>OX419338.1:34789954-34819954 GCA_948470475.1 Galaxea fascicularis
GAACGGTCCGTGGAAGTAGTTGAGGGACATTATCAGATGGACATCCCCTTTAACTCCAAGCTCCCTAGTTTGCCTGATAATCAAATTGTTGCTGAAAGGAGGCTTCAGTCGTTGGCGCATCGGTTCCGGAAGGACCCCGAGCTACACGCCAAGTACAAGGGCGGAATTCAAGAAGTTCTTGATAAGGGTTATGCAGAGAAAGTGCTTGACAAGGGAATAGGTGCGGCGCCTGGACAGACTTGGTACCTTCCCCACCACAATGTTGTCAATGAAAACAAACCTGAGAAGTTGCGAATTGTATTTGACTGTGCAGTGAACTTTGGTGGCACATCACTGAACAAGGAAGTTTTGCAAGGCCCTGACTTTACAAACAATCTCATGGGGGTCTAACCACGCTTTAGGGAAGAGCAAGTGGCTGTAATGGGAATGTTTCATCAGGTTCGGGTGTCTCCCAAGCACCGTGATGCCTTGCGTTTCTTGTGGTGGAAGAATGGTGAGATTGGTGGTGAAGTAGAAGTCTACAGAATGTGTGTGGCAGATGATCACAGAAAGGATTTCCCTGAAGAGACGATCCAAGCTGTGCTGAAGAATTTTTAATGCTGATGATTGCCTTAAGTCTGTTGGTACTATTGAGGAGGCCATCAACATCGTACATAGCTCATGCAAGTTGCTTGGGCTAGTGGGCTTTCGACTGACAAAGTGGGTCAGTAATGACCGAAGAGTACTGGAAGCTATTTCTGCAGAAGAGAGAGTGAAGGGAGTCAAGAACCTCGACCTTGACCGCAGTTCTCTGCCTGTTGAGAGGGCCTTAGGGATTCACTGGAACACAGACACTGATCAATTTGGCATGCAGATCAAGAGTAAGCAGAGAGAGTTCACCCGGAGAGGGCTTTTGAGTATAGTTAGTTCTGTTTACGACCCACTGGGACTAGTGTGCCCGTTTGTTCTTCGTGCCAAGGTGATCTTTCAAGACGAGTGTAAGTCCGGCAAGGAATGGGACGATCCACTATTCTGCGAGGTGGAGTCGATCGTAAATGGAAGACCGTTGACAGTTTTATCTGATGACCCGAATGACGAAACTCCCCTGACACCAAATCATTTACTACTTTTTCGTGGAGGACCTCATCTGCTCCCCGGCCGGTTAGACCAGAGTGATATCTATAGAAGGCGTTGAAGACATGTTCAGTTCCTCTCTGACCAGTTTTGGAAGCGCTGGGTTCGCGAGTATTTACCCACTTTGCAGTTGCGTCAAAAGTGGTTGCGGCCAAAGAGAAATTTGCAGAATGGAGATGTGATCCTGATCAGGGATGAGAACCCCCCCCGGAAGAATTGGCCTATGGGACGAATCATTCAGACTTTCCCCGGAAAGGACGGATTAGTCAGAGCGGCCTGACTGAAGACCAGCTGGTCGACCCTGACCAGGCCTGTAACCAAGTTGTGCCTTTTGGAGTCTGCAGGTGGCGAGATGTGAACTTGTATGCGTTGTGCCATACACTATATACCGGACTTGTCTTAAGAAGGAATAGTTACTAGAAAACTGGACTGTCAATCGTTAAGACACTGAACTGTGGAATTCTCGGTAAACGCTCGGTGATTACCTTTTCGCGTTTAAGGGGCCGGGATGTTAGGGACAGTTTGCCTTACCGTGCCCCTCTGTATCCCCCTTGTGCGGGTCACGTGATTTTACGACCATGTGCTTTGGGGAGCTTGATGTGTGCTGTGTTATGTTTGTGGGCGGAAAGTTTGCTTGTTCCGTCGCCTTTTACTTTATCGATGTTGACGTCTTGATTAGGTCTGGAAATGCCCAAAAATATGTGAGTCGTCGCTCATTTGTATTGTTTTCCTTTGTAACTTTATATTTGTTTCGGGTTTGAGTCTCGAGCTTTTTTTATTTTGTAATTTTCAGCTGTACCGACCGGCGGAAGGACGAGTAACAGAATAAGCATCTTCAGTGTACAATTTTGTTTGTGGTTTTCTGCAACAAGTCTTTTTAAAACAAATTAGTGTAGACGAAAGAGCGAGTAGGCACTTCGATCATGTCTAGCTTGCTTCTCCAGAAACAGCTCGAGTGACACCCGGAATAAGCTGGAATGAGGAAGTATACTCCTTCAGCGTGAAACTGAAGCAAATATTTTAGGCATTTGGATTCCGGCGTATTTACATTTTGGTATCAACTTTAAGAATAACGCAGTGGTTAACTGACAGAATATATTATTCTGTTTAATGTAAAATTGATGACTGACTCTGTTTTCCTTTGTCAATAACAAACGATTTCATAACCTTGACTAAAACTTACATTTGTGTCAACGCAACGTTCACAATGATTCTGTTTTTTCCTGGAATTATTGCTGACGTTAAGGAGGTCATTCATGTACGGTCATCATATACGGGTTGCCAGCTCTAAATGCCTTCACGCTTCGTATAAAGTTAAATGTAAATTTTGCTTTGGTTTCCGATGATCTATCAGTAGCTGCTATAATCAACGAATCATGTTCGTACAATTATTGTAGTTTGTAGACGTCACCAAAAGACTTCGGTGTTACGGTGTGATCAGTTTGTAAAGTAAAGGACCGGTCATCATTTAGCGGGAGGGGGGGGTGGGGGAGGAAGGGCTACTAAATTTGGGGGGAGGGTCACTGTTTTTTTAACCTCACTTTGGGGAGGGCCATTGTAAAAAAAGTGGAGTAAGGGGGGAGGGTCAGATTTTTTTTGGACCCTTTAGAATGGAGGGTCACAACGTCTTGGCTAAACGTTTTTCTCAGTTTAGTATCCCTCCCGCGCTAAATAATGACCGGTCCCTAAGATATGTGTTTTCATTGCGTTTCGCAGAAATTTTAAAATTGCATAATAAAGGGGTGCGATGCGTTCTACTAGTAACAGCTTTAGATGTTCTAATAGGTCAGGTATAGTCTAAATGGGCGGCACTTAACAAAGGAGGTACTACTTTTTAAAGTAACACTTCCTTGTTGGAAAACGCATTTGTGCTCCCTGCATAAAAGTTTACTTGATCACACGTTTTCTTTTTAACAACTCCAAAAACAATTTGCAAAGGAACTATATTACCTTACTCAGTGGAACGCTTGTTTTCAGGAGAGTCCAGATCCGCTATAAAGGGGGTTCAAATCCGCTAGCGGATCTTGACCGGGAGGGGTCCCAATTCACGGGGGTTTCAAATCCGCTGTGACACTGGGAACGAGGAACTGTTAATTGATTCACTCTGAACTGAAACACGTTCGAAAGTGTTTGTCTGAGTAGCAAAGGATGTTTTTGACGGCGTGTTCTTCAACTGGCCTGCACTCTACAAGATAGGAAGGCTTTTCCCCTGAAAATCTTTCTTGAATACTTGATTGATGGTAAGTAAGATCGACCAATCCCATAGTTGTCCTGAATTCATCCTCTTGGATACTAGTACTATATAGGCCAGAATTTTATGTTGAAAGGAAGGAACTGAGCTCTTAAGCGGTTTCGAACTAGTTGGAACAACTTTTAGGACGTATGTTTTGGATACACAAAGGAAGTCGTTTTACGCTCCTCAGCTGGTTCTTCATTTTCACCTGCTAAATCTACTCAGTTACTCGCCGTTTGCTGCATTGAAACAAAACAATACGGCTTCCCTTAGGGCTGGTTCACACTTTGACATAAGCACATAAGCATAAGCATAAGCATAAGCATAAGAAAAATATATGTTTGAACCGGGGTTATGTAAGCATAAGCATAAGCACAAGGAATGTAAAAATTTCCATTTCTTGTGCTTATGCTTATGCTTATGCTTACATAACCCCGGTTCACACATATATTTTTCTTATGCTTATGCTTATGTCAAAGTGTGAACCAGCCCTTAGTCCTTACTCAGGTCCTTACCCAGGGCTCATTCGGTGGTGGACAAAACACTGACCCCTAGTCCATGGACTACCCTAATGGACTACCTAAATGGACTACCCTAAAATGGACTACCCCTAAAAAAATACTATTTCAGATGACTGGTATATGTTATGAGAAGCTGTGATTATATACTTACATTGCACGGATGATGACCAGTCTTATTTGTTTTCGTTCCGCATCGCCTTCAGCCGCCATTTTGAATAATTATACTGAATAAAACAACCGCTGTACACAAAAAGCGTAGACTAAATCAAAACAAATATTCTGCACACTACCGGGGGACACTATAAGATAATTCGAAATGGCATTGAAAACGAAATGTAAGTCAGACACCCGGCGTCATATTTATCGCAAGCCTAATGTAACTGTAGTTGCAAGATGGAAACAGATTTTGTTATTGAAGGTTTTTTACCTGAGCTGTCCATCCTGGCATGTTCTGCTGACACGCTGACATCACGTCCTGTGGCTTGAATCTACGCGTTTTCTGTTCAGCGGTTGTTTAATCAGTATAATTATTCAAAATGGCAGCTGAAGGCTATGCAAAACGAAAACAAATAAGACTGGTCATCATCCGTGCAATGTAAGTATATAATCACAGCTTCTCATAACATATACCAGTCATCTGAAATAGTATTTTTTTTAGGGGTAGTCCATTTTAGGGTAGTCCATTTAGGTAGTCCATTAGGGTAGTCCATGGACTAGGGGTCAGTGTTTCGTCCACCACCGGCTCATTCAACGGCTTCTATCCCCGACTTGCTAATGAACGTCAAAATTTCAGCCGGAACCTTTTATTTCTTAACTTATGTTTTATGTTCTATTCAGCGGGAACGCTGTTCATTCTTTCGTCTGAGCTTGCCAGGCCCCTCGGGTCCAGTCATGTTAAATATTAGCCTTTTGAAACTGAAATTGCCGCGCTTAAATCACGTGACGCTTTGTACCGTTTAGCAATCGAGTGCCACGTACGTTGTTTTACTTTCGGTGAAAAGGACAATTCGAAATTGAATCCTGAGGTGAGTAGTCCACCAATTGTTACTGCTAGCACTACCCACAGAAATCAAATAGCACCGATTTAATTGCGATATCGACTGGAAAGCGAATACTAAATCGGAGTCAGGTTCTCTGATCAGTGACCTAATGATCATCGGTAGCACGCAGTAGTTATATTGCTACTGAGTTTATTGTCGCCGCTTTATCGTAATACTGAAGCATAAACGTTAACTGAAACTTCAGAGTTATTGCGGCTCATCGCCTTTGGTGCATCGATTAAAGCAACGCAGTCGTACGAGTGGTAAATCGGTTGCTGCAACGCTCTAATTCGCGCCAAAAATAATATATACCACGGACACCATGTAATTTATGAGAAAAGTGGATTAATTATTGATTGGACCTGTTGTTGTCATGATTATAAAAACAAGATGAATTGCAGAAAATGAAACGAGGCTGAATTATATCGGAATAACTATCGAACCATGTCGTGACGCAAACGACATTATCACTCAACAGGACAGAAACGGGAACAGAAACAGAAATTCCATGGCCACGAGGGGCATTTTTAAACAATTACCAAACTTTTTTTACCTCACTCACGAAGATCTGTGAGGTCGATAATTTCGATCATGCTGCGGATGAAAACTCCAGAGAAACATCAATTTTTGGCCACAAGTTTTAATCACTCGTGCAATTTCTGCATGGTGCTTACTTACTGGGCCATTAATTATAAACTTTGGGTTCGCTCAAGCCATTTATGCGCAAGCAGCATAAGCTCAAATATTTGCCAAATGAATGCCAAAGATCATAGGAACGGGCAATAATGCGTCATAAATTCAACCGGCTCTGGTCACCGATTCTATTCAGTTGTAGATCCTCATTACCTTTATATGTTGAATTGTAAATTATGTAATTATCATTTTTTCACTTGCTGAAAATATTATAGGATTGTATTGTCAGTACATTTATTTTGAAATGGAATTAGGTGTCCCAAATTATATTCTAGTGCACTATATGATTCTAACTTGACCTACTTTAACTAATGTAATTTTAAAGTAAGCTGAAATGGTGGACATCGTGTTGTGCTAAACGGTTCTCATAGTCGGAATGATCTAGATGCTGATTATGCGGTGGATCGAGACTATTTTGCAATTTGTATTTGGTTTTTCCGATGCGCGACCCACGCTTGTCAACTGAACTGGATTTGTTACCCGGGTGACGCAGGATTCTTTGTTACTCAGGTGACGCTGTAATAATTTGAATCCTTTCTGGAACTATGCACTATGCAGACCATCTTTTGGTTCGTAGGAAAGATTGCGTGACGAGCCAAAAGAAGGTCTGCGTAGGAGGCTATTGCAGTGGCAGGAGGGGTTAAAATTATTACTTTTAACTCGCGAAAAGAAAAGTAAGGGAAAGAGAAGAAGAGAGGGAGATAATGAGTAATTCAATTCCCCTCTATTCCATAAGTGTTTAGTTGGTCCGGGTGGGAATGAAAACTTCCAATTCCAATCCGACTGCGGATTCTAGTCTATAGCTACAGATGACAGACTACCATGTCCTCGCAAAACTGAGGGTGCGTTTCTTTGCGATGATCCAGATCAGGATCAGTGATCCAAGATCACTCGGATCCTGGTGCATCAAAGGAACCGAGAATCCACTCTGAGCAAGGATTCTTCGGTTCCTTTGATGCAGGATGATTCAAGTGATCTTGGATCACTGATCCTGACCTGGATCATCGCAAGGGAATGCACCCTAAAATGATGTGTAAGTCAACACGCCAGTCGGATTGTATACGATCAGGAAAGTGTCTGTAAAGGACGTAAAGTGCATGTTTAGCTTCTTTTGAATCAGATTTCAAGAAAACCACAAAGCACAAAAATGAAAACCCGCATAGGAGGTCCTGGGGAGAAGTAGCCTCCTAGGTAGACATTCTTTTGGCTCGTCACGCAATCTTTCCTCCCCAAAAGAATGTCTGCGTAGGAGGCTAGGGGAGAGGCGCCAGATCCTACACAAAATGCTTACTTTTACGCTCGTCTCCTTTCAAAGCGCGCGGCAGAAAATAACGTTGTCTACGTGAAACCTTGACGATATCAAAGTCCGCATTTAAAGCGTGAAAATGTTGTATTTCAGACGTATCTTTTGAACCAACTTTACGAATTCATGTTTAGTGTCAGCAAATTTAATGCAGTGTCGAGTTGAAATTTCAATTACACAAATTGAAGTAATACGCTTGAACTCACAGACATTCATGACTTTTTTTTTCTTTTCTTGGGGTGACGACTTCTTGTTTGTCAAACCACATCAAAAGTTAATGAAATGGAAGAAAACAGCTTCGATTTGTTTGCATGATATCTGGCTTGAGTTCTTCACGCGTTTTTCACTAGCACATTTTTGACTAGATAACGTCGGAAAAGTCCAGAAATACAGTGAAAACAACTCGAGATCTCTTGAAACAATAGCTGAAGCAAACAAACAAAAGGTTAGACGGAGAAAAGCTCGTCTGTTTATCCGAAGCTCTGTCTCCCGGTCTTAGATTAACGCTTATTCCATGTTGTGTTCTCATACAACATCTCAAGGAAATTAGTTGCCTTTTGGTAAACTCTTAGATTACGGCTTTTGTCCAGTCAAGAGGTGCTTAGTGGGCAGACCAGGCATCCTCGTATGCTTTGTCTCAAGCCGTTTTCATTATCTAAAAAGCATCGAAAGGAATGCACTGCAAGGTAATAGCATAAAAATTTCATCTTTCTAGACAACTCTAATAACATTGACACTCCTTTGTTTTTCGGCATACTTTAAATTTCATTTGTTACATATACACTGGTTCATTCATATTCTCGCCAGTTGTTCATTAGTGCAAGCAGTAATGTCATTACTCTTCTTCTGGCTGTTTACTGGTGAGGCACTTTATCCCGCAATTAAGCTAGAAGCAATCTATCGACAACTCTAGCTCTGGCAGCGGCCATTTTCTACGGTGAGAGGCAGTCCGAAATGACAGCCGACTGACATTTAAGACTACGGTGAGTGGTTATCGTGTCGATTATTTCTAGTCAGCGTTCCGGCAATTAGTTTTCGGTTTCCCTTGAGGAACTCGATTGTATGGTAGCGGGAGTGGATATTCAAAAGTGCTAAGATTGTGTCGGACAGGGGTACCCAACGACAAGTTCCGGTAGATATCTGTTCGGTGGAGGGTAGTTCGCCTTAGGTTTTCGGCGGCAATCAAAGAGTGCTCTTGGATTATCGCAACTGAAACGTGAGAAATAATAGCCCCTGACGTTTTTGGGGTCATTTTCACATGACGTCACTAAATTTCAAACCTCAGAACTATTGATCCTCCTGAGATTTTACTTTCATTATGTATAAGAGCAGCTAAAAACTAATATTCATATAAATTTTCTCTCCGAATGGGTTCATGGTTTAGTGATAGACTACGCTTTAATTTCTACAAGGGCCTGATTACATGAGCCGGGCTGCTTCGGTGTGGGCTGGCCCGGTTGTCATGTAATCGCGAAGTTGATTTTTGTTGCGTTTAACAAACATGCCGAGATCCCGGCAAACTCAAACCAGCCCGGTTAATCGGGCCAGCCCGGCTCATGTAATCAGGCCCTAAGCTTTTGCGTGACGTGGCATTTACATGACGGGCGAGAGAGCTGTGATGTTGATTTAAAAGGTGACTTATTTCGGGGAATTCAGATATCTGAACAGTTCTTGTTTTAGAATAAAGTATTATTGTTACGTTTTTGAGTTCTTCGAGAGATAAAATCACGCTTTTGTAGCAAAACTCAGTGACAGATGTTTCTGCTGGTTTCCGGCCGCCATGTTGGTGCCCATCTAGGTGGGCACTAGCATGGAGTCTCCATAAATTTGGGGAAAACGTTTCTCCGCATATCTTCCATAAGAAAAATTGTTGTGACCTGAATCTTGGCGAGAGTCTTTGCATACCTACCTTCTTTCTATTTCCAGATTATGGACTTAATCTATTGAACGGTTTTGATTTTTGATTTTGATCTATTTTGAATGGCGTGACACTGAAAACCCCCAATTGCTATTTTTGGTAGTCACAAACGTCAACTATCATTTTCGGAAAGGAAATACTGTCGTTTTCTAGAAAGTTCGTGGAAACCAAGCCATTTAATGAAAATATCTCGCGTTTCAGTCCTTTAAAACCATTTTTTTATTAAAACATTCAAATTTAATATTCAAATGCCCGACTGGGCGGGCTGCGTTACACATCAAATTCCTCACCATACGGAGCTAACCTCTCATCAAATGCCTGGGGTATGCCGGGGGGGGGGGGTGTTCTTGGGTTTGACTGCGGCTGTCAAAAAACTTTTCTGTGACACGTGCGCTTGTCTAAGCGTAAGTTGTTAAGTTATGAACTCGAATCCAGAAACTCCAAAGAAACCTATCGACGCAAAACTGGAAGGAAACCACAAAGCGTCAAATCGGTTGACAAATTTTGCAGAATTTGCAAGTGTTCGTTGAGGACAAAATAAGGCTCTCTAGGGTCTTTTGTGAACGTTTTCACACCTTGTACCAGAGAGGGATTTTAAAATGTAGTTTTTGCATCTTCCTTGGCAAAGAAAACGATCAACCTTGTCAGAGTGGAGAACAATTATCCGATTCGAATCTCCTGGCACATCTCAATATCGACGACCTTCCGGACAACACCGCAAGCGTGAAAGTCTTAGTTTTGTCGGCGAATGGGGATGTGACGATTAGAACACCTGCGGATAAAGCTAGAATTTGCCAAGTAAAGAATCTGGCGCTTAAGAGGGGGAAAGCAGCCGCAAATGCTTTTATTGTACACGAAGCTATGCGCGCTTATTGCACCAGTTAAGACTGTAAACAAAGAGTTTGACACTACATGTATTTTGAAATGTAGAAACGTTGACGAGCTCGCAGCGTTCTCGAACAAACTAGTTGTGAAGAAAAATGAAGTGTATTTGCCGCTATGGAACGCCTGCATTCGTGGGTCAAGGGCGCACCGCTTCGGCCAAGGCATGTAAAAAATCATGCAACCGAGGGAGGTTTCCAAACACGTCTGAGCTTTCGAGTTCCACTGCTTTAAATCCTCAGAGAATTCGCTTCCCCCATCTGATCTGCAGTGGTGTAACTTCTCGAGGAGTCCAGCGATTTCACCACAGCGAAAACTTGAAACACAAAGCTTTTTCCAATGCTTATAGTCAACACGGTTTTTTAGTACATCCTTTTCATTAAGGAGACTCAATGTCAGGTCTTGCTCTTTCTTCAGATCAATTTGCTTTAAGGATCTTAAATTCAAAGTTGAACCGAGAATCCGTATTATTATCCGGGTCTACTGAAGTCTCTGCTCACTTGTTTGACATGTGTGACCCTCGAATTGGCCAATCAGCAATTTACGTTCAGAATCTGAACGTAAATACTCAAATCTTACAAAGACCATCGCAGGCTCTCCTCTCTCTCGCCCGCCCCAATCCCCTAGCTTTCGACCGCGCGCCATTAGAAAGCAAATCTCGGAATAACCCATACGGAGGGCCTGTTTGCAGGCTATTTAAGTACGACATTTCAAGCTTGGAGAGTAGAACGATCAAGGACTGGAGATGAAATGTAAGCAATGAGATGTCGAAATGTATCATTTGATTTACTATCTTAAGTCTGTTCTTTCCGCTCTTATACGAGCATTCCGATTTTACAGTGATTGGGAAACAATCCCTTGTTTTGCGGCAGTGGCCGGCCTTTTACGTCGTCAACGATTAGTCGCAATATCCCATGAAGTTCCTTGACATAGCGTATATTAAATTAGGAGATGTTGGTTTTTTCGGTCAAGGCAAAACTCGGTTATTTCAAAGGTGAACAAGCCCCGGGGAACAAGCATGTAGCAGTTGTTATCTGACTTATCGGCTTCTATCGTGATGGCCGAAAATACCGTCTGTCCCATGTCTGCTAGGCTGCGAATACAGCCGCCTCTTATCGCTCCCGGCCCCCGAGGGTCATTTCGCGCCTCGGGGGCCGGGAGCGATGAGAGGCGGCTGTATTCGCAGGCTCCATGTCTGCCCTTACAGGCTAATTTCGCGGGATTTTCCCCCTCTTGTCGCCTGATTCAAACCCGAGACTTTTCCTCAGCCGAATCTACTCAGTACTTTACGGCGGACTAGAAAATCCTTCAAAAGTACTCATCGGTTGCGCAATGATATGAATGTAATACGTTCACAAGAACAGAAAAAAAAAAACCGACCATAAAATAAGCTATTGGCTTGATGTCACGTGGGTGGATTAACTCTGTTTTATTGAGTCACTGAATTCAAACTACAAAGGACTTTTGATTGTTCCTCGTGCCTCGAAAAGCTAATCTTTTAATTCACCATTGTTTTTGTTGGTTCCGGCTTAGGCCAGCACCCCTGGCCCGTTTCGACACATCCAAGTAAATTGACCTCCAGAAAGAAGAAATTTTTGATAGCATGTCGTTTTCACAGTGTCACCGTGAGCTACATCTGTGACTGCCTCTCGACACAAACTAAGACAAAACTGGCTGTCATCGCAAACCACCGATGAATGACATCTCTCAGTGTTTAGCATTTCTGATTTTTGACCTCGTCATCCGAGATCCAATACTCATGCCTTTTATGTGCCGGAAAACTCCCAGACTATCCGGGAATTCGCAGCTGTCAGCGGCGTTACTTGATGGATTTTGCTGCTGTCCTTCTCTCTTGATCTGAGGGCTTTCAAAGTCCAGGTTGGCCCGCACATGTGTTAATGAATTCCGAATTGTGAAATTTGATCGAACGTTTAGGCATACTTAGGAATTCCAGCTGACCTTTTACAAAACCTCCCAGAAATCATTATGTTCTGTCAGAGTTTTCATTGGACGTGGTTTGTTTGTTTATGTGATCGAGTACACTGTAGACTCCGCGTAGGTACGTTAGAGAATTCCTTAACGGAAGATGTCTAGAACTCTTCTCGTTCCCACAGTCCGTAAAACCAAACATGTCTGCAAATCAAATACTTAGCTTAATCTCTTACCCAGATATCTTGGGGACGTAGCCGGCATTGTCCCCAAAAGATCTGGGTACAAGATTATACTAAGCTAAAAAAAACCCGAGCTTGTAAGTTAATTGATGATGCTGCAAAGAACTTTGATGCGGAATAATCAGTTAATGTTGCCGGTTACTAACAGCAGAGTAGGCTAAATCAAGTAGACAGCACAGTGTAATTCCTCGATGACTACAGAGTCTTCAGTGGTACCTTGTCGCATTGATAATTGCCTACCATTTGAGTTTCTATTAAAATTAGTTGGTGGAGGATCGGTTTTAACAATGGTGATCTGGTATGTAACGGAGATGAACGGGAAAATGAAAGGCTCCCAATGACGATGATCATTCTAGTTAAGGTAAAAAATACTAACAAAAAACTCTGGGCCAGAGACTCTCTTCCGCCGCCACTTTGTTTGTTCCCATGCCTCCTCATTATTCATAGGGAGAATTTGATAAACGCTAACTCAACTGAACCCTGGTGATCATTTCCTGTATTCTCATGCCCTGTATTATTGATGAACTAGTAATATGGTAAGGAGAAGATCGATGGTGATCACTATTGGGTTGTAAAGGGTTGAAACAGTTGACGAAAATGAAAAATCTAAATCTGTTTTCCGGTGTCAGGGGAAAAAGCAAAACGTTACGGACGTCCGCCGATTTACATTCCCCGATGCCGAGGGAATTCTTAACGAAAGAGGAAAATTATTATTCCGTTTTCTCATGTAGTTGCAAGGTAAGATACACAAATTTATCACAAATGCTAGACTTTGGTCGTTGGACCTTTATTTAATCATCTCAGGAATTGGCGATAAGTCTGATGTTTTCTCATAGATGCCTCAGTTTCAAAGTTTAAAATTCATCTAAAGGAAAAACGTCAGACTTGTCGCCTGCAGTTTCGTTCCGTTAAGTATAAAATCATAGCATTTTTACTTTGGTCGAGCAAAAACGTTTTCCGGATGAATGGAGTATTTTAAAGCACAAATTTGTGCTCTTGGTAAGTGAAAAAGTAAACCGCTGTGTGTTCACTGTCTGTATCGCAAACCCTCTGACTTTTTTCGAGAAGTCTGGGAAAACTTGATTTGCGAAGAAAATCCAATCAAGAGGGGGGCATTGGAAATTTCGGTTTTGCGGTTCGGCTATTTTTTAGATCGGGTTTTCGGTTTTGGTGTTCATTGAGGTTTGCGGATTTTTCGTTTTTTAGCATCTGGTTTTCGGTTTTCGTAAAAACTACAGGTGGTTTTTCAGTTTTGGTATCCGATCACGGGGGTTTGTAGTTTTTTCTATTTAATTTTCGGTTTTGGTCATGGGCAGAGTCGAATTTTTTTGCGGTTTTGCGGTTTTGGATGATTTTTTCTTCGGTTTTGTGGTTTCTAATGTCCCCCAATGCCCCCTCGGTCAACTTTTTTGTTCCGTGCAAAGTCTTTTCCTTTTCTTGTTTATTTTAAGTGAGGATAAAAGGCAGTAAGTAGCTTTAGCTTTGCGTTTGCACAGAAACCAGAAGAATCTGTTTTACTGCACTCCTCAACTTCCTCCGTTGACTTCTGTAGACAATTTGTACCCTTTGGTAGCTTTTATGGTTAAATGTCAGAAATGTTGTACGAGTGAAATCGAGACAAGCTTGGATTTATTACTTGACAGTGCGACTTAGGAGAAAGACCTTTGTTACGAAATGTGTTCTGTACAAGATTAGATTTCGTCATGTTAGGGTTCATAGTTGTGAAAACAAAGTCCATCTAGTTATTTTACTGCGAAATCTAAACTGCGTGTGAGCGCACGAACAATTTAAGTCTAAGTTCACTCAGTGTTTGCGGAAGGTTTGATCTGATCTTGTCGCTAGTTCAACCTTCACACTTGTCTTGTCGTGTGGAAAATTCACTGTGTCGCTCGTGCCAGTAGGATGTAATTTAGGGACTCAAGAGTGTGGTTATTTAGACCATAAACTGCTTGACCTTAAAACACGATACAGCCCCAGCGATTCTACGGCATTTGTCCAGAACTATGAAATGTGTGCGGGTCCTCCAACGCTTCGATAATCAAGACCTTTTCCAATTTATAGCTTTATGTCAGACAATTTTTTCGGTTCATTATGGGTGTTGTGACGAGAAAAGGGAAATTGATCGACAGTGTCATCATATTACCGCTGCCTGAACAGGAGTTTCGTTTGAAAACAATGGGGAGGGGCGAGGGTGATTGTTTTATTCTTGGCCAGCTGAGGCTTTCCTGTTATTCTTGGATTCGGCCAGTGGTTATTTATGGACAATTAAAGAAAATTTGGTTTTTGAAGAAAATATTTATCTAAAAATCACCTGTAGATGATACACGTCCGT
Source organism: Galaxea fascicularis (assembly GCA_948470475.1). Lineage (NCBI taxonomy): Eukaryota > Metazoa > Cnidaria > Anthozoa > Scleractinia > Euphylliidae > Galaxea > Galaxea fascicularis. The sequence continues at coordinate 34,804,161 of OX419338.1, forward strand.
ATACCGTATCTGTTCGAAGAAGCGCCCACACTGAAGCCAATAAGCGCCAACATCAACCCCTTTCCTAACAAAAACAGGCAGTGATAGTCAGTGAACTTTATATTGTTTATGGCTTGTTCATGTTAGTTTTCACCTCAGTTCACTTTGTTTTGTCTTGTTGAATCGAAACGAACTCAATTGTTACCCCCTGTTTTGTTGTTTTGTTCGAACAAAAAAAAATTTAGAAGGGTTTGTATGGAATTTTGTAAGTATAACTGGGCTACGATCTCAGAGACAATTTGCCTCCAAATGCTCATTTTTGGCAAGTAGGCGTCTTGGACATTGTTCTTTCAGAATATCCTGTCAAATCCCATAATTTCAGAAATTTCATTTTTATGACGTCATCACTTTAGTACTCTATTCAAATCTCAGTGCAAGTGAGCTTTGGTGGGTGCACACGTCTCCTATTTCTTTTGTTGCAGCTAACTGGCGACGGCCGTTTGTTTTTCTCTCCCTGCGGCTTCGCTGGCTCCGCGCTCGACTAAATAAACGCCTGTAATACAGGCTACCAAATGTTTCCAGCCTTTGTGAGGAAACTAGAAAATTGCTGCCTCTTAACTACCGCTATACCCAACAACGTAAACATTAATGCTCGGCGGAACTGCTCAGTTATAACCGAGTAAAATGTACAAAGCAGAACCCCTACATGAGTCTACATGAAAACCCAAATATAACCAAATCTCACAGCTTGAATCTAAAATTTTAAATTCTCTTGCCCGGTGATGTAAATCCGTTCCAAAAATAATGGTCTGCATCAGCAAAATTGTCACTTGATATGTCACGAGATCAAAAGGTAACACTTGAAGAACGGTATTGGAACTTCTCGTGTTTGTAGGTATTTTTTTTTCTTATTTTAAGCTCTGGTAAAGGTCTTAAATTCACTGGTACCCCTCGAACTCACAACACCAGTTTGAGGCAGCAAAAGAATTTCGTTTGCTTGCCTTCTGGTAGAAGTGTCAGCCTCATTAAATCTCCCTTATTCTTGTCATGAGTTACTCTCAAACTATCGGAATGCAATTATTCCGCATATACTTTTCAAGATTTTTAGAGATTACATAAGCTTTCAATTTCTCTAGAATTTGCTAAGTACAGCAATTTTTCTGAGGTGACGAAATACTTGTGGTTCCGCATACCCCTGAGTGAGTCAATCAGTAACAGCTCTTATATATCCAACGTGCACTTAGCTTACGGACACGCAGGGTTTGGTCTTACTACAGGTGAGTAAAGTTACCCAGCGAATCGTTGGAAAAACGCAGTCGAACCTCCTCTTAGGGCCTGTTTACATGGAGGTGGGGGACCCCAGGTAGGTGAGGTAACCCGCCTAGCCGTGGTCGAAAAATGGCCCGCGTTTACATGCAAACTTACAACCCCGGGGTCCCGGGGTGACGTTACGAGACGTTGTTGCGTGGTCGCTAGGCATGTAAACAGAGAAAATGGCAGGCGAACGACGCATTTTGGCTGTCAGTGTTCTCTTCCTCTCATTATCTGCTCTCGCTGCAACAATTCAGTGCTGTGGCTTTTTATTGTCACTTTTGATAATGCAATGCCTCCGCCAAAGACAGTTAACTGCTCAGGCAACTCGACCCCGGCTAGGCGGGTTACCCCACCTTGAGTCGTTTACATGGCAAAATGCGACCCCGGCTGACAGGGTTACCCTACCTGGCAGACCGGGCAACCCGCCCAGGCGGGTTACCCCACCTATCATGTAAACATGATCAAATAAAAATGAGAGATTATATGGAGAGGCGGGTTACCCCACCAAGGCGGGTTACCTCACCTACCTGGGGTCCCCCACCTCCATGTAAACAGGCCCTTAGCGATCGCTCAAAATAACGAGCATTGATGGTCGCATACGGGGCGTCGTTATTTTAACGAGAGTCAGGGGGTCTACATTTCGAATGATCAACACGTGGTAATGCACTCTGCAGACTCTGATTCTTGGAGACAACAAGACATCAATAACTCTGCTGAAATCAGACATCAAAAGCCTTGGGTGTCGATGAACACGATATCCAGATAGTTCGTCTGGACGGATAATCCGTCTGTTTGCCCGTATTTATACGCAGACGAATTATCAGACGAACTATCGTTCTTTGCCCAAGTTCGTCCCAGACGGATGATCCATCTCTAGTATAAATCGGGCCAATGCGTCCCCGAGATTAATTTTCAGTATATGACATCGGCCAAACAATGGCTCAGGCCTTGTTTATACGTCGCATTTAATTAGACGAATTTAATTGACGACTTTCCGTCGACTGGCTGACGAATTTAATACCGAGTCGTTTTATACGTTGAACAAAATAGTTACAAGTAGTTTGTGTCCGCACTGTGAATCATTGGCGGTCATCTATTACAGCGCGAAGCGCGCTACCGTTTCCACCAGACAAAGATTTTTGACACTTTTCTGACACTTTTTTGATTGAGGGGCGGAGTTTTTCAGACAGTTTGAAATTTACGCGCGAACGAGACTCAAGATTAGCGCGTCGTTCTTATAGCACCATAAATGAATTTTAAAGAAATTCGTAAGTATAAGTAAAAGAATGAACTAGTATGTCTGAAGCCTTTGCAAGCTTGGTAATTCAATTTCAAATAACAAATCTATACTTTCTGTCCACAGCAAACATACAGTTACGTGTAAACGCGAATGGCGGCTTATACGATTATTGAAGAGCACTCCCTTCTCTAGTTCGTGAGCGAATACTAGATTTGAACCACCAAGGTTCAAGGTGATCGCTCGGGTTTGACAGTAGATATCGCGACGCCAGCAAAGCTTCTTTCCAATGAGCGAGGATCAAGCTTATGTTCAGTATCCCTTGCAGAGGATGATATTTTTTCAATCTTTCTTTTTCTTGCCAGGCCCAACGGTTGAACAACAGGTGAATCTAGCTCACTGACTCTAAGAATTATTTTCCGACACAGCCCTTCATCTACTGAACTAGCACGAACAAACATCTCTTGAAAATTATCTGTGTCGTCCTCGTTTAGATTCACAAAATCGCCATTTTCGTCCTTGTATCGAACACGCAAAGTGCTGGACGTGTGATGTCGCAAGCTACCGCAGGTTCGTCTGATATCTTCCACAAGTGAAGAAAACGAATAGTTTAGAACTATGCCATCGACAACGTCTGCTTCAACGTAAAACTTGCCAAATTTATCCTTGCCGTATTCAACTTTCACTTGGAACTTCATGCCGCGTGCCGACAAACAAACGAACTAAAAAGTACTTCGCCACATATCAATCACAATGTCTAGACTGTCTCCGCCCACTCTGATGTCGGGGCTCTTTTCTAAAGTGTCAAAAAAGTGTCAGAAATTCATCAAAAATCTTGGTCTGGTGGAAACGGTAGCGCGCTTTGCGCTGTAAAAGCAAAATGGCGCCGTTCAGTGGAACGATCGCCATGCTAAAAAGTAAAAGTAATTTATGCATTTAATTCAATACGTCTGAAGTGCGACGTGTAAAGCCAACGCGCATTTCACACGTTTTATCCGTGTGGGACACACGGATAAAACGTCTGGACGAACTTAATTTTTGGCTTCGTTTTATACGTCGCTCTAAAGACGAATTTAATCGCTATAATTAAATTCGTGTCAATTATATTCGTCCGTACTGCGACGTATAAACAGGGCCTCAGAGGTATTATCAGGGTAGTTTGGCACAAATGAAAGAAAAAAATTGAAATTTTCTCCTTATTATTCTAGCATTCAAAGCGGATTTGACAGTACCAGCTATGAAACCTGTTCCAAGTCGCGTCATCCACAGCAAGTAACCAGTTTTAAAGAAAATCTTTATTCTTTGTTAAGGGGACGCCCGGAAAAAAACTGTCTGTTATTGCTAGTGGAGCTAGTTACGGTAAGTGGACGAAAGTTTAAACCATAAGTAATGCGTTTCGAATTTTTATGAGTAGACTGGAAAGATAACCCAGTACTACAAGTATTTTCTTTCTAATGGTGAAAAGAGAGTATAAGGTTGGACTTTCCTGGTACCTCTCTGATAACGAGAAGTGCAGTGAATTTAATTGTTGGAGAAAATTAAGGAGAATATTTACGAGACTAAGCCAGCTAAGACCACGAGACTAAGCTATTAAAAAAATCGCAAGAGGATATTTTCTTTTAAGTCAAAATGTTGAGGACTCGCCACGAGAGATTGATTCTCCCTATCCGAATACTGTCCGGTTTTCTCTGATCTACAGGCCTTCGTTCATTTTCTTTTCGTAGCCATGCATCCTCTGCTTGCATGACATAAATTATTGATAAGGTAAAACTTTACAAGAAATAGTCAGTTTCACTTTCGGTTATTCAAAGTGCTAGAGAATTAGGCCATGTCCACACTGGTGCGTTTTTGTTTGAAAACGCATCGATATGTATGCGTTTTGGCCTCCCGTCCACACTGATACGCTCGAAAACGCTGAGCGTTTTCATCGAAAACGGATACTTTTGAAAACGCTGTTGAAAGTGAATCGTATTGAAAACGCTACGGCATCCGTATCGGTGTGGACCCAGATCAATCGATCCGTTTTTACACCAATCGAAAACGCATTCAAACAAAAACGCATCAGTGTGGACTGGTGGTTTTACAGCAGTGATCATATTGGTGTGAACACCTAAAATATGTCTGGAATGTTTGTTTTAACCAATCACAGGCGAGATCTTCACACCACAGAAACCACAGGCAACGAACGGGTTTCCTATCTGTCACAGAACAAATTATTTTCGTTTTGTTTTAACATTCAGTCTTTTTACAAGTAAACAATTGCTTTTCCTTCCTATTTGTTTACAGTATGTGCTATACTAGCGAAGAATACAGGATTGAGCGATTTTAAAATAAACTACAAAGCCGATGTGCCGGGTTGATGCACGCGAGAGTTTGGCGCGCGAATTTTCAAACTTTTGGTAACGATCGAAATCGGTAGTTACGAAATCTTCTTGGCTAAATTCCCTCATTACTAGCTTCCAATAGCATGTAATCCCCTAGAATGCATAAATGCATAAATGCCTTCAGAGAAAAAGCAAAATTATATTTGGAAGGAATACTGAAAATTAGCCTGTTTACTTTGCGCGATGTGTCAATCTGATCATTCCATAGCTGTTGAATTTGGTCGGCGGTCTTTCCAGTTTGCGATCTTGCCATCAAGGAACTTCTACCCGCACAGTAGTTCGAAGGTTCAATCGTTAGCCCACATAAATCCAATCCCCTTGTTCTACAAAAAAATATTAGCAAGGATTATGCTATCAAAAACAAAAACATCACTATTGGGGCGGGGAGAGAGAGGTTTTTCTCTCTCCTCTCCCCGCCCCCCTCCCCTCGCTCGCTTTGTCGACCCTCGATCCGGCCCAGACCTAGCCGCGCTAATCCAAGATGGCGACCTCATTTACGAACTCCGGTTTTTAAGACTATCCAACCGCCTGCGTGCAGGCTAGATGTGGTCCTCAGCACTGATGTTGGGGAACAGCGGTGTTTTCAATTCCTAATGACACCAACATTTTTTTTTCATCTAAAAATATTGCAGATTTGGAATCAACTGTAAATGAAGAACTTATGAATGTCATTAAATACTGTGATGTGAATAAATTATCCATTAATTTTAAAAAAACTAACTACATGATTATTGCATCACCTAAGAAAAAATCATCTATTAATCTAACAGCTTGTAGTATTCAACAAAAACGTACCATTAAGTACCTAGGTATATTTATTGATGAGAACCTCAAATGGGATGCTCAAATACAGCATGTCAACAAACGAATAGCAAAAAATTTGGGTATCCTTAATAAGCTTCGCTATTATGTGTCCGTTAGTTCTCTTAGGCAACTCTACTATAATCTTATTTATCCTTATATTTCTTATGGTTTGGCAAGCTGGGGATCGGCATGCCAAACCAGACTTCAAACTGTAAGGAAAAAGCAGAATAAGTGTATTCGCTCCATATTCTTTGCTTCCCCAAGAGAAAATGCTTCCATTTATTACAAATTGCTTGAATTGCATAATCTTGACAATATATTTAACATTAAGATAGCATCCCTAGTTTATAAACTTAAATACCTTCCGAGCAATACTCCTGCTGCTCTTAATAAATTAATCACACCCTCAAGTGGAGTGCATAACTATAACACTAGATATGCCTCAAAAGAGAACTTATATAGACCAGTTTCCAGAACCAACTATGGCCTTTCAAGATTTATATCTATGGCCTCTAGAGTTTGGGAAAAAGTACCTTACAATTTGAAGATTTTGCCCTTTTCTTCTTTTATTCAACAATATAAGCGTTATCTCCTTGTCAATCAAACTTAATTTATATTACTGTATCTTTATATAAATCATATTCATGTAATTCGGTATATAATTCCACTCAAATTGTAGTAAGAAAAAGTCTAAATAGAAATATTAATGTATATAGATATAATTTGATGTATATAGATGTATTAATAATTTACTACTTAATGAATTGTTATTTATTTCTTTTCTCTTTGTAAATCTTAAATTTAGTATGCTAGCTTATTACAAATATTTTTCTTTCTCGTGAAATCATGTGGTAGTGACCATCTCGAAAGCATTTGCTACTATGGTCACTACGCACCTTTCCTTTTTTTCCTACAATATGTAAAAACTTTGCTCTTTTTTCTTTCCTTTCTATTTTTTTACTTTAACTGTACTTAATGACATAAATAGTGCAAAAAAATAAAGAATCTGAAATCTGAAATCTAATAAGACAGCTTGTATCATTAAACAAAACAAAAATAATTTGTTTCGTGACCGATGGGAAACCCTTCTTTGCCTGTGGTTTCTGTGGTGTGAAGATCTCGCCTGTGATTGGCTACAACACAATAAACATTCCAGACATATTTTACGTGTTCACGCCAATATGATCACCGCTGTAATTTTTGCGTTTTATTCTTGGTTTTCAGTCACGTAGAAGTCACACAAGTTAAAAAATAAAATCACCAACCATTCAATAGTTTAAGTCAATAAACAAAATGCCAAAGTTTCAGGGTTGTACCACTCAAAATTACAGCGTTTAGTATGGACACGCCATGATGGATTCCCTCTGAGGGGCTCCAATATGGCAGCCGGAAACGAGTGAAAACATCTGGAATTTACTTTGGCTATCTCAAAGGCTTTCTTCTCTCTTTCGAGCTTGCAAACATTCACATAGACACTTATCTTGCGATGTTGGCTTTTCAGACCTCTAAAAAACACGCTGAATCGATGTTTTCATGTACATGACATGCTTGTGAGCAGACATCTTCATGTCACGCACAGTGGGAAAATCTAAAATTCAAACTGCTCTATTTTCACAACAAAGCACGCTTCCGAACCGAAAACATGCAAGCAGATACATTTCTAAAATGTCTTTTACGTGATGAAGCTAAAAATGGAGAAGTCTCTATACTTTTTATGACGTCACGTGAAAACCAAGAATAGTTGTAATGAACATCAGCAAGAGCCATAAAAAAAAACACCAACAAGGGATTTGCACATTTTAAATATTTCAGAAGGGTGGAAGGAAGGTTGTGGTCTCAATTGTGCGGTCTTTGGCAATGTTGTCGGTATTATAGCAAAGAATGAAAGATGAAAGGCACTTGGTATTTGACTTTCGCTGAATATGATCACAAAGATAATTGTGCCTTTTGCCAGTTGGAAGAGTGTCGCACGTTAAGTACCACCGTGGGTCAACCTTTTTTCCAGGGTCTCTCTTCTTTTCCTGGTTTTTCTTGCTAGCGTGATCTGTCACCCAAAATATGTTATTAAAAACACTCCTTGTTTTTTTAAACAAAAAAGGTCGGCTCTAGTCATTTTGTTTCAGGCCAGACATACCGGCGGTGCAATAGCCTCCCACGCAGTCGTTTTTAGGGGAGTCGTATTTCACCTCCACCCCACAAACGACTTTTTGTTTGTGGGGTGGAGGTGAAATACGACTCCCCTAAAAACGACTGCGTGGGAGGCTAGCGGTGCAAAGGAAATCCGCAATTAGCCAACGCCTAAACAATACAAAAAATATTCAGACGGTAATGAGTTAAAGTGAAGTTATGTTTATCTGGCAGTTTCTCTAATAATTGACTGACAATACTTATTTCAAGCTCTTTTAGATATATCAAGCTTATATCAACGGAAGCCTAAATCTGTTTACAACAACTATATCTAAATATAAGCCTTTCTTTGGCCCATGTGACTTAAATAGCCGCGTTACTATGTGCCGGGTGGATGACTGTTCACCACAGCAAATAAGGAATGATGGCGTTTACTATGAGGTCATAACTCCATCAAAGACGAAGCAAAAGTCAAAAAACATGGTCGTGGTATTTTCCTATACATAATGATAAATCTTTTCATGAAAATCTCGCATGAAATTGCAGTCCGCCTGTTGTGTCAATCACACTAAAAGTTTCATCATCTCGTTTAATTTCTCAACTCTACAGCTTCCTTCCGAATCTCAGATGGCCAATATAGCGCTTAATCATTTCTGCAACAGTTAAGAGATAAATATTTTTACCGATATTATGTTTTGCCAAGAACAATATAGTTAGTCTTTAAATTCACACTTTAAATGGTTCTTAGAAACGGACTTTGCCCTGTTTCCCCCCTGTTTCCCACTGACATAAAACTCCTCTGAAACAGAAAGAGAAACATTTAGGTAAGACAATTTCTTGATTTATTGCTTGGGAAAATGCTTTCAGCTATTCACATTCTTTGCAGCTCGCCCACCAGGAGCGCGCTAAGTACAGGTGTCGTCTGAGGGATTAATAATATTTTCTTATCTTGATTGCTGTGGTATACTGCGGCTTCTTTCGATTTTTGTTATTTCCGACAACCTTTCAGGTGTCCCTTATGTGTCATTATCATTGCCTTCAGACAGATTGAATTAACATTTCGATTTGCCCGCATCTTTTTCAAAAATATTGGCAAGGGCGTCTTTAGTCAACAGAAAAATTCAATGGCATGTACTATTTTTGATCAGATTGGAAGATTCGACCCCAAGGGGGGTTTGAGGGAGGGTGCTCCGGATTTCAAGTGACGGGGATGATCGAATGGAGGTAAAAATCAAGACCAAAAAAAACCCCTGGACCAAAAATTAACCCCACACAGGGACCGCGCAGGGGGTGCTGGAGAGGGGGCGGGGCTTAGCCCCCCCCCCCATTTATTTGGCGGATTAAATCATTATTTCTTTTTACTGAAGTAAACCAGGTCTGTCTTTTACAAAAAGGTACATTACATTATTTTATGTAAAATATACGGACCTCTTAGGAAACTCTGCCCTTTTCTGGTTTGCCCTTTTCGATCCAATTTAGTTTTTTGAGGGTTTTCTCGTACAAACACGGCCGGATAAGGCAGTTTGTCGTTAGGTTTGTTCCTGACGAGACGAAAAATGATCCATTTCTAGCCATTTCAAATTTTGCCAGGCGAGCATGCCCCCGGACCCCCCTAGGTGGCTCACGCTTACGCGTTCGCATTAGCCCCTCCACGTCCCACTCCAAAATCCGCTCCGCTGTCCCTGCCACAAAAATCCCATGTCGAATCTCCGAGCCTTAAAAATTTCGAGACAGGATTAAATGATAGATATGAGACGAAAAAAAAATTAAGAATTAAACTGCGCGGCCAGGACACACGGGCACTACTGCCCGGGCACTACCATGAATCTTCAGATTGTTTTGAATACCCGACAAAATCCCTACTTAAATCAAGCCACACAAAAAAATACTTGTTAAATTTTCCTACTCAAAAGAATCCAGGAATCGAAAAAAAAGCCCTTTGATCATCAACTGCGTCGCTTGAAATCCGGAGTACCCCTGGGGATTCTGCTAATCTATGCAAAAATGTGTAACTTGTTCCGTTTTGGTTACCTTTTTTCACCTTGCCGGTGGTCATAATACCGCAAATGCCATTGAATGATTTCTGAATTTTGAAAAGCTTTCGCTAGAGGTTTGTCCTTCCAACCTCAGGAATTGGGTAGGTCGAGGCGGAATCATTTGTCGTAATGTGGTGCACGAGTGGCTTCGGTCTGCGGAAACTTTGAGCAAATGTTTGTTTCAGGATTGTTTTCTTGTCATTACCCGAAAGGCAAAAATAGCTTTGTGCATTATTAAATGTTTCTTTGATTACTCTAGTTTAAGAAGAAGTTAATCTGTCATTGCCTACAATGCTTATTTCTCTACTACGCACTGGGGTTATTTTTGCCGCCCATGAACTGATGAACACAAAACGTGTAGTAGACGCAGGAGTCAACAAGAAAAAATCACTTATGATATTCGTCAGTCACGGTAGGCGAAAGATATAGTTCAATGACTCCCACGAAAGAAACACAAACCCGAGCGTCTGTTGGTTGGTTCAGCGAACACGCGAACACTTGCAGTAGTCGTGAAACGAATTTTCACTTCAGAAACCCGATAAATGATATTTTTACTATAAATGGAAGTTTTATTTTTCGCTTACACTCTTTCTCTTTTATAAGAATGTTGTCTTTCCGGTCCAGGCTGAATATTCAGTGAAGAGTGAAGAGTGTTTCGTCTGTTGGCTATTTTTGCCGTTTAGCCGGAGAAAGGAATAATTTCATATACAGTTAAGTAAAAACATATCATTGTATTATATTAACATATCTTCATCGCACGAAATTATATTCTTTTCACAATTTCAGCCTCAGGTTTAGATCCTTAAAATATTCTTAAAATTTCGCTAATTTCAGCCTCGATATTCTTATAAAAAAGAAAGAGTGTAACCGACGGCAAGAGCCGAAACTCCGAGAAAGAACATATGCAAAGTTTCTGTAGAGGGTGGACAGCTGCGAGTGGGAGGCTGTCAGCACCATTTTTATTGACTCCCAGTCAGTCTTCCTTCTAGCCCACCAACTTCCTAAGGGCGTAAGGGTGACGTAAGCTGCACAAATATAACCTCCCACGTAGTCATTTTTTAGCGGAGTCGTATTTCATTTCCTCTCAGCGTCCTGGGGCCTATTTTCAAAACCACGGTCTAGAGATGCTGTTTCGAATCTACGAATTTCAGTTGGTTGGCGATCTGTGTGCGTTTCTGTGTGGGATTGTGGTCATTGCGAGTGTCGGCGGTTTGCTTGATAACCTTAGAAACCTCGGGATATTTGAGTCCAACGAGAGAGGCCTATAAACAGCCTCGTGGTAAGCATACTCTGGACTACAGCCACTTGATGCCACACTTTCAGTTTGCTTTTTGCTGCAGAAAGAAAACATTGGTTATTTGAGGGGTAGAATAAAAACGGAACAAGAAGGGGTGCATTTATGCGATGAAGTTTCGGGTCATCAGTTTTCATCCAGTAAGGTTCGGTATTTTTCATTTCAGTATTACCGTGGTTTCGTTGTTTTTTTATCTTCTACGGTAGTTCCGAAAACAAAAATGAGTATGATGGAAAAACATAATATATAATGGCTTAATACTGACAGATATACTATATACTTATCTTCCTTAATTAATCTTAATGCTGCACGTTTTCTAGGTTCTTACTTCTTTTCAGTTCAGCTTCTTACTAATGTGTGTTTTATACATTTTATTTTCTTGTACTACTGCTTACTATGCTGTCTAAGGTTGAGTCTGTGTGACCATTCGAGTGAAAGCTATCTCGCAGTCAGGCTGTGGTTTAGTAGCCTTCTTCTTCGTCTTCGTCGTCTTCTCCTCCCTCATGTAAAGCTTTCCTTTCGTGAAGCTCTCTTTATCTCTTAATCATAATTTCCTTCTTTGTAATTTTTTATTATTTTTACTAAGAAAATTGAGCAAATGCGCTAATGATTTTATTTTCCCCATACAACTACTACCCTTCTCATACACCTGAAACACTCTTTACCTACGGATAAAAATCAGTAGAGACTTGAGAACCATGTTCGGGAATATCCACATTCAATTCAGTGAAAACTCGAAACTTGGACTGTATATCCTTCTTTATTCTAGTCTGCGTAGCTTGGCGGTTTTGTTGGGGGTAAAATGCTCGTAAACACAAGCGGCGAAGCCGCAAGAGGCCTGGGGAGGAAAGGAGAGTTTTTTTCGCCGCTTGTGTTTACGCGCGTTTTACGCCAACAAAACCGCCAAACTACGCAGGCTATCTTTATTCCCAACAATGATCCACGCTCACTCACACCGTACATACATTCCAACTAACAACAACTCTCCTTTTTGTTTCGGCATTTAAAGTTATAAGATCTAGATATCTATTGTTCGCATGTGATAAGTACATGTCATATTCTTACTTCCCACTGAAAACACATCACGCACGTTACGTTCAAATTAACTTGTCAATTCCAAACACATCCTTTTCTCTTTAAAAATTGAAATACACGCTTTCAAAGTTTCTATCATCTTTACAATACAAGTATCGGCTAAGTTTAGAGTATGGCACGTTGCGTCGCGTTATGTAACGCGGTATCTTTCCCAACAAACCCATGTCATTGGGATTCCATACCTCAACACCTGGATAAACCACAAAGGTTGCTATTCATACTACTAAAATATCTTATACAGCAGTATTTAGAGAGGCAAACAGGACTATCTGTAAGTTAGTTTGTTCAGGCTGTTCGTTGTTTCCCCATTCAAATTCAACAACCATCTACTAGTGCTAATATATATATATATATATATATATTGGTGGCCGAAGGATCCCTCCGATTGGTTGAATATTGTGATATTATTTTGACATTTAATTCAGAATGAAAATATAGAGAAATGCTAGTTTGTCGTCGACCCTCGTTTCCTTAGCTGTTTCTCGATCCATCACATTTTTAGTTTGTGACACCCGCAAATCACGCGCCTCATTGACAGCATCATGTGCTTTTGTCTTCATCTTGAAAGTTTTAGTCATCAATTTTAGTACTCGGTCTTAAGTCACGACACTTTGTTGGGCTTCAAATGCGGACGCACAGTCATACTAACCCGGCACCCTGTCCTCGGTGGTTAGCTTACAAGTAAGATGAATAACTTACTGCTACGGAATTGTGTAGAAAAAATAACTTTTTGAAGTGCGAGAGGCTAATTTCCTGATACTTCAATTTCGTAATAACCCAGGAAAATCGTGTTTTATTGCTTTTAAAGTGATTAATCATAAACATTACAATTTCCTCGATTATGGTTGGTTTAAAAAAACAAAAAAAACCTATTTTCCACTAATTCACTTGCCAACTTGTTATCGGACAGTTTGTTGTTGGACAGTTTGTTATCGGACAGTTCAATAAGCCAATCACATTCAAAGTTGTAGTTTAAATCAACCAATCACAACCTTGGTTTCAATCACCATGGTAACAGTGTATAGACTCCTGTGGGCATTTTTTCCCCTTGAACAATGACAGTATTTTAGAAGACAGTAGGGATTTTGTTTATCCTATGGCACAAATGTTTGCCAACAAACCAAACAAGTTCCTTCTTCTTTTCTCGGAAATTGTAATTTTTATGATTAATTGGTAGTAAGACTTCGTGTCGTCCAATTCGGTCTGTAATCATACTCGTGATAAACAAATCAGGTGATCGCGCGCGTCCGATTTTGTTGTCACTCGTATGATTAAAGGTCGGGACACACTAGGCGACAAGTCGCTGCGACGCGTAGCGGCTACAAGTCGCTGCAACAAAACGCCTCGTGTGACATGGTGAATTTTTGTGAAAATCATTGTCGCTGCGATCAGCTGCATGAATTCAAACCAGTTTGAATTCGTGCGACTGATCGCAGAGACAAAAACAGCGAAAGCAGCGTTGTCGCGACTTCTTTTGCAGACAGTACACACGGAGCGACTTGTCGCAGAGACCTATCGCAGCGACTTGTCGCCTAGTGTGTCCCGACCTTAACTCCACTCTGTCCTATTACCATTACTAATTTTCGTTCATTTTTACGATAACTTTTTCTTGGGTTTTTTTTTATCTCTCTAAAAACAAACCGAATAATAAGCTTGTCGTAAGCATTAATTCTTTCTAGAAGAGGTGAAACCCTGATTCTTTGGTTGTATGATTTTGGTGGTGTAAGCTTATATCAGTTATGCATGAGATCCCTTTAGTCAGCATCCATTTTGATTTGTATGTAAAGTGCAGAGAAGCGCTTGCCTCGTGTCAGACAAAATGCTCATTTTTCGAATTTTTCCAGTCTATGTATGTGAACAAGTTCGCTCTGGTCCCTCTAACGTTTTTCCGGCGATATCACAATGAAGTCTTGTGACAAATGCCTGAATGTGCTCGAGTTCTCAACGAGGCAGTTTTGTTAGATCTGCTGCCATCCTAATGCCACGTGGTGGAGATTATTATGTGTAAGGCGGAGCAATGTAACAGGCAAAGAATTTGAATAATGTAACATGATTGATTTTAACCAACTGCTCTCAGGATAGGATGCAGGTTTCCGTAGGAATCATATTGACAGGCTTTCTGTCAGATAATATCTTAAAGGGCCCTAGTCAGCCACACCTTTGTTTTGATTTACAGGCGAGAATTTGGCTCTTATATTTTATTAGGAGGACGTCAAAACAAAGGAAATCACTGTGGAACTACAACAGATAATTAAACATACTTTCAGGAACACAACTTACAATAAAGCAATAAGATTTCGCTTCACCATGCATTATCGATAATTTCGATGGCATTGAAAATGGCGGAGGCTGACTGGGGCCCTTTAACAGACAGCAATAACTAGCCGCCGAAAAGTATTTACCTTTTAACTTCGTAACTTCAAAGCTTTTGTTACCTGCATCAACTAGTAGCCCACCCGTCCGTTCAGGATTCTGGAGAAACGATGTGTTTTATATCACGGGCTACCTATTGCTGGTAGCAAATCTTCATATAGCCTATTTAAGACAACAGCGCCATAAAGAAACACGTTTAGGAGATGTTTAAGGCTACGAAAGCCAAATCGGCATCGAATTCTGAGGTCAGTTCCCTTTAATAGCCGCGAAGTGATCTTAGGCTGGCTTATCGCATGTTTCCCACGTGGTGAAGGTAAGCTCAAAGGCTGCTTGTGTAGGTAAGCTGCTTTCTCCTTGTCAAGAGTTCATGATTCTCTTTTTAACAAGTCACTGTAACTATCAGGCAATTTCTGTGCTCGAGAGTAGTCACATGATCACTTAGCCTGGTGTTAATTGGGTCCTTGTAACTGAAACGTCCTCTGAT
Organism: Galaxea fascicularis; assembly: GCA_948470475.1. NCBI lineage: Eukaryota > Metazoa > Cnidaria > Anthozoa > Scleractinia > Euphylliidae > Galaxea > Galaxea fascicularis. Next base: position 34,819,288 of record OX419338.1, read on the forward strand.
TTCGATGGGTTCGAAAGACACTTTTGTATTCGTAAATGATTTTGAGAGAACACAATCAAGATATGACATTAATGGTTTAAAACCTTAAGAACTTTTCGCAGTATTCAGTTCAGTTCAGTTTATTTTTTTGCCATTTCATAAGAGATAAATATACAAATTATGAAATTTGAAATGAAATGGTGAGGAAGCTCATAAAGAAACCACTGGGCTTATGAGCTATGAGCTCCCTCAAAATGAAACAGAATAGATAGGCAATGTCGAATGCAGAAAACAAAAAAAAAAGTTATGAAATTATATAGATTACAACAGTTAGACTCTCCTTGAGTATTGCCTACACATAAACACTGGAAATCATATTTGAAGCATTTATATATAAAAAGCAGCGACAAACAAAAGACAGACACACCGTAAAGCGAAACAAGTAGCAGCTCAACGTTAACCTAATTTTGCAAGACTGAGAAATTCTTTAAGCAGTTTACTAAACAAACCAACACTCTCACACTTCTCAATTTCTTGATTAAGTGAATTGTAAAACTGAGGTCCTCGAAAACGAATAGAAAATCTACGAATGTTTGTTCGACATGGGAAAATATAAAAGCAATTAGAATTTCTAGTGTTATAAGAGTGTATTTGGTTTGTTAGAGTAAACCACATATTATTAAAGGTA
>OX419338.1:34824954-34847454 GCA_948470475.1 Galaxea fascicularis
TAACCGGCAGCGCGTTGTGTTCAATCGCGTTGCGTTGTGTACTGGATCCGTGCTGGGTCGGTGAGCGTCTCCTGTACGTTTGTTTCTGGGGTCTTTGATTATCTAGAAGCAAACGTGCATGTAGTGAATTTGACCGAAGAAGCAACAAATATGCCAAAATAAGGAGCCATACCGCAAATTTATTTGCGAAGTTATTGTGTGCAAGTCTCGGGTTCCTCGAAGTTTATCGTGTATACGTAGATAAGTTGATAATCATGGCGCCATCATGTTAAATCAATAAGGTGGCGGACGATTTTTAATTTCGAGGCTGCGAAATCATTAAGTCTTAAGCGTATTTCTTTATTTTCTCTACGAACCCAAGCATTTTTGAACTTTTTAAAGAAAACGAAACACTTAAAAGCCATGCCCAAACACTGATGTGGTGATGTTTTATAGAATTGTGTGGCGGACTGATGTTGGAACACTGCTTTTCACGTTGGAAGTGTTAGCCGTGTAAGAACGTACATTTTCAATGTCAAAGGCCTTATCCCTCCATTTTTGTCAACTTTTTCGTTAGCCCAGGTTAAAGCTTTGTTAATCTTAGAGCTTATATGGAAATAAATTTTGTCGAAATTTAGAAATGTCCTTGTGTTTACCATGCTAAAGCTGTGTTCGTGTTTTGGCAAGTTACACTTGTAACAGCTAGGTCTAATTCAGGTACTGCAGTTTAATGCACTAACAAAATACTACTCTGGACTCACCCTTCAGTTGCAGTAATTCATCCTAGTTCAATGGTCGCTGGCTAATGCCATTAGCCAGCGAACAGAAGGTCCTTCGCTTTTCTTCTGGTTTTATCTTCTTTGTAAAGTGCATCATGGACTAGTTGGTCCAGTGAAAACATCATACATCATCATAAAATCCCTAGGGTCCTCTGATTGGCTTGGTGTAACGGGTGTATCACAGTTCAACCAATAATGTAAGGTTTTCCTAATGTGCAAGTTGTACATTGGAACTAGCAGGCACGTGAGAAGTGACATCCATGGACGTCATTTCCTGTAACAGGTTTTTATTTTTATACAATTTATCAACAGAGACTTGCTGCAGGGTATATAGCATTTTGTATTTAAAATTATCCTGCATTTTTTGTCATAAAATAAAATGTATGTGTGTGTCTCTGGGAAAAAAAATGAGTGTCATAAATCACCTCGGGTATGAATATTCTGCATAAATTGGACCTGCAAATTAATTGTGCCAGAGTTTGTGCATGTTGATTACCTCTTGTTAGAGAGGCACTAAGCAGTCTACAGTGTAACTGTGTTTAGGGTCAGCATAAGTATTGCAGTAATGTTTATTAGTTGAATGAACAACGAAATATAATGGTCCTCGCAGTAGTGAACGCAATAATTTTATTTATGTAATTACATTGTACATAGAGAAGCCTGAAAAATAATTCAGGACTTCACGAATGATTTGATATACACCAGTCACGCACAAATGAATCTGTTGTTGAATTCTGTTGCATAGTTTCACAATTATTACTGCCCACATTCTTCTGTGCGGTGCACTAAGCTGTTATGTATTGCGGAGTATGGCACTGTTCTATGCTCTTACATTTAATGTTGCACAAGAGAGTTCAGTTCAGAAAATGCAGAAATGAGTTTTGCTTTTCCCATGGAGATGTTATTAATTTCATTTAGTCACCAGACCATTCCACATTTGTAAACAATTTGGTTCAAGACACTGATTCTCAGAGGCATGGCATTGTGCCAGTTCAACACAGTTGCTTTACTATGTGTCTGTTCAAAAGTTGATTGATTTAACAAATTCAATCTGTTTAATGTCACGTGCTAGCCTTCATTCATCATGTATATTTGCAGCATTTTCTAGATTTGGCCTGTGAACATTTTCATGAAAACCTGTGATAAAGTTTTCTCAGAGTGTTGTTTGTTTGTGGAGGCAGATCCATGCATTGCATCAGCTACAGGAGTGTCAGTTTTTATATTTTTTTGAAGAAGCTGTGAAAGTGCAAATAGTAGCCAGGGATTCTAGCTGTAGAAATTAATGTGCTGTTTGTCTGTCGAAGTATTGGAGTTTCACAATGGTACATGTAGCCCTTTGTTACCATTTTTGATTAGGATTTTGGGCAAGCTACACTGCAAATGTTGCTATTGTACTCTTATCAGGAGGTTGTTGGTGTTCATGAGGGTAAAGGCATTATAAAGAGTGCATTTATTTCTAATTTTACCATAGCTATAATTATTATGGCTAAAGAGTAAAAAGTAATGTTCTTCAGGGTTTGACTTTCCAAATAAAGCTGCAGTCAAGCAAAGCTGAGCCAGAGATATATGGGCACAACATGAAAAGTAATTCTTTTGTGTGCAGTAAATGTTCCCAGCAACTGAGTTGTTCATAGGCAGCAGAAATTGCCTGTCTCCAGCCAAAAGAGAAAAACCTACTTTTGTTTTCTTAATGCAGAATAACGGTCAAGATCAATCATTGCTCTTCCTAACCAAGGCAAAATAGTGCTATTTAATTATGAGGCAGTTGAGCGACATTTTCTCTGCATGCCATGGTTGTTATTTGTTTTTGTTTCAGAATTTTTAAACCATCATATGTATAATTTATACCAGACTTATTTTAAATATTATTATAAGCTAATCAAAGGTCTGCTTTGTAATAAAAAATTGTGGAAATGTGCATGCCAAGCATAATAATAAAATTGTTTTCTCCTGCTGTATGTTTGCAAGTACAGTGTTACTGAAAAATAAATGTTTTTTTTTCATGGATTTGACCATTTTTGGCATTGGTGAGACTGTAAAAGGAGTACTTTTTGAAGGGTACATTTTGAGCCAAAATAATCAAGATGCACTTAGTGTGAAAAGTATTACTGAGCTGCTAAAGCAAGCATGAAAAATGTGCTTGCTGGGTATAATACAATACAAGGGAAAGCACCTTAGGGGACAGCTGTGTAAAAACACTTCTTTATTTATTTGACATTGACCTATCAGCATCTTATCTACATTTTTGCAGATAAACAGTGCCAGATGCTGTATTAGTCTTAATGACAGCCTTTGCATATTGAGGACATTTTTGTTTCTCAAGTTTCATACCATAGGGTTGTCTTTAAAGTGGTTATTCATGAATATATTTTGTTCTAACTACTGAAGATCAATACAGGAAGTTTTTAATTTGTAGCTTTGCATGTAGAATAATATTGTCAAGGTTTGATTTTTAAAGTTTATGATGGTATGCATGTAAAGATATTACACGACAGTGCGAAAGACTACAGTATGCAGCTATGGCAAGGCTTACCATTCATTTCTTTTGCCTTCCATGGAAGAGAAAATGTAATGATACAAATGACTTTCTTTTGTAGTATAGAGAGTGGTTTGAGCTAGGAGGCAAATGTGGATGCCCAGATCAAATTGAAGTAATTGATGTATAGTAAGGAGAGAGAATTATACAAAGTTTTTAGGGTATCCGAGTGCAGATATCGTCTTGACTTATGTAAAATCCCTATAACCTTAGCAACCTTATCACAGACAGTAGTAATATGTTAAACTCGTTGTCAATTGATGAGCTTGGAAGCTGGTGCCATAGAGGTTGGCGGGATCCTAAGCAATTCAGGTGCAGCAGGGAAGTAACAATGGCAACCATGTGAGCGGGAACCACCCCAGCCAGCAGCTGCCAACAGGCACCGTCATACTGAAGGAATTCAGTGGAATACTTACCATTAACATACTCACCAACCTTAACCACAAACAGGTGGGAAGGAACAGGGCCAGAATCTGCAAAAAATTCACTCAAAGAACTAAGCAAAGACTTAATTAATCTGCAAAGATTTGCAACAGCTGAATGAATCAGCAAATATTGGCAAATGATGATCCACAGTGTTTGCTCGAAGCCAAGCACATGTAATCTGTCCCTGCAAATTCTAAGGGTGCCCATCCTACAGATAACTTGCACAAATGAGCAAGACCGCTGGCAGCATTGGCTTGAGTTTAACCTCGCCTAAATTGCAGTTAGCTACGTATGTTTCCATGAAAGATTTTCATGAATAATGATTCCAAGAACTGTACATTTCTCCACCTGGGTTACAGGAGTGCTATTTATATAGATTTTAACTTCAGAGAGATCAATCTGTTTACGCCATGGATGGAAGATGATGAATTTGGATTTGGGGTGGACAGTAAGCTTGTTTGCATTAAACCAGGAAGAGACGTGAGAAAGCTCTTGATTAACAATGTTTGCTAAAGCAGCCAAGTCTTTATGATGAAAAAAATTGTTAGTATCGTCTGCAAAGAGAATAAATGAGAGATAATTCAAAGAGTGGAAAAGATCATTAAATAAATGTAAAAGAGGAAAAGGAGAGGGCCAAGGACTGAACCTTCAGGGACCCCACACTTGACTGTTCGATTGGGAGACACATGATCATTGACCATAACATAAAATTATTGCTGCCAATACACTATTTTGCCAATGATCAGTTCCAAGTGAATTGTGGGTAGATCTAGTCCTTTGTGGGGGCAAACCATCAAAATTAGAATTTCAAATTACGTCTTTAAATGGCCGTTTGCCCCCACAGAGGACTGGATCTACCCACAATTCACTCAGAACTGATCATTAGTAAAATGGTGTATCAGTCAAATAACTGGTAAGCCAGGCAAAAGGAGTACCGTGGATACCATAAAAATTTTAATTCATCAGTAAGTAACTGATGGTTGACCATATCAAATGCCTTCTTAAGGTGTAAGAGAATGTCAACAGTGCATTCATTATTTTCAAAGCCTTCATAAACACTCGTATTACAAGAGGTTTCTTAAAACATAAAACTAAAAACAAACGATAAAATCCGACGTTTCGGAGTAGTCATGACTCTATTATCAAGGAAAATATAAACGAGATCATGCAAATTACAGCATTTAAAGCGATTTTGGCGTGAAAAATTAACATAAGAGGGTGCGAAGATTATAAAAATACTTTCGCATGAATGGAGTCTGATTGCACGTTGAGATTTGGCTTTAAAGTTGTTATAAAAAGCATTTCGTACACTAAGCAGTCAAATTTAGTTTTGCATTTCTTAAGCACTTGGAAACGCCTTAGCAGGTCATGAGGCATTGTTCCGTGCATATTCTTGTAGTGTTTGGCAATGGCGGAGGATTGTTGTTTGTGTCCTTTTACACGATTATGTAAATGTCTGCGTGTGTAACCTACATAACCCGCATCGCACAGGTCACATTGAAAACCATAAACAACACACTGCTGATTTACAATTGGTGGTTTTGTTTCTTTAATATTACAGTCAAACCAAGTGAAGCGTACCCCTCAAGATTGCATTAATGAATTGATTATTTGAAACTTAAACCCGCTAGTCATTTCGAGAATGCAATTATGAATGATTATTCGAATATTGAACTCGCTCACTCGATCCAAGAATACGGCTAACGGGTTCCGTTTTCAAAAATTCAATTCACTGTTGCGAGTAGTAGGTTTCAAACCAACTGGTCTTTCCTAGAATGCAATAGTGAATTGAATTTTCGAAAACTGGACCCGTTAGCCGTATTCTTGGATCGAGCGAGCGAGTTCAATATTCGAATAATCAATTCATTATTGCATTCTCGAAACGACTAGCGGTTTCAAGTTTCAAATAATCAATTCATTAATGCAATCTTGAGGGGTACGCTTCACTTGGTTTGACTGTAAGTTCTTGTTCAATTTTCTGGCTCACAAACACGGGTTGGATGGTGGTATGTATTTTTAGGCTCAAATCATTAAGTTCTATCTGCTGAGATTTGGTCTTTGAAAATAGGCCTGTAGTTAGGAAAGAAGAGTCATCGCATTTGAAGATAGGGAGGACCTTTGCTTTCTTAAGCTGTGTGGGGAAGACACCATGGGAGAATGACAGATTACAGATATGAGACAAAGGCATAGTTATTAAATCAATAGTCTCTTTTATAGGGGAGATACAAAGACCATTGCCATACATGTGTTATTTGTTAAAGAATAAACTATATCAGCAACCTCTGTCGAGAGGTTGGGGTAATGTAGAAACAATTTGTGTAATGGCTACTCATGAAATCTCTAAAGGTAGACTGAGAGATAGGGATGTCATTCGCCAAATAAGGGCCTATTTAGCAAAATATTATTAAACTGTGTAGTTTTCTGAATAAGTCACCTCGGATGCTCAACATGAAGTGAAAATGTTTTTCTATCATGATTATTCTTTGAACACGAAAAAAAAAGGGGAAAAAATACATATTCAAAAAGCTTGAAGAGCAATGGGGAAATGAACAAAATGGGCAAAATTTATTTGCAATTTATTTGAAAATGCGCTTACTAATTTTTTTCTACTTCTGTATATTTTGTATACTGTACTTAGTAAATTATCTGCTTTATCAGCTTTTTGATGTTTTATGTGTAAATTTAATGTATATAAACTTACACTGTATTCTCTCATATCAAACAAGCAATGCTGAATGTACTTGAAAAATACAATGTATTAATTAAAGAAGGCAATGCAATTCTCTGTACATGTTCAACATGATGCCGTAGTGAAAATAAAATACAGAAAGGAATTCATATCTTGTTATGCAAAGTTTGTGTATTACAATAACAGCTATAATATTATGTTTTATTAGTGAGACTGTCAACACATTGAAATGAATCTATCATGAAACATAAATAGATAAATATGTTATGTTACTTTCATAGTGTAAAAAGGTACATGAACTTAATAAGAATTAAGACAGACAAAATAACTGTACGATAATTGTTACCCACAGTTAGCATAGCTATTCCAGGTGGGTAACAATTAGCGATGCATTTTCAAGATGTGGAAGAATTGAAAATTTTTGGAAATATACTTGTAATAGTGAAAGTGAAAACAACAATAAACAATAAAAGTAAACAAATAAGTAAGCTTAGATAAGTAAGGAAGAGAGACAAGAAGAAGTAATTGCCCTAACGTCAACATAGACCTCCTCAAGAGTAATTTACGCAATTTTTGCTTAAAGAGTGTTTTACTCAACTTGCGTAACTTAGGAGGAATTTTGTTCCAAATTTTTGCCCCAGTTCTTGAAAAGGATAGTAACTGTTGATTAGTTCTAGGTCCTTGGATGTGAAAATTACCATCAGCTGAAAATCTGGTATAGTGAGAGTGTATAAAGTCAGAACATTACAACCATGTATCTGAATCAGTGAAACTTTATTTGTAGCAAATTGCAATTTCCGAAACGTTTTGCTACTTACAGCTACTGTAGAAGGCGGAATGAAAGCCAAGACAGCCTCTAGTTTTGTAAAATGTATTTCAAAATTAAATGTACTTCTTTGTACTCGCAGGTAAACCCTGGCTGGTGATTGGCTTTGATGGATATGTTGTCCTCCCTGTTAGAGAAATTTCAGCACATTTTTCCTGATGCTTACAAAGGATTGTTTATTGGCAAGACCTTGGAAGGAGCTGCCAACTTCCCAAAGGCACCTTGGTATCAGTTTGCTGATGATACCAATGAGAGAGGGAAGACCTTCGCTTACTCTGCAGTTGTACGTTATTGTGAACAGAAAATACTACAGCCTTGGAGTGACAGTCAAGATAAGTTCATTGTACTTATTTGTCACACTGATGAAGGGCTTACTAATAACCCAGTAACCTGTCTGTCTGTCTTAAGTGCTTTTGCCTTTGAACAAGGCAATTCAACTTGTTTGGAGGAAATAGAGAGAATTGCAGGTCATTATGAAAACTGTCCTGATGCTGGCCTTTTGTGGAATAACCTTGGTGTTATGTTTGAAGAAAATGCATTGTATCTCAAGAGTAAACACTGTTTTACCAAAGCAAAGAATTGTTTTGAATGTGAAGGTAACCATCTCTGCTGTGCAGTTGCCATGTTTAACTTAGCTGCTTTTCACAGGGTCTTTGGAGAGTATCAAAGGGTGTGTCATTTCTGCACTGATGCAGTTGCAAAGTGCCATGATATTTCGATGAGGACAACAAAAGATGTTAATCTGCCAGAGAGGGTTTTGAGAAGAGCTGTTGATTTATTGGAGGAGCTTGAAGACACTGATAGGCTTTGCAATATTCTGGAGATTGGGAAACAGTATGACATTTGTGGTGCAAGTGAAGCCTGTGCAGTTTTTTCGACAAAAAGGTTGATGAGCATTCAACTGAAAAAACAAAATGGGGAAGACACTGAAGAAGAGCTAACAGATTTTACCTGTTATCTGTTAACATTGATGGATAAACAGGTTCCAGAGTTGCTGAATGCAGATTTCATGGGCACAGTCATGGCTGTAGCAAAGATTAAGCGTGAAACTGGTTATTCTGAGGAGGCCAACAAGTTAGTTGAGAAGCTGAAATCAACATTCTCCTCAACCCGTGCCAGTAGGTACCCCTTGTATGGCGTGATGCTGTTTAAAGTTGGTCATTTCAAATTTGGCTCTGGAATGGTTAGTGAAGCTAGGAGTACCCTGAAAGAGGCTGACGAGATTTTGACCAACTACTTTGGAAGAAACCATTATGTCACTGCATCTTGCAAGATTTTAATGGGCTCTTGTGCTCAGCAAGAGGGTAACAACAAAGATGCAACAAAGCACTTTAGTGAAGCCCTTACTTCCGTCAGGAAAATTAACCATCAACACCTTGAAGTTGGTGAAATTTGTTTAAAGGTTGCTAATTTGTATATCGAAGAGGGAAAATTCCAGCTTGCCAAAGAAGCTGAACAAGAGGCAGTGGAGATTTTCAACAGAGTTTGTGGTGAAGCCTCCTTTAAGACAGCAACAGGATACATCAAAGCTGGAGTGATCTTACAGAAATCGGATGAATTTCAAGATGAAGCTGCTGACAGACTGAGAAAAGCCATTGATATCTACAGCAGCCTCAGATTAAGACCAGATCATCCATATGTCCTGTTTTGTCAACGGCTGCTTGGTAACTTATTTCTCATGTCTGGGAAGAGTGAAGCAGCTGAACAGTGTTTGGTTGATGCACAAAAGCAGGCTCCCTTAGCTGATGAATCCTACAGCAGGAAGTCCCAGTGTCATCATGTTTTTGGGACTGTTGTCAATTTTTTTACCCATGTCCTCAGTGCTGAATATTGTATAAGACATCACCTCTATCTCAGTGCTGAAATTGTTGCTCTTGTGAACTTGGTGCACTTGAAAAAAGGCCATGATAGGCAGTGTTATCTTGATGCTCTTGTATGTTCTGTGAAGAAGAATAAAACAGAGAGTGTAGAAATATTGGATTTTGTCGGCCATGCTGTTTATGTTTCTCACAGAGAATATTGCAGCACACCTGTGTATGTTTTTATTTGCCTGGATCCTGGACCGAGTCCCTCACAATTCATGAATGATGACAGTAATTCTAACAGAGTAACATTGTCACGTTCAAATTCATCTTGTGTTCTGTTTTGGAGGAGTTCTAATAGCATTCAAGAAATGAAAGAGACAAAGAGCTTCGATGTTGCTTTGCGTGAAAGTGTCAGCACCCTCTTTTTGCAACCCAAGTTCAGAAAAACGTTTGAGGAGAAGAGAGATTTCTACATGGAACTGGCAATACCCACAGAACTTAGTGACAGTTATCCGTTGTCTTGCCAGATTGAATACCTCCCCTTATTACTAGAGCAGAATTTAACAGATTCATCTCAAGAAATTGCATCTTTTAGTTCTGAGCTTTTACCACATGTTTCTTCCTTTTGCTACAAATTTTACAACCAGCGCACAGCAGAGTTTGCTTTTGATCATTTGATTCATAATTTAAGTAAACATTTAGCTCTAGAAAAGGCGCAAGTTGTCGAGAGTTCCATTGAACCAACTCTGAAGAACATTGTGTTTTTTCCTTTTCAACAGGATAGCTTTTCTTCGTTATCTGCTGTTGTGTATATATGTAATGAATTGCCAGTGCTTGCTGTGAAATGTCGCAGTCTTAGGAGATCAAAGTCAAATTGCATTTGTTCTGAAGTTCAGACTTCCCTAGGCAAAGTAATGCAATCTTTGTCTGAACTAGTTAGAGTGAACTTCGAGACATTTGTACAGTTACGTTGTGAAGATGTTGGTGCCAGAAGTATCAATGAATCTTTAAACAGTAACTGCACCTCTTTTATCAAACCATCAAGCCCCAGCTTTGCTTCAGAAACTGTGCAATCTTTGACCTCTGCAACCAGTGGACATCCAGAAGCAGAGTTGGAGACAAAGCAACCTGGACACATTCTACAGAGTCAGGTGTGGTTTTATGTTTTATTTGTTTTATGCAGTGATAAGAGGTGCCAACTGCAAATATCAAGAAATCCTCATAATTTGACTGAATAATAGTTTTGGAAAGAAAAAAAGTACCTTCAAAAAATAGCATTCAAACTTGTACATTGTATCTTGAAATCTTTTGAGAAATCTGAGAAAAGCAAAAGTACAGGGTTTTAAGTCATGAATTAGTTATGCAAAAAATACTACTCAAAGTTGACATAGTTCAGTTCGTGTATTCAGTTAATTCTCAGTGCATGGACAGAAGAAAGTTGATATTGTATAATCTACTGTATTTCAGTGGGAACTGTTTTCAGTTTTCTTGTGCTTATGTGATTTCTAAGAACTTTTTTTAACTACCACATCAAATGCAATTAACAAGATGTCTGAACTCACCAAACTGCACAGGCTTAATAATCGAATTATATAATTGGCAATCAAAAAAGAGGACAGAGGTTTTAAAAAACAACAATGAAGGAGCATTGTTGTGTTTGGGTTGATTCCCTTGATTTCCAAAATTCAGCTGTATCTCAGCTCAAAAATTAATTAAAAGCACTAAACCATAGGCTTGAGTGAATTTTGTAAGATCAGGGAAAATGCTACAGCAGGGTGAACGTTTCTTTTAAATTGTTGCTTTTTCAGAATGGTTTAAATGATCAGTTAAGTTGGAATATTATAATAATCCCATCTGTAGTTTGGTCAATTACGGCTGGATTAAAAGTTGTATGACCCACCAAGTCACTACAAGATCACAAAATCGTCAAACCATGAAACTATACTCCAAAATACAATGAAATGAAATAATTATCATGAAAAGGGCCAAATGAAAAAAAAATTCATCAAGATACAGTGTATGTACTTCAAAAGGCTAATAAAAGGTTAATTTGATAATTTTGTCTGGGATAAACCTACAAATACATATGCAGCAAAGGGCAATTTTTTTTGTGTTAAACTTAATTTGATCCTACAAAGACCTACAGTGCAATCATGCATGAGATGTACATGTAGTCTGTCATGCTTCTCTTTTGGGGTTCAAGGTTGCTATTATAATCTAATTGCATATAGTTCAGATGCTTTGCCACTGAGTTTCATGATATTCATCCATGGGAGTTAGGACATTACACTACATGTAGGTTCATGTGAGGAGGCAGGATGGCCAAGTGGTTTAGGGCACTGGATTTCAATGTGGTGTCTTGGGTTCAAATCCCGCTCTGGCCACTAGCTAATAATTATTGTTCTGGGTTCATGCCTGGTTTAACTCCTCGGTCATCCATGTAAATAGCCAACTGGTCTGCCTCCCGCCAGTTGGGGCTCTTAATTCTGTTGTTTTCATTTCTATTATTTGTTTCATTGGCCCTGAAAAGCCCTTCTAGGGGAGTGGTCAATTAAGTATTTATTTATTTATCTATTTATTTATTTAAATGTCCCACATTCTGCTAGGGTATGAATTGTAATCCATGCCATATTGATTTTGCTATGAGAGTGAGATGGTACATTTTAAGCATGGTAATTGATTTTAAAAAAATCAATCTTCATTTACCACACTTAAAATTTACTATTTCACTTCATTTTCATGGTGAATAATTCACAACTGTATAGTCTCAAGTTAACTTTGTCCACTCCACCAAATGCCAAAATCTTGGACTGCAGGTAACTTTTCTTTGTTTTCATTGATAGTGTGTAGAAGGTGCTCCTGGACCAGCCATATGTTCAGATGTGTCAGTTTGTTTGCATCTCCTTGATTACGTGTTGAGTGAAAGAACAGTGTTACCTGAAGAAGAGGCAGTCAACAGTCATGCAGTATCTTCATTTAACTTCTCTAGTTGTGACAGCAACAGTCAGTGCAATCATTGTTCAGACAACTCGCTCCTTTCAGCTTGTTCTGCATCCTCATTGAACTCGCTGCCGACAAGTCCTTCCACATTTTCTGAGAGTGGTCCATTTGATCAAAATACATGTAAGTCATGTTCAAACATGCAACCATCTACAGACAAATTGAAGGAAAAGAATTTGCAGGCACTTCCTGCCCAGAATGATGCAGAAGATTTCAGCCGTATTAAACATGTTTCAGAGAGTTCTTGCAGTGGTGATCTTCATGAAAATTTACCATTTGAGTCATCAGATGGAGTTGGTTGGTCAAGTCCAGAGGAGGCTTTAACTACAGGAGAAATCAATCCTGATCTAAAACCAAATGAACCTAAGCAGAAGGAATACGTTCATCAATCTCAGACTACATCAAGTAAAGGAAATCCAGGCATCTCTGGTAGCAAACAAGGTGTACAGGGTGCCCATGCAACTGGTGACTTTGACTTTAAAGTTGGGCTTTGGAGAGAGTCTAGAAAGTGTGTTGATGTACACTTGGAGCCAAACCAGCAAGCATCTTCTCAGAGCTCTTCAGTGTTGTCACCTTCAGCTTCAGCAGACAATGATGAATATCTCAGAAATGATTGTCCTGGAGACCGCCCGCCAAATTTAGAGGATGTGTTGCGAGAGTATGTAAACAGATTGGAGGACCAAACAAAGAGGCTGGAGGAGCAGTTAAAAAAGAGTGAAGAAGACAAAAAGCAACTTCAAGCTGAACTGGGAAGATACCTGTTTCTTGAGGACAAACAAAGACGCAGTGGAGAACGCCAATCTCTGTCTGGGGTATCGGGAAGTGACAAGGCTAGACTCTGTGCAGCTGGTGCTTCTCCTGTTTCTGCAGGCGCAAACGGTGCAGCTGGTGATTTTCCTGTTTCTACAGGTGCAAACAGTGTTGGTGGTGTGGATCCTTTGCAGGAGTCAAGTATGTGCACAGTGGTTTTACATGAGGCCAATTGGAGCTATGTTATTGGATGAAACTTGTTTCCACCAATATTTAAGTATAGCTCCAGTAAACACCATATAAACCAGACACAACCCAATTTTTTTATTCATTGTTATGAAGGGCCAGCACTTGATATCTCTACAGTGTAGTTTTTGGATCCCTTTTTTATGCTCAGTTAACTTTATCTGTCAGTTGGTAATATTCACAATATGTGTAGGACATAGCATAATTATGACAGTCTTCAACAACGGTCATCTGCATGTACAGTGACTGAGCTCTGTCCAGTTTTTGGGGGTTTACACCTGGTTCACCTTGTCTTCATGTTGTATGATCACAAATCTACTCTCTGTGAATTAAAAATGAGGGGTCAGATTTCTTTGCATAGGATTTAAAAGACTTTTTGAAATGCATACATTCAGTACATAATATTAGAATAAAGAATAAGCAGGGTAACCTAACAAAATTATTCACGTTTGCCCGAGAAGTACATGATAAGCAAATCTATGCTAATTGTCATTATTATAATTATGTTATTATTTTATCTTTGGCTGGGATATTTCATCACATTACTTTGGTTCTTTTCCCAGGCCTCACACTACAAACAAAACTTCTACAGATCTCTGACTCCTTAACAGCAGATGAATTGAAACGGATGAAGTTTCTAGCCAAGGGTAAAGTCAGTGGCTTCAGGCTTGCTAGAATAAGAGAAGGCTTTGAACTGTTTGGAGAACTAGAAACTGATGGGGAATATCAATTGACCTTTATTGGACAGCTGCTTGAACGAATTGATCGCTTTGATCTTCTGGAGATGCTTGGGTTGCCTTTATCTGAGATTGTTAGAAGTGGTAAGGGGCCTTTGTAATGATCTTTTCTAGGATGACCCCTTTGCAAAGAAATATGGGAAATTCACAATAGCAATTATACTTAGTATTACCTGTAGTCTTTCCCAAAGGCATTGCTATAGAATCTACCATCACTTTAAGTTTAAGTTTAAGTTTAATGATACTTTGTCATGCAAATACAAGTAAGTTAATACAAAGCAAACAAAAAGAAAAAAGTGCAGGTTGCTTTGAGAATTGCTAAAGTTTTGGTTTTGGTGTCACCATAGTTAATTCACAGCAAACAACATTGACAAAGATAAGGTTTTGCAACTTGCTAATGGGAAGATGGTTTTGAGTGGTGGTCTGTCCCTTTTTATCAAGAGGGCAAGAGGGGATAGGTTTGTCTCAACTGCTCACTCACATGGAAAGTAATTTCTTTTCACTGAGTTAATCTTTCCTTCTGAAACTTTACCACTTGCATGTAAGTCCCCTAATATTATAACCCAATATTTGCTACATACAATAGTTTGACATCCATCATCATTGTTTTACCAGATTGTACCATTGATGCAGCCATGGTGGAGCAAACAAATGGGTCACCTGAGAATTCTGGAAATTACCCAGAAGCATTGGCATTAAGAGACAGGTTACATATGAAAGCTGAAAGACAAGACAAAGAGACCAGTGCAGCCATCCAAACTCCACATGCTTCAACGAAAACATCCTGTAATGTACAGTCACTACTTCGAGCTGAAGCAAAGTCAAAACCAGAAAAGAAAGATTTTGATTACAGCTTGAATGGAAGGGTTTCCTCAGATGGGAGCTCAGATGAGACTAGCAATGATATGCCATCTGTGTCAGGTATCACAGGGAGCTGTGCAAGTTCATGCCCACAAAGTAGTCTTAATGCTGGAAAAAAGCAGTTTTGGGATTCTTGTGATGACAATAACATGTCTGATTCCAGTTTGAACACAAGTGGAACTTCGTCCAATTCAACTGTTAGGTCTGGCCTGAGTACACAAACACCCTCAGATGACACCTCGCGTGATTCTTCTGATAGTTCATCAAGATTAAGTTCAAGCACTTCACATTCCGCTGCAGCAACCACTGAAATCTCAAGTGACAGTGCCTGTAATACAACAAGTAGTGAAGATGAGATCATTCCAAAATCTCAGTTACTTGGTAATGAAGATAATGTGTCTGAAAGTGGAAATGCTGTGGTGGCAGGAGCATGTGCAGCTAACAGTGAGGACAGGAAGAAGAATTCTTTAGATTCATGTGATGGGCCAGGAACAACAAGCAACACAAGGATGACTGTGTTAGATTCTGAAGTGAATTCTACTAGCAATTCTGTTCATGGTCATTCCAGAGCTCAGGATAGTTCTGATGAAAGAAATGGGTCTCGATTGCAACAAAGTTTACTCGATCGTGATAAAACAGCTGAGGGTGTATCAAGTACCTCTTCTACAGACTGGGAACGTCTCGGGGCTCGACCAAAACAGGGCCGAATGCAACGTCAACCACCTTTACCTGCAGGAGGTGTATCCAGTGGATCTAGTGCAGACTGGGAACGTCTTGGGGCTCGACCAAAACAGGTCCAAATGCAACTTCAACCACCTTTACCTGCAGGAGGTGTATCCAGTGGACCTAGTGCAGACTGCGAACATCTTGGAGCTCAACCAAAACTGGTCCAAATTCAATGCCAGCCACCTGAGTCAATGCCACAAGAAATTATCAACCCTTTGTCTGATGGTTTAGCAGGTGACTTCATAGCAAGACACTCACAAGATAGTGCTCTTCACCAAAGTCTCTACAGGGATGGTCCTGATTTGTCCTTGTTCAACGAAGCTCCTTTGCAGGGTGCTTCTTTTGCTGATGGCGTTTTGAATGCATCTGAATCTAATGCAGTCAGACCGTACTTTAGAGATTGCCAGGTTGCATCAGGGACATATCCATGTAGTAGATTAGGAAATAGTGGAATTGGCTTAAAGGGTGGATGCTCTTATAATGACCACTTAAGCAGCAACCATGGTCTTCCAATGGGACCTTTGCCAAGCAATTTAGGAAGCAACAATTTCTCGTTTGCTATAAACTACTCATCAGTCAGTGGTTCCAATGTAGCAAATGGCCATTCGTCGCAAAGCAGCTTTATAAATAATGCTTATGGATTTCCAAGAGCAGGGCCTTTTAGTAGACCGTCTTATGTACAATATGACCAGCATTCACACACATCAGTTTATCCATTAGGTCCAAGGAATCAACTTTATACAGGATTTCCTCAACCAAATTTTGCTGAAGATGCAGCAGTCGGTGCAGCAGGTTTTCAACTGACTGGACACTCATTGTACAGTGCGCAAAGTTGTAATGGCTCAGCAACAACACCTGGGAAGGACATGAAGCAAACCTCTCAGCTAGCAAATTTGGCTCTGCCAGACCAATCTAACAGTTTTGCAAACAGTGATCATGAGCCAAGTGTTTCTACAGGAAATACCGTTGGTGTTGACGCTGCAAATTCGGGTTTACCAGCTCCTTGTTCTGTACCCTCTTATGTTCATGCTACATCTGGGACAGTATCCACTACAACAAGTTTGCCTTCACTAGTTTGCACTAGTAGCAATACAGTGACGTTAGGTACTGGTAATGATGATATCAGTCGCTTGATTGCTTCACGGGTAGCTGCTGATGGTGAAGAGAACAGTCTGGTACCTCTCAGTGGTAGTGGAAATGCTGGCAATGACAATTCAAGTAGTTCCATATTAAACAGAGACTTGGTTGCTAATTCAGGTGAGGGCACAGACAGTTCATTGCTTGCACTTGAACAGCGCGTTGCTGAAGCCTGTGCCCTTGTTGAACGTGTGCTCAGAGACAGGGAAGAGCGTGAGCAGTTTGGAAGAGAAATAGAAAGAAAGGAACAGATGATAAGAGAACAAAGAGAGAGAGAAAGAAGAGAAAGAGAAGAAAGGGAGATAGAGGAAGCTGAAAGGTGGCCACAGAATCAAGAAGCAATCACTGCACGCTCACAGTGGCTGTGTGAACATTACCAGCGGCATTGTAGGGTGCGGTTCCCTTGTTGCGGACAATTCTATCCATGTCATCGTTGTCACAACAACAGCCAGGCTTGTGATAACCAAGAGGCAAAGGCATGTCATGCAACACATCTCCAGTGTAATCACTGTCAGCATGAACAGGAGGTAAACTTGTTATTGTTTGTTTTCTGGTGTGGGCAATGGTTTTGTGTACCAGGAGCAAGCTTTTAGCCAGACATTTAAAACTGGGTGTCCAGGAGGCATGTTTTCCCATAAATAATATTATAAGAGATTTTAAGTGAATTTTAGGTGAATTTTCCCTGAATTACTTCTAAAAGTGGGCACCCACTGGATAAAACCTTGGCCAGGAGCCATAAAATTAATGTAGAGGGACACTCTGTTATATGAAAGTCTCAAGCTTTATAACCAAGGGGCAGTGTGTATATGCAGTAGGGTGTGCCACAAAGAAAGACAGGTTAAGAGGTAGTACCTGTTTTGTTGTTAAGCACCAAAGTAATCAGTTGCCATTTAAACATCATGTTGATTTTGGCAAAGAGAATCCCAATGCCCCAGTCACCACTGAGTTCTTGAATTACAGAACTGTAGATCGTTTTATCATTTAATTAGTAAGTTTTCAAAGTGTGTGGAATTTTTCCCCTCTAAATTCCTTTGGTATTTATTGTGTAACCCAATTTAAGTAATACACTGTACATAATTGGTTTGTCAAGTGAAGGGTGTCTGTAGCTGACCAAAACTTTAAAAAAAAACTACTCTTGCAAAAAGCTGTGAATGTTTGATGAAAATGCTCCAGTTGTTCAGCTTAAAGCAGTACTGGACCTTAGTGGTATTTCACTAGCCCATGACCAGTAAAAAGTTAGTCTGGGTTAGTCCCAAAAAAGAATTATGTTACAAGCTTGGTAATCGCAATATTGGTCTTGAGAGATGATTGATGCTTGGCCACCAAGTGACACCATTTGGATGGTATATTTTAGACTCCAGTAGCCCATCATTGGACTAGTTTGTTGAAAAGTTAAGGTTGAGCATACAAGTCTTGTGCATCTGAAACAATTTACTGCTTTTAAAGTGGCAAACAGAAAAAAGCTATTACTTTTGCTTCAGCTCCAATGTCAATTTTTGTTTTGTCACAAGTGCATGGAGTTTGGCTTGTTTATGCATGTACTTATTATATATGTTGTGGTGGTTAGTTGGAAACTCACAGAGCCAGTCTTTATATAGTCCATTTCCAATTTGCTGTTTGCCTCTGTTTCAAAGTGAGTCTTGACTCAGTGCACAATCATTCAAATGAAAATTAGTTGTGCACATTTCATAAAGCCTTTAGTTGTTGGCTTAGATTTCTTGCACTAAATGTAACATTTTAGGAACCCAAGATTACAACTGTACTATTCATTTTGCAGATTGATGAAAACAGTGGAACATGTGGCAAGTGTGAGGGAAAGATGTCTGCTTATTTTTGCTCCATCTGCAAACATTTCACAAGTGTGGATAAGAATCCGTACCACTGTGAAAAATGTGGAATATGCAGGCAAGTGAACAAGAAACATGAATGCACAAAGGTGTTTTACTTAGTTCTAAACACTGCAATAGTTCGTTCTACCATTTTTACAAACTGGTTGGAACACAGTCATGGTATGGTTATGTCAACAATGGTGTTGCACATAATACATTATCATGTGGGAATAAAATTCACAAACCATTAAAGGACTTAAACAGAAGGTGTAGAGAAACAACTTAGATCAATTTCTGGATTCCCAATAGCTGCAGTTGTCAGAACAACTTTTGACAAAAAATTAATGATTTTTCTGAAAATTGCAAGACATGGGTGCTTACCTAAAGTCAGAAATGGCCAGCTTGGCTGGTCATTTTGAAAATGAAAATAAATACACTTCTTTTGAGAGTATACACTAAAAACCTATCACTGCTATGCATACTGTGTACAAATAAACTGATCTGGTCAATAGTGAAATTCTCTTTACAAATGGACTGGTTGACCAGTTCCGACTAATGGTTCATGTAAGTACCCTTAGTATGGTTCTGTTTTGCCTCTGAGGGACGCCAACCAATGTTCCTAAACAAAAATAATGTATTATCGATTAATTAACGAGATCATGCAAGGAGTTTTTCTTTAATTCCTCAAACATTTTTTTTAGATGGCACTTTGACATTAATACCATGCTTGAAATAGTAAACTGAAAATACCACTTTAAGTAGAGTTCAAGATAATAAATTATTGGACTGCTGGAAATTAATGCAATCCAATTTCAAAGTGTTGTACTTGTAAAGCAAAGGAATATGTCAGCAGGACATTTCTGCAAAGATTTGTCTGGCTAGTGAGAGGAAAATTATTATTGATAGGAGTTTGGCGGTGCCCTTAGTTTAAATCTTTAGAATTGTGATTTCAACACATGAAAAGCAAAATCAACTATGAAACCCCAGTGAAGCATGATTATAGGGGTAACTGAAGATTCAAGTTATGAGCCATAATGATAGGCTTGTTGCCAGACTGATTATCGCAAATGCTGTTTCATTATTACCATTCTTAGAATATCAGGTGTATTACCTAAAATTCCTTCTTTGATGTCAATTGTTGTTTCACCACTCAGAATCCATAAAGACAAATCATTCCACTGTGACGTATGTAACGTGTGTTTGGACAAACGATTGGAGGGAAATCACAAATGCAGGCCAGATTCAGGGCACGATGAATGCTGCATCTGCTTGGAGGTAATTTTGAAAGCGGTAGAACCCCCCTCATTGAGCCCTGTAATTTCACCACCATTTTGCTTTATTGACTTGTAAACTGGGTAATGGGAAAATAAGTACAGCTGCTTTGAAAATGATGAATTTCTGCTTGAGCTAGGAAGTAGATTAATTTTATAAGGGGTTCTGTAGATCTATCCCTGAGAGAGAAAGAATAAGGGGACTTGCATAAGGTCTCTTATTAGTAGTGGAAATCATATTGGTCATGAAACGCTATCCATAAAGAAGACCATCCTCACAGTTAAGAAAAGGCGACATAATCAAGCAGACCAGAGAAATATTGTAGTGTACAACCAATTAACAAAATTAATTAACATCTCTTTTCAGCAGTCAGTGATGACTATTAAAATTATCTTGTATTCTTATCTTTGTAGGATGCCTTTAGTGGCTGCCAAATCCTGCCATGTTCCCACAAGGTGCACAGAGAATGTGCCATTGCAATGATACAGAACGGCATGTAAGGACCAGTATTAATTTCTTACATAGCGTGTGTAGCATTTCCTCGAATGAGCGGCCACACTTTAAATGAGAACCCTCGTCCAAATAAGGCCCCACCGATCAGCCCCACCCATCCCTTTGGCCCCCCAAAATTAATAGTAAGGATGTCAAACGGGAAGCCCGTTTTTGAGGAATTACATCCTTGAACTCATATATTCTAATGTTAGGGGTGGGGAATTCGGAACCATGCATTTAACTGTAGTACCTATCCAATCTTTTATTGTAGCTCACACCACTTCCTACCAAACCACACAAATGGAAATTTGGTGATCTGTTGTTAATCATGGGAATGTTGGCACGAAAATATCACATTTGCTTCGTTTCCTTGCATAGTGTATTTATTATTAATTTCCTCATTTATCCTGGTGGGTTGGGGTGGGGGTCGAAAGAGGTAAGAAATATAATAACAATTAGTGGTTTGTATTTACAGTCGCACCTGCCCAATATGTCGTCACCCACTGTACAGCCAATCAAGAAGGTGAGCGGTACCTTGCATTCCCCCTGTGGAGCTTGCAATAGATCAAAGAGGAACCGGATTGCAGATTGTTGCTCTTTACAGAACACTTGCTTGGCTCATCAGACCTCACTGTACACATGCAAGGAAAGGAGGTGTTAAATTGTTTACAGCTTTCAAACAAGTTAAGCAGAATGGGTTTGTGTTGAGCTGATTGTTGGATTGCCAAGTTATTTTGTTGCAGCTTTGATAACAGTAACAAGTTAAGCACAATAGGTTTGAACGAACAATAATTTTTAAGAGCTTCAGATGGAGGAGCGTCGAGGACAATCCGTGTAAAATCACTGCGGGGAGTTGCAGTTATCCAGAAAAAAGTATGCTAGACATTGTGACCGAGGCAAGTAAAAAGAAATATTCATTGAAACATTTTTGCTGGCAATGCTAACGCCCTAGCGTATGGCCTTTGAATGTTTAAATCGAGTGATTTCGCACTTAAATATTGAGGCAAAATTTTCTTAGTTTCTTAGGATGATTTGCCTGGCACAGCTTGGGATCAGGGATTTATTAATTCTATTGTGTATTTGTGTACCTTCTCTCGCGTACTTAGATTTAGATTTTTCTCCCGAGAATTTTTCCAATCGTCCCAATGGTAACAAAAATTAAAAATAAAAACAAACGTAATCAACGTTTCAGTTGTAATATTGTTTATACACTTGTTGATGTTTGACGTTACGTGTTGAAACAAGGAAGTCACGTAAAACAAGATTATCGAAATTGCGGTAACAGTTCTCTGTTTGACTTTTCTGAATAAATCCTGTAAATATGAAATATGACAATTTCTTTGTTGCTTAAGGACACGAAGATGCAAACATTTATTCCTTTTGTAAATATTGGTTCATATTTGAAATATCGTTTTCAATAAAATTCAAGTTGATGTTATCTATTTGTTTAGATATTTTATGCTGCATTCGTTTCATTTTGCTGTTATTTATCCTCTGTCTGCGCATGGTTCGAAGCGGATTATACCCCCAATGAGCTCTTCCCAAGGATCTGGAACATGGACACTTTAAACAGGCGCGCCACTAAAATGACTCGAACAGTCTCTACGGAACTGTTGCCGGCAGAATAACAGATTTCAGGTGCCATCATAATTAATAGCTTCACAGAGGTGATTTACCACGGTTGACAGGTTGCCATGGGCAAGTAAGTATTTCGTAGATTTGAGGCTTGCGGATGCGCGGATGCAGTTATAAGAACTTCAACGTTTAAATCATATAGAGCTTTAGTAATTCGCAGTTCTGGGTTACTCATAAAAGCGCTGTTTTTTCCTCTCGCAAGCCTCTAATAAACAAAACATTTAACGTCCTCGCTTTTTTCAGTGTTTAGAAAGGATAGGCCACCTGTGGCAACCCAAGACCGATTGGAAATCAGTGGTTTAACTTTTTGGTCTCTTTGGTATTTAACAATTGTATACGATCTGACTGATTCAAACTAGATTTCAAGACAGCGCTCTCTGATTCCAAATCTAGGCTCGCGATATTTTTAGACTTGAATCTTTAGCGTGAACTCAACAGGTGTTTCAATGCTCACACCGCTGTCTAGAAATATAGATTGCTTTTCCATCACTTTGACTTCTTGTTGAATATCCTGTCCAATTGTTGTGGTCCTCAATGGGATTTCAACATACATCCTACTGGCTCCTCAACCCTTGTGAACTCTTATTGGACATTTGCGATTTGTTTTGATCACGTGATGCGTCTGCGATGCCGTCATTATTCATCGTAGACTCCGCTGGCTGTTACAAATACACATGCAGTGGGAAACACTTTATTTTTAGCTGTATAGAGCTGTATAGTAAGCTTATTGTTATTAGCCAAAAACAGAAACCATAAGGAATACTTGACAGCTTAA
>OX419338.1:34854954-34856443 GCA_948470475.1 Galaxea fascicularis
CATTTACGCTATTGTGAAACTGACAAAAACCTGAAACAGAAGTTTGTAATTTTTGTAACTCTGTGAAGTTGTCAGATTTTAAACTATTAAAGTTTAACCATGCATGTAAAAAAATTAATCAAAGAGAAGTTGAAAGTATCACATTTTGACTCAGGTCAGGACCCGCAACACATGCTAGCCGATGGATGAATCGATCAAAAAGTCTGATAACATGCGTAGCCTATATTTAGAGCGTTTTGAGGTAAACAAACTAATGTTACCACAGAACTATTAATTTTACGTTTGGTAAGAATCTAAGAATAAAGATCTACCCGGTGTCAAGGACAAAGAAAGAAACCGTGTTAGTCTAGCGTGTTTAAGTATAAAGGTTTACCGTGTTAACTGACTGTTAACAAGGCGCACAAACACGCTACTCCAACTCTTTTGTTTTTCTTTGCATAATGCACACGCTAACCATGTCAAGCAAGTAACATGCGAACGTGTTAGGTCTGTGTCATGCGCGTGCGATCGCCTTATTCAATGTTTTGCCGTGGAGGGTGATATATGTTGCAAGTTACGTTTGTTTCGCAACGACAAGCTGTGAGTAAATTATATCAATCTGTACCACTGGCAGTCTGGTATTTAATATCGAGCAAGCATATTTTGGACGAATGCCCCTTTGGACGGTCCATGACCTATCGAACAGTGCCTGTCGCTTTGTTTGACCATGAAACAGTATGAACGAATCTGTACAGCGGTTTTGAACTGACCATTACTGACCATTAGCTTTGTGATTCCAACATGGGGAAGGATTTTCTCGGGTTGAAATGCTACGCACACTTCATAGTCATCTTCTTTGGACTTACTTTCGAAGGAAGAAAGCTTAGGGTTACCTGACTGCGTTGCGAGTGTGCTGTTAGAAAAAGATTGGTATATATAACAACAATGATCATATCAACAAGAAATTAGTGCTTCTACTATGTACTCTCTTTGGCCCATACAGTGTACATAGTTTGCAACTAACCATCACTGTAGAAACACAATGTGCTACTAGCACTCTTATTAATGGGAGTTAATAACAGAAAATATAGAGGTAACATAACCTTGGTCACAGATTTCATTTCACAGTAGCAATACCAATGGCATTCTTCATTTAACATCCTAAGCCAAAGCATTCAAAGATCACCATAATTTATGGATTTTAAAGACATCATGAAGAGACACCTGGCTCAATTGTAGTTAATGTAAGGATTGCTTAAAATATAAAATACCCAATGGTTTGTTGCAAGATTCCTTCCTTTCACATCGATAAGCTGTGGGAAACTTCATTCTTTACGACTGGCTTTCAGAAAAAATATCAGTCAAGAAGGCTTCTTCCAATAATACAATTTGAAACTTGCTTACCATATTTCCCCACTACCAAAATGACAATGAACACTAACATCCCAGGATTTACAAACACTGGGGCATGTAAGTTTTTATTTCCTTGAGTTTATTGTTGTTGTTGTTG
>OX419338.1:34856643-34874143 GCA_948470475.1 Galaxea fascicularis
GTTGTTGTTGCAACTGGGGGAAACATTCTGTAATCTGACATGAAAACTGCAAGGACATTCTGAATTCCTGGAACACAAGTCCAACCAGGAACCTGCATGCTCTTTAAGTATATTTATACACCAGTTAATTTGAATGGTGTATATAAAATAAAGCATATACTGAATTAATTTCCCAGCTACACACTGAACATGCAAATGTGACACCTTACAGCTGTACTTCGTTCCCACTTGATTTGGGAGTTGCTGTTGCAGTTTTCATTTTGTGAATGATGTATATGAAATGATTATCATATGAACTTCGGAAATGAAATCAAATGAAGACTGATCCTCGCAGTTGTGTATGCAATCATATGCAATTGTGAAAGAAGTCTGAAAAAAATTCAGGACTTTAACAGGGGTTTCAACACCGGTGCGACGCTCTAACCAACTGAGCTATGAAGCCACTGATGTTAGGAGCAGGTCAATTGTAGGTTCATATGTTCCTGTGAAAGTGAAGAATGTGAGTGATGTATATGAAATGAATCATATGAACTGCAGAAAATGACTGATCCTCACAGTTGTGTACGCAATTATATGCAATTGCAAAAGAAGCCTGAAAAAAATTCAGGACATTACATCATTCACTTTCTTCACTTTCACAGGAACATATGAACCTACAATTGACCTGTTCCCAACGTCGTGAGGTCACAGGTTCAAACCCTGTTGAAGTCCTGAATCTTTTTCAGGCTTCTTTTGCAATTGCATATAATTGCATACACAACTGTGAGGATCAGTCTTCATTTGAGTTTTCATTTTATTAAATGTTAGTTTGTTATCGGTCATAAATGCATTATTTGTCTTCAAATAAAATTTTATGCAACAATTTAGCCTTACATAGTTTATGAATACAGTAATGTGGAAAGAGGCTAGGAACATGGAATCGAGGGTACTGATTTGAATTTTGAATTCAAGATGGCGTCTTTAGGTAATGTCGTATTTGTTGATCATCGTATAATGGATGTCACATTCTTCGTCTCGTTGACACAAAATTTTTTTCCTCAGCCCTCCTCCTCCCCATTCCTGCCTCTTCCTTGTTCTATAGTTTGTATTTTCCGGGTGGTTGATTGCCCTCACCTTCGCCGGCAATACATGTTTAATGAATTTTTCAGTTGTATTTGTATTGGATTTTCAGAGCTTAATAAACCGGCTATGTGCAGAATTTCACATAGCCATTTTTTCTCCATCATGTTGTTTGTATTGCCTTTTCAAACGGAGCACAGCACATAATTATTTCATTCTGAGTAAGGTTTGCCATTTTGTGGGTGGATTGAAGCATAAAGTCATTTCTGTAATTTTTGTCAAAATTGTAACAGTAGTGAAATTTTGTGAAAATAGTAATTTTCATTGCTACGTGCATTTCTCGACATTCCCTTGAAAATGGTGGCATTGCTTTAATAAGTACATTTCTTTGTTCTTTTACAAGAAACAACACTTTAGACTGGATATGAAGTAACTTAGAGCACCAATGCTTTGGAGGAAATTTGCACAGTTCGCTATTCTGGCCACATATTAATAACATTTCTGACATGTTGGCTTATAGAAATGACTTAAAATCCACAGGTACATGTAGAGCCAGTTACCAGCTCAGATAAGCATGATGTCCACGATGACCAACCCAAGGACAGTGATGAAGGTGTCAAAATAATTGAAGCCCTAAATTTTGAGGATGGGTTAGCGTCCTTGAAGAATATCCATGATGAGTTACAAGAACAAACAAACAGACTGATTGAGCTGTTGAGGCAATGCGAGGCAATGGAACTGAAACTTCAAGATATGCTGGGAAGATGTCAGTTACCAGCAGCTCCTGATCTACGTGATCCAAGTAAGTCAAGTGTTTAATACTCAAAGCAGTTTGGCAGAACAGTGGTGCTCACATTATTATAAAGGGAAAGGTCAAATGGATCAGAATTGCCATCTATTGTTTTCAAACTTTTCAGACAGTCACCCATACAGTTCTTGTATTTTTTTTATTGTCTTTGCTTTCTCTATAATTCCAGGTACTTACCTGATTATCTTAGATCCCTTCATTTCAGTTGTACCCAATTCAATTCATCCCAAGTATTAAATTATACCAGATGATCCATGTTTGCCTTTCTCTTTCTATCTCTCGCACTTTAAACCAGGGTGAAGGTGGCATGTGAGATCTTTTTAAATATAATTTGCAAACAGCCTGTGAGTACATGTACAACTTTTGTTATCTTTTTCTGTGTGTCAGTGGGTAGTATCTAGGACTCAGGCTATGAACTCAGCCCTCAGGTACAGTTTTACCCTTCTAGACATCCTGCCTGGTAAATAATGCATTTACATTACAGCCTTCCAGATAAGAGTCGGTTAAATCAATGCATAAAAGATAATATATATCAATACTTAAAAAAAAAGAATTCAAAGCTAATAATAAAGATAAAACTATTTAAAATATAATCATAAAAAAGTGGGGAAATCCAATTAAGATAAAAAGTTCTTGAACGACTGTAGCTTCGTTATTGCTTTTGATGAGGCGAAAATTTTTAAGATACAGAATACTCATGAGTAGTTTTTTCTTTTTGAGAGAATAGAAGTCCTTTAATTTATCTGGGGCGGAGAAATCCGAAAATGTGGCGATCAGACTGCAAAAAATGTGATGCGAGATGTTCAAAATGGGCGATTTTTACCACTCTTTTGTTATTTTCTCTTTTTACAACACCTGTCTGAGTCAAAAAATAGCTCAGTTCAGAAGAGGTTTAGCTTCCTGAAGTTTGTGTAAATTTTCATCATGATCTGAGGTTGAATAAATGCACAAGAGGGGAATAAAGTGCAATTTTTGGTGGTGTACACCAGTAGCATGCGCGAGGCCAGAAGCAATCTTTTTGCAGATGTTTTCTCTATGGCTTTCCCAAGCAGACCCCAAGGGATTTAGTTGATGCTACCTGCTCCACAGTCACGTTATT
The DNA here is from genome assembly GCA_948470475.1 of Galaxea fascicularis. Taxonomy (NCBI): domain Eukaryota; kingdom Metazoa; phylum Cnidaria; class Anthozoa; order Scleractinia; family Euphylliidae; genus Galaxea; species Galaxea fascicularis. The sequence continues at coordinate 34,859,610 of OX419338.1, forward strand.
TATAGTTAGAGAAGGACAATTTGAAAGGTTCAATAACTTCTGTCTGGATGCAATTAGCATAAACTTGGTTTTTGTCAGCTGACTCAGCCTACAGCTTCATTGGCTAAGTATAAGGCAGTATTCCATGCGATTTTGTAGGATAATAAATATTGTTAAATAATTATTGCACTGATAACAAAGTTCAGTTTACTGAGTTTATTACAGAAAAAAAATGGACAAACTGCCATTTTTCTGCCCAAGAAACATATAATAATTACTTATTATCACAGGACATGTATCTGTTGGGTATGTGTGACTAAAATCAAGTGTAGCATGACCATGTCTGGCTAGTGTTACAAGGTGTTAAATAGTATTATACTGTATTTATTTTTAATTATCAATTCCATTAGGCACCAGCATTGCTAACACTGACCATACAGTTAGTGAAGATTTGCGATCAGAAGATTCCCCTCCGGCTTTAGTTGGTGGCCATGACATGTCTGACCCTGGCTGCTCTACAACTACTGCAGCTAGCTTTGAGCCTTTGCCTGTAGATATATCCATTGGATCTAGTGCAGACTGGGAACGCCTTGGGGCTCGACCAAAACAGAGCCAAATGCAGCATCAACGGTCTTTACATGTAGAAAGTGGATCTACGGGGGACCAGGGATATCTTGGGGCTCGACCAAAACAGAGCCAAATGCAGCATCAACAGTCTTTACCTGTAGAAAGCGTATCCAGTGGATCTACAGGGGACCAGGGATATCTTGAGACTCGACCAAAACAGAGCCAAATGCAACATCAACAGTCTTTACATGTAGAAAGTGGATCCAGTGGATCTACGGGGGACCAGGGTAGTCTTGGGACTCGACCAAAACAGAGCCAAATGCAGCATCAACGGTCTTTACATGTAGAAAGTGGATCTACGGGGGACCAGGGATATCTTGGGGCTCGACCAAAACAGAGCCAAATGCAGCATCAACAGTCTTTACCTGTAGAAAGCGTATCCAGTGGATCTACAGGGGACCAGGGATATCTTGAGACTCGACCAAAACAGAGCCAAATGCAACATCAACAGTCTTTACATGTAGAAAGTGGATCCAGTGGATCTACGGGGGACCAGGGTAGTCTTGGGACTCGACCAAAACAGAGCCAAATGCAGCATCAACAGTCTTTACCTGTAGAAAGTGGAGCCAGTGGATCTACGGGGGACCAGGGCTGTCTTGGGACTCGACCAAAACAGAGCCAAATGCAGCATCAACAGTCTTTACCTGAAGAAAGTGGATCCAGTGGATCAACGGGGGGCCAGGATAGTCTTGGAACTCGACCAAAACAGAGCCAAATGCATCCTCTACAGTCTTTACCTGAGGAAAATGGATCCAGTCGATCCTTGTTCTTTGAAGGTCCTTTACAGCGATCTCCATGTGCTGATAGTAAGTTAAACGTATTAGATCGTTTTACTACTAATCCACACTTTGGGGTATTACATGAAACAAATGACTATAATTCACTTCAGTACTTACTAGTAATTGCTTCATACTTTTATCTGCAGGAAGTCTATCCAAGAGATCTACTGCAGACTGGGGAAGTCTTGATGCCCAACCACTGAGATCCCTCCAGTTACAGCATCTGCTTGCTGAGCCAGAGATCATTAGCCCTTTACCTGATGGCGTAACAAATGATTGCTTATTGAGGAACTCACGGGATCCAACTATCCTTGAAAGGATAGTTCCACAGCAAGAAGCAATGATCACAGCATGCCCTCGGGGCATGTGCAAACATTATCAGCATCACTGTAGAGTGCGATTTCCTTGTTGTGCAGAATTCTATCCTTGCCATCGCTGCCACAACAATAGCAGTGTTTGTGATAATAAAGGTGTCAAGCCACATCATGCAACTCACTTTCTTTGTTCATACTGTTGTCATGAACAAGAGGTACATGTACTGTAAGCCAGTTTGAGCTATTTTTGAGTTTCTGCTAGCTGTTATTGAGCGAATTAGTTAAGTGACCAATGAACTAGAAAAGCCGCAGACTCCAATTTGAAGATTGCTTATAAATACACAGGGCTATTGGTGATTTTTAAAATAGGTCAGCGATTCCAGCTTTTGTGGTATAACCACATACCACCACCGTATTGTTGAGTACATGTAAGATAGTCTTTGACTTTTTGGAAGCTTTCAGAGCAATCTCACGAAGTGAGACTGAAAACACGTTGAGTTTTACTTGAGTTCTTTTAATTGATTTTTACCTTTAAAATACGAGTTTGAATGAAAATGACTGCTTCTTACAGTCTGTAATCGGTACCGTTTCATCAGATGAATGTCATGTTTCAAACAAATCCTGAAAGGTGCAACATGAGAAAGAGTCAGAAGCGTTTCACAGGGGACATAAGTATAGTAGACTTTTTGTTCAGATGCCTATTATGTTTGTAAATCGGAAATTCTCTAAGGGTGATCAGGTAAACAATTGCAAGTGGGATGGAAGTGCGAATTGTTCCATCAGTTTTGACCTGCATTGTAATAGTGTAACTTTGGGCCTCTGTAGAATTCCAATCTAAGGTTTGCAGTACTATCATTGTTGCAGGTTGATGGAAACAATGGGAAGTGTCACAGATGTGGGAGAAATATGTCTGCATATGTTTGCTTCAACTGTGGACATTTCTCCTGCACAGATGAGGTTCCATACCAGTGTGAAATGTGTGGAATATGCAGGTTAGTGGACCAAAATAATATTTATTTTTAAATTGTTGTGTGAACTTCTGAACCAGCTGTTGCCAAAACATTGTGGTTTCCCTTAAATACTAAGAACAAACCAGAACACAGCATCCTCAAGTTCTTTCCTTTATGGCTTGACTCCCTAGCTTCCTTGAGGTCTGTTCACGATGTCAAGCTTTGGTTTTTTGTTTTGTATAATGGGCCATTTCCGAGATCACTTGAGCCTCTATTTCAAAGCGAGTCTAAGTGCGAAGTCTTTGTAATGAAAATGAGTTTTGGTTCATATGGAATGCTGAACTTGTTATCATCACAAAACTTTTGCACTTTGACTCGCTTTGAAATAGAGGCTCAAGCGAACTCAGAAATGGCCCATTGGGAAGTGGACATTTATATATTCATACTTGGTTATTTTGTCATCCAGAATCCAAACAGAGAAAGCTTGTCAAGATCAATGCTGTTTTTGTTTGGAGGTGAGGTTTGAAAGCTTCCAGAAACAACTCCGTGTAATCACTAGCCCAGGGTCATAAACAATAAATCATTGATTTATTTTTTCATGTCCAGTCGTTCAAGTCTGAATCGAAGAGATCTTTCAAAAGTACTTAAGTGTTTATTTTCCACCAGTTACCATTGCTTAAATGTGCTTTTTGTCTGTTTTGCTGCTGCTTTGACTAATTGTTATTTAATTTAATTTTAATTAATTTTAATGTTATTTCAAAGTGAGCACTCTCAATGAGTTCTTTTTCTCCCAGGACAAACCTCACCAATAAAATATGTTTAAATAAAAAATAATAAAACTATGTACATGGGATCAGGAATCATAGCCACAGGATCCAGGATCACAATTCATGGGATCAGGGATCAGACTTAACCATGTTTTTGGGATCAGGGATCAGAATATTGGGTCAAAGAATGGGCTCACTGATGAAAAAATATACCTTGTTACAACCGTGCACTAGACAAACCTAACATCACCAGTGTAAGGCCATTTTGGCTTTGAATAATAAATTATTATTACGTTTCTTATCTTCAATTCATTCCTTTGCAGGACGCCTTCAGTGGCCGCCAGTGGCTACCATGTTCCCACACAGTGCATCGGGAATGTTTCCTCGCTATGATCCAAGACGGCATGTAAGTAACAGTTGTCTTGTTCTGTTATTCTTGTAATTTAACTGTGTATATCACCTGCTTATGGGGAGCTTTCTTGCTTAAATATTATCATTGTTTATGAGTTTTTTGCAAGATTGTGCTTTTGCTTCCAAAGATTGGAGTGAAATATTGAGCTATATTCATTTTGATATATTGTTTGTATTTGCAGTATTGCCTGTCCAATATGCCGTTACCCATTGTACAACCCATCAGGGTGGTGAGCGGATTCTATGATGTCAAGCTTGCTGTGTTAAAGAAAGAAGAAGATTGCACTGACCTCACTAAAAATTCTATTTAAATTAAGCTTATGAGGTGCTTATAATTTGTTGTTTCTCAAATTTGTGAATGTAGCAAGGGTATTTATCTATCATCCCTCAAGCAGAGCTGCACAAATTATAGTTGTGTCTTAGAGACGTAAAATAGTACATAAGAATATAAAGGATAAAATAGAATGAAATCATTAGAGTATTTTGATAGCTATTTTGTCGCAATTTAACCAAAATTTAGATTCTCATTTGCTAACATAGAGTATACAAGAAAAAAATATATAGATGCCTTTAAAAAAAAAAAGCCTAGTGAATGAACTAGCTTAAAAGCTACTTTAAAATGATGATTTTACAAGGATGACTGAGGAGTTGAACTGGACACTTACCCAGAATAACACCAGCTAATGGCCAGAGCGGGATTTGAACCTGGGTCTCCGCATATTGAAATCCAGCATCCTAAACCACTGGGCCATCCTGCCTCTTTATCTCAAACTTGTGTTGATCATATAAGATCATTCAACACTTTTGGCGAACTCACAGTCGTTTCTCCTCAAGGCAATAATAGCAGTGTCCCATGGTTGGGTTGAAGAGTCTTAAAGCTCAAGATTGACTGCAGTCAAGGAGGCAGGTTGGCCCATTGGTTTAAAGCCGGCGCTGGTTAAAAGTCTCGTTGTGGTCACTTACTGGTGTTTTTGTAGGTAGTCCCTGGTTCAGCTCCTCGGACTGTTTGGTTCCGGCCAGTTGAGATTCTTATGGTGTTATATTTATTTGAATTATTTGTTTCATGTATTTGCTCAGCCACACTGGCTCGCTATAAATACTGCTGAGGGGAAGTAAAGGTCATTATTTTTTTATATATTCGTCAGTTTTGTTGGTACAACTTTTAAAAAATTCGGTGAAAGGCGCCACGTTTTGTAAATGACTACTAGGGAAATACTTTTTTGGACGCTACAAAGAATTTACAAATTCAAATGAATAGTATAAGGGGCTTGTCCCGCAAATAGTCACAAAGCTAGTCGAGGCGGGACAAGACGAGCACGAGAACATAATGGAAAAGACAAATCACAATACATAATAACGCAGTTTTAATTAAGCTTGGAACAAAATTAAATTAATATTTGTTATCATTAATAATATAATTGAAAAGAGATGAAGAGGGAACTTGCGGGTATCTCATTTCAAATTTTGACCCCAACACGCGAGAAAGCATTTCGTGTGGCATTAATGCGTTTATTGCAGTGTGCTACTCTCTTTTTTAATAAGAATACTGTTTTACCGGCCCAGGCTGAATATTCTTATTTTTCTACTGATTTTAGGCTGAAAATATTCTTGTGTAATTCTTAGATTACAGCGTATGAAGCCTGTTGTGAAGCCTGATATGACACACACAACTTCTTGCAGAAATGTTATTAGCATCAAACATACGGCGTGTACTAGTGCTGTTTTCGCTTTTGTTTTGGCCAGTTTTGCCGTTTAGAAAAGGAAGAATGTTATACGGTTTAGTTAAAAACGTACATTGTATTATACTCATAGATTTGCACCAGACAACTATATTCTTTCCAAATCTCAGCCTTGGGTTTATTTTTAAAATATTCTAAAAATTTTGCAAATTTCGGCCTTAATATTCTTATAAAATGCGTTATCATTAAAAGAGTGTATGTATAAGATTTGATAATGATTATCACACAGTGGCTGTTGTTTGAAATAAAAGTTTGAGATGTTACTTACGCCTCCTTTTTGTTGGTGCTACGTCATTGTAAAGGAAAGTTAATCTCGTGAATCGTGAAAACCCAGCTTCCATCGGCCATTTTTTCGTTCGCGACCTACGCCGATTTCTCGTGCTTGTGATCGTAAGGGGGGGGGGGGGGTCCCTTATATTGTCTATGGTCTTAATGAGGACGTGCTGCCCGATAAGGTATGGTTTTTAGGGTGTTTTGTCTTGAATGGAGTATCGATTTCATCACTTTCTTTCTTAAACAGGGTATCGCTACATGACCTAATGGCTTAATTTAATAAGATATAAGCTAAGATATTTCTTTATAGAAGCCTGACCGCAAGCCGCCAGTTATTGGTGGGCTTCCCTTGACTTTGATAATTACAACTTATTACATTACAAAAAAAATAAGTGGTGACCGCAAAAAGTTGTCTTTGTTTATTTGTTGTCTTAGATATAGGGTATGAAAAATCTAAATTATTTCTTTAAAGGGATAGGGGAAATCATCTTAAACAGGGTCAGGGTTTGAGCGCCTGGACTGCACCTCCCTACCCAAGCATCCGTTGAGTTTCCTCCCCCCCCCCCGCCCCGCCTTACGGGCCACCTACCTATCCAGTCGACAACCCACCCATCAAGCCAGGGGGGCAAGCAGTCGATGGATGGACCGACTGATTCAAAAGGCCACCCCTTCTATCCAGGTTATATCATTAAAGGAGGTTTAACGGAATAGTACATATTGAATTCCTTGGTAATACTGTGATAAGTGGGTCTCAGCAAACTGCAGTTTGTTCCAAAATTTAAAGTTTTTGGCTCCCTCTCAGTCGTAGTTTTGCTTGACCTGGTTTCTTGTTCATTAAATAAAGTTTATTCATTGCATTGTATTGTATTGGAATCGATCACATGACGCATTTGCATAAAGAATTCCTGTTTTTGTTTAGTAACTTTAGTACACCCCGGAAACCTTGTAACGAATTATTTTACTAATCGACATCTTGTTAATATTTTGTAAGTCTATCCCACTTTTTCACCGGAAGCACCGTCTTTTGTTGAATATACGTGAGATATTTGAGAATCTTAGGAGGAAATAAACGATAAAACTTAGTCCAGAAAAAAAGAGATGTACTGTAAACAAGACGAAGCAAAAAACAATGGCAAATCACCCAAACGATGAATTTTTTTCACAAATTAGCATGGGCTATGTCACGCTATAAATATGTCTTCCCGTCAATTGAGATCGAAAAATAATGGTTTAGTTTTGTTATTTACGACTGTTATAACACTAAAACTGTCTCCTGTCGTCTGATGCTACCAATGCGGCAAGGATGGAAATGGATTGAAACTCGAAAAGACTGGGCCAACTTTTTCAAGTTTTGATGCTATCAGTCGACAAAAAACACCAAAAACCTTATCATGGGTTGCTTTCTTTGATGAAATTAATTTGATATCCACCTTATAGTTTATCAGGAACATTGTTTGTATAAATAAAAGCTCCAAGTAACGGTTTTTGGAAAGAACTGATCCAAAACAATCAAATCTTCGTGACGTAGTCTCTTTACAAAGCAACACTTAGATGAATCCGGGTTCCCCATAATCTGCACAATAAGCAATTCTCTTGGGATCTTTAGTTTCGCAATATGTTTATCTCGAGACTAAGAAAATATAGGGCGAGTTTGCACCTTTAATTTAATGACATTTTTATTATTCTGTGAGAAACGGTCACTAGGCGGATGTCGAGAGAGCGGAAAGGTAGCTTGCCACCTTTGGTTTACTTAAGTTTTACATTTCCTTCCACCTAGTAGGATTTGTGGGAAAATAAACTGAAGATGATATAAACGGAAATATAATAACTGTCTAACTGACCAATGTTCACATATAATTGTCGTTCACAAACAATGTTCCTGCTCAAAATCCTAACATATCGAATTATCAATTAAAACCGTTCATCGTTACCAAAGCAGTTTGCATTTTATGAAGGTGAATATTGCTCCATAATGCCTTTTGTGGGACCATAGGAAACAATTTGCATTAAAAGGCCGACGAGAGAACTGATATGCAACTCAAGTTTTTGTTGGTCTGATATCACGAAAGAAAATTGTGATCACAACTGCGACGATCATTCTTCATTTGATTTCATATCCGCAGTTCACATATGATTTCTTTCATATGCATCATTCAAGGAAATTTTAGTTAACAGATAGATGCATTAGAAATCTTAAAATACGCAGCGCAAATTTTAAGGGAAAAATGCTGTCACGTGCATGAACTAAAAATCCAATTTTTATTTGCTTTGGGCCAAGGTCAGTAGAAATATGTATGTTGACCATGTGTTATAATTATCTAGAATATCTTCAGTGACGCAAGTACACCTCTGTACATCTTAAGGACATTTCCTTTCGGTTTTGTAATATGAATTTACGCATTTCAGCCTGAACGCTTGTGGTCGACCACGCCCTAGGTTTCGATCGGGTCTACAACATCCGGCCGTGGGTTCGTGGGTGTAATGAGAGAACTGGAACGAACGAAATCCGCTGCCCGCAAAATCCGGATTATAATGTTGATTTCGAAGAAAGTCAACAAGATTTGATTAGTGTTCCGCGAAACACCGTACAGTTGAAACTTCTTAAGAAATGCGTGTTAAGTTTGGCTTCTCGGGAAGCAGAATTTAGCTGAAAACGAAAAATGGAAGCCGGCTGTCGCGTTGTGCGTGGTCCAGATTGGAAGTGGGGCGACCAAGATGGCGGGGAAGGACATGTTGGAACAGTTGTAGTAGTCGGCAGAAGTGGCAGCGTTTCTTCCCCAGATAAGACTGTTGTAGTCCAGTGGGATGGCGGAACGAGGACAAATTACAGATGCGGTTATCAAGGAGCATTTGATTTGTGTTTGTTTGACAATGGGCCGATTGGTGAGAAGAATAATTAGCCGACAGTTTTTGTTTTCGTAGCTTCGCTAATTAAGAAGAATATTCAAGCTACAGATGAGCGTGAACTTGATTTGTGTTTGAACGGTTATCTCTGATGTGTACAGACATGCAATTTCATTTTTACGATCATTACATGAGATAATTAAGTCATGTACAGTATATTGTCATTTGGCGGAAAATTTCGAACAGAACTTAATTTTGAACCTCTATTGCAAGATAAGCTTATGCATAATTACCTGAAATTAAACAACGATCCTTTACAAGGATCATACATTAAAAAAAACCTTTTGCGCTTTTTCTTGGAAAACGTTGAAGCGTGATGTATAAGCTTAATTATATGCACAAAACAAAAAATTCTATAATTCTGAGAAATTATCTTCAAGAGACTGACTTTGTAACCTTTTACTTTCAATTCCCTTTATACCCTCTGGACGTTAATATGGCAGGAATTTTATTTTAGTGAATCGTTTGTAATTTATTTTTGTTGGCGATTTAGCTGCTGTCAGTATTTTGTAGGTGTCTGTAGTATCAAGTTGCTCAGTAGACAACTTGTTTCAGCTTACCTTAAAGGAATGATACATGGGTAGCTGCTGCCCAACAAATGTTGGACAGTGTATTATGTGATGTTGAACGTTGAAATATGCTGTTCAACATGTTGAAAATTGTTGAACATTGTTGAACGAAATTACAGCTTGGCTCTATTCTGTTCAGCAAGTTGTCACAACAATGTTCAACATTTGTTGATCAACAAAAGTTGAACAATGTTGAACAGTGTATCATTCGCTTTCTATTATTTTAAGTTCGAATTAGGTAATGCAAACATCCCTATCCTTCAACAAAATTATCACAACTGTATTAAGTTCCACATGCTCTGCTTCATAAACAGAAACAATCATGCATATAAGTTTGAAACTACTGTACATGATAAAGAAACGTGTAAATGTATGAAACCGTGTGGATTTAGCCAAAAGTTTCTGATACGTGTGACACTACTCTGTCAAACTGCTGATCTATTAACTTTATTGTTAATGATAACGTTGATAATATTGTCAGAAATCTTTTTCAGTAGGAAGATTTAAATCCAGCATCAGGATTATTTTTAAATAGTTGTTTTCAAGTACCATCAATAAATAATATTGTAATCAAGCATGACAAGGTCATGAAAACAAAAGATCTTAATTAGGTCATCCAATATTGAACCAAAAATGGGAAATCGGTGAACTTTTTCCGTCAGTAAGAAGGGTTCTTTTTTAGACCATTCAATATCTTTGGTTTGTGTGATTGAGAAAAGAAAAGATTTGTCTTGAGGTAATATGCTCTGTTTCAGTGAAATGTTTAACTGCTGCTACAGACTATGAAAATGGTGTTTGAGGGTCCATAGTTGCCTCTTGGCCAGTTGAACCTGGAATGTTTGGTAACAAACATAGTACCTTTTTTTCCAAGCTAGGTTTTCTCAATGGATATTGCTACACTTATAACTGCATTTAAAACCTGTATTGTTTGGGGTAAACTGAGGAAAGAAATGAAATGTTGTGTTATTAGTTTGTTTTCGTAAAAAAAATTTTTCAAATTCAAGAGTGATGTGGCATTTATTTCAATGTTTTTTTACTTTCATCACTGCTGTCAGGGCATGCTGCCCTCTTAAAATATTTAAAAGTGCTTTGATTGATTTAGATTTTCTGGAATGATGGAAATATAACTGACAGGTTAGAAACAAACACAGATTGAAACTATAACAACTGAAAATTGCTAAATAAATGAACTGTTGAATGTTTGTGAGGTGAAGACATTCTGCTTTGGCTGAATGAAACTAAAAACATTGAGTTTCTTATGACCCTATTAGTTGTACTGGCATAAGATAACTGGATAGTGGAACAACTTTGTGCCACTCGCTTTATTGAAAGAAAAAAATCAAATAAATCTTAATGCTATTGTTGTGTAATTCTTTCTAGGTGTTGCACACACAAATATCTCTTGTAATGAATGCAAGAAGCCAGCCATTGAAGGAATACTCTGGGAATGCTGTGACTGTCTTAATTACAATCTTTGTAGTTCTTGTTACATGAATGACAAGCATGTACTTGATCATGGATTTAATAGAGTTGAAGCTCATGGAAAACAAGGGTAAATACATGTAGTTTTTGAGAAAATGAAGAATGAGGAATGAAAGGTCCTGGCTTGCATTTCATAAGTTGCTAACTGAAACTGGATTTCTTTTGTGTCATTCAGGACAAAAATATTTATTAATCCTTACTTGGGACTTTTGCTTTGATGAAGAGGTTTTAATAATTAAAACACTAAAGCCACCACCCCTCTATAAATTGCTTTTTTTTTTAAATGTACTTTCAGTTTGCTTAATCCTGCATCTCTCTCAGAATTTTTAATGACCTTTCACTGTTTGTTCTGTTTTAGATAATGACGTGGGAAGTTTACATTTATTTATAATTTGTTATTGCAGAGTTTATGTTGGTAACAGATTGGGGAAATCCAAAGTGGATGCACGCGGGATATTTCCTGGAGCAAAGGTCAAGCGAGGACCAGACTGGGACTGGGGTAATCAGGATGGAGGTCCACAAAGCATTGGTCAGGTGCTGGATGTGAGGGGCTGGGAAGCTGAAAGCTTCCGTAGTGTTGCTTGTGTCAGATGGAAGCCTACAAGTTCAAACGTATACCGTGTTGGTCATAAGGGAAAGGTATGGCTGTTAAGTTAAAATTTCTCTTGTCATTTCTATTTCTGGTGTCACAGTTGCTGTTGCTTCAGACATAAATAGGGACTTGATTGATTTATACCTATAAACCCTAACTTTTTGTTGTTTTTGTATGTGTTGTTGCACACATTGTCATGGTTATTTGTTGGTAAACAAGTCATTGTTAGGATGATTATCACTTTTACAACAGTCAAGATCATATCGCAAGTATCATCACCAAATGCCATCGTCATGGTTGTCATAACTGTTGACATTGTCGTTTATAGCATTTGCAGCATCGTCATCATGATCATTTGCCCTGGAGGTTATAACTTTGTAGCGATGTTATGAATCACTGTGTAGCCAATACCTCCAAAAGAGAGTACTGTAGTGTGAGCTTCATTTAATATGTTACAAGAGTCATAAAGATAGTCAGCAAGCTCAAGTTTTCTCTTGATTTTTCAGGTGGATCTGACTTGCATTACTGATGGCATTGGGGGATCTTATTACAAAAACCATTTACCCAAGCTAGGCCAGAGTCCTGAATCAATGATCATACCACAACCAAGCAACCCAGCTTCTACCTCAGCTGATATCACTGTGCTGTTTGAGGTTGGTGAGCGAGTAAGGGTGCTCTTAAATGCGGCGACTTTGAAGGACATGCAAGAAGGTCATGGAGGATGGAATGATAAGATGGAAGAGGTACAAATGAGCTCAAACTAATAATGTTCATCCACCAATGACGGTTAACTACACTGTCACATTTGCCTAACTTACTCTTAAAAATCCAGGTCACAGTATTTGAGAAGTTCAAGACAGCCAGTATTCCATAGTTATATTATCCAAAGGCTGCATCATCTGTGTTAGGGTTTTCTTTACAGATGCAGGGCTGGTGTAATTAATTTTCAAACTTGTATTTGTAAACTGAGCTAGAATCAAGTATTTTCGAGCATGACATTTATAAAAAAAATGCAAGTCAAACAGATTTGCAAAGGAGATTTCAAATTGACAAAACTGGTGACTTACCTTTCCTTCTGGTTGCCTACTTAGTGTTGGTAAATGTATTATGGGCTTTAGTTATGAATAAGTTGATTGAACATTCATTCAAGCACTTTGTACAGATACACATGCACAGGAATGTATTGTTTTTCCATACTGATTTTTTGTACGTTTTTAGGTTATTGGCCACATAGGAACTGTTCACAGAATTACTGAGCGGGGTGATGTGAGGGTACAGTACACTGGGTTTACTAATAGATGGACCTTTCATCCTGCTGCTCTTACAAAGGTAAACCTGGCATAAACCAAGATTTTAACCTGTGGTTAACGGATGCTGTTGACTGTTCATGGTTCGTGCACTGCAGTTCATCAAAGAACTACTTTAGTTAGTCTCGAATAATTCACCAACAAACAGTTGTGAAAGTTGTTGTAATTGTCTTGGTTTTACATAACCTTTCATATCTGTCAGTAAAGTTAGTCAGCTCTTTGAGATCTCCTTAAGATGCCATGCCTTTTGGGATCCCAAATTATTATAATGCAGGAAAACCTGTCTTTTCAGGTTGATGAATTTCATATCAATGACAGAGTGCGGATCTTGAATAATAAAGAGTTAGTGAAAAGACTTCAGCGTGGGCATGGAGAGTGGGCAAGTGAGATGGCTGTGGTATGTATAATTATGTGTTTTTATTATTTTGAACAATGTAAGGTTGTCTTTTACCCTGCTAAACATTTCTTTTTAATGCAGAGAGCCTTGCATTTCCATTACAAAGAATGCAAAATGTAATTCACTGTTCTCTCATCAGCAACAGGCATTTTCTTTGTCCCTCCACATTACATGCTCTACTCATAAATACATCAAAGAATGATCAAACATTTCTGATTTGTCAAGATTAATGAACAAAGTTTACCTTAAACAAAGTAGTACTTTTTGAGTTGAGAATGCAACTCTTTTTTCTCACATGCTTGCTTTTTCACAGAACTGAGATCATTAAGGCTTCCTCAATAGTCAAACTGTTAAATGTATGACCTGAAAAAAATTGAATAAATTAGCTTTCAAGACAAATTAATAATTTGTCTTTTAACCCTTCACATCCTGGTAGTGATCACCATCTAAATATATTATTTTCCTTAGCATTGTCATTGGTTTGTCAAGTATGCAGGGCATTAGAATGCAGGAAATGTTCACCAGACATCAGTCAGGTTGATGTTTTTACAAATTCTCCTGATGTGTAACATGAAATAAGAGACAACTGTAATGAGAATTTACATGTTGATATTGGAGATTAAAGTGTTAATAATGTTAAGGTTGGTGATTTCTTTCGTCAGGCTCTTGATAAAGTTGGTCAAATCTTGAAGATTTACTCTGATGGGGATATCAGAGTGGCTGTTGCTGGGCATCTTTGGACATTTAACCCCGCAGTTCTTATAAAGGAATCATTAGCAGCTGTTCCTGGGATCCCACTGCACAGTGAGCTACAGGGTATCTTACAGCCATCTCCATCATCCACCTCATCCACTGCATCTCAGAGGCAGCACCAGCACCAGTCAACTGCAGATGATCAAAGAAATATGCAACAGGGTGAAATAGGTAGCAGTAGACCTTCATCACTGTGCACTCAAATGTTAAGAGAAACAATATTGTATAAAGGTTTAACTGAAAGTAACTGATTGGAAACTTGCAGGAATGGAATTAAGTTTTCTTTCTAGCGTGCCCGATTAACCCCAAAGATTATAATAAATATCTTACTAACCTCGTTTTCTCAGTCCATACTGTAAGTTACAGATCCTCGTTTTTTCCCATTGATTTATGGCTCGTAAAGACAATTTGAGATCTCTCATGGAGACATAGTTTACTGGCCACCAAATAGGAAGTGGCTATTTAATTTAATTGATCCATTGTTTGTAGATGAGTCACTAAGATCATTGTTGGATCACCTGCGTATTAACAGCTCAACTGATGTTGGGTCCATGATAGTGAGTGAGGCAGGGCAAGGCCATGTTGAGAAACTAAAAGAATTATTGACAGCCCACCCAGACAAGGTAACATGCGCTAAAGTTTCAGTAAAATATATATATATATATATATATATATATATATATATATTTTC
>OX419338.1:34879143-34999143 GCA_948470475.1 Galaxea fascicularis
TGGTTAGAAGTATAGTTAGGCAGCGTATTTCAGCCGTCTGTCAGACCACTTCGCACCGGCTACGTTTGCCCCAGAACCCATGGTAATCTGTAAAGTGACAAACACTGGGACCATAATTGATTATGGTCTTATGATGTGCTTTTGAACATATGCACATAGAGTTTGCGTACCATGAATTGTCTGTAAATCATGATGATGATGACGATGATTGTTATTGTTGCTGTTGTCATCGTTTTGCAAAAATTCCTTGGAATCAATTTGTGACTTTCTTTTTTCTTTGTAGTTCGCCACGAAAAACATCTCAAGTACGAAGTGCTCCTCCGCTTGTTGTAAGGGACTCGCCTCAGTCCAGCTCGTCATCGGCAGTTGCCATTGAAACAGATGTGAAGTGTCGGGTGTGTGATGTTCCTGCTGACGCTAGGTTTGAACCGTGTGGTCACGTGATAGCTTGTATGGAGTGCGCTGCCATGTTAAAGAAGTGTTTTCTTTGCAAGGTGTGTTTTGTTTTGACGTTTGTCTTTCTTCATATTGGTCAGTTACATAGAGAAATCGTCCGGGAATTCACCACTCTACAACATGCAGTGGTATTGTTAGTTTGGGTGGACAGAAGTCGGTAAAGGTGGTGACGGTTAGTGGGCTGGTTCCTTGGCCACAAGCCAAAGCGTTTGATCGCTGAGCGCCAGCTTTTATCTAAACTTTATCCTCGAACTCGATCAAAATGCGTCGAATTCTCGAGGTTGCGGTCTGCTATCCGGACGAAACAACCATGTTTAGATATCCTAACACAAAGCTGAAATCCTTCGCAGACTTAGTGATGTCTGTATCTGTATCGGTTTGCCAGCGTATCTTCAACATATTTTTTCTCGTATTCATGTCTTTTGGCAGGCTTTGGTTAAGTCGTTCCATAAGATTTCCCAGGGAGAGGAGAGTGAGGAGTCGCAGTGTATAGTGTGTTCTGACGAGCCTCCCTCTGTCAAGTTTGAGCCGTGTGGTCACATGATCGCTTGTAAAGGTTAGCATTTTATAGTGTCCGTTGTCAATTGAACCAGCGTTCTTGTAGCTTACTATTTGCTATGCATTTTTTACTTTTGTCGTGCTAGATTGCGCCGTGCGGATGAAGAGATGTTTGAAGTGTAAAGGCATCATCTCAAGAAAAATATCGAATGGTGAGTGACTGATTACCTTTAACAACGAGTATGCCATCAGGTAACGACAAAAAAAGCTATAACGATCGTGCTGTCTCAACCAACTCTGTTTTCAGTTGAACGTAAAGAGAACATTCAAATTCAAAGCTGAGTTTTAGTAGTTTTGACCGACATTGAAAGCACCCCGCTTCGTGTTGGGTATGCAGTGGTTGACTGGTCTTGGTGAACTTGAGTCACTTCATCTTGGGTATCCTGTGATGAGCTTGGATCCCATTCAGGGTAGAAGTAGTTACTGTAGTACGTGGTCTTAGATGCTCATTCTTGTGAGAGAAATCAGCAATCAAACTCCCTTAATGTGGGATGCTTGGTCCGCGGCCACCTTTAACGGTTTTAAGTAGTTATCGATACATCGGAAGATGAAATGAGGCTATGTCCCCTAACATTTACTTGTGAGTAGATTTAGGAGTTGTTCGAAAGTCTTAAAGTAATAAGTGATGTTTGCAAGGCTTCCTTCAACAAAGAAAAAATGGAGGGGGGGGGGAGGGGAGAGTTGTTTACTTTTGTGGCTGATTAGTCGCTTAGCAAAACGTGTCCTCGTTGTATGCGATTTAACCTTTCTTTGAAGCGTCCTGTTATGTGCTCTTGCTCTATCTCACCGATCAGCGAAACGCTAAGCAATAGCGACTTTCTTGTTTCCACAGAAACAGCCTCCGCCCAAGCTGCAGAACTTACCGAAAACGATGAAAAATATTTGGAGACGCTTCACTCGCTGCTGTCCCTTCAAGCGCACGTCAGGGAAATTGAAGACGCGAACATGTGTGCCATATGTTTGGAAAAACCTCGCAATGTGGCCTTTATGTGTGGGCACGGGACATGCGCAGAATGCTCCTCCTCGTTGGAGGTTTGCCCTATGTGTAGGAAACCCATCGACAAAAAGATCACGTTGTTCAATTGATGGAAGATTATTTTGAACTCCTAACCTGTCTGACTGCCTAGTTTGATAAGGAAAGTTTGATTTCCAGGCGATGTTCAGTCACCTCTTGAGAATTTGCGTTTTGAGTGGGGATTTGTACAATGTGTGCAAAGCCCAAGCATCTTTCCTCTCGTGATCCTTGTCACTGCCCACTTTGAGAGGCATATTTTGATTTCCAGGCGATTTCTACCTTGTCAGAATGTGTATTCTCTGCGGAGGTTGTGAAATACGCAAAATGCGCCATCAAGAACAGATAATACTGTTTATGTTGCTGACAATTTCGGACACTTGAACAGAGTGGAATTCGTATCTAGAAAAGTGCCGGACTAACTTGTTGATGAAACGGGTTGCTTCTTTTCCGTTGACCAAGATCTCACTTTGTGTGCCTTGGTTCTGGGAACCATTGGCCGGTCGGACTCTTGTGTGAGAAGAGTGTTTTCTTTGGAGCATTTATTTCGATTCAATTAGGGTACATTTGATCACTGAGAGAAACAAGACAGACATTTATGACTACCAACACATAGCTAAGTTATGCTTGGTTGGTCTTTGTGAGGTTAGTGAAAGTGTTCCTGAAGGAAGGAAGGGAATGGAGTCGTGAAGTTCACTTCCTTCTTCCGTGTTTTGCAGAAAATTGATCTAACTGCATTTCTAACTGCTTATTAACCGCAAGGCCTTACTTTGAGATTTTCCCGTGAAGACCGAATGTTCGAGTTTAATAAGTAGTTTATTATATGGTTTTGAAGAACAGCTAAACTTTTCTTTTCTTTTTAACATAGTTCGTAATCGGGCCGTGGGCACCACGGGAGAATAATGCCCTAGAAATTACCCAATCGGAGAGCGCATTATATCGGCTACAAGCATCAGCCATATAATAATTCGAAGTAAATCAAAGTCCTGAATTTATGCCCAACGGACGAGAAATCTCTGGCGGTTTGCATGAATTAAAGTGATTTTGTATAGTCTAGGAAATGCGAAGTCCTAGAAAATGGTTATACAAAAAGACTTAACTAACTTTATTAATTAATTTTTATCCTCTAGAAGTACCTCCCACGAATCGCACTTGCGATGTAAAAAAATTGTATAAAGCGAAATTGACTGAAATTGAAATTGAAGGAAGACAGCTAAATACGGCATTTCAGTCATGAATCTTGAAATTACTATCGGTTATCACTAAAGAATATGTTATTGAGGGTTTTCACTCACGTGACCAGCGGCCATATCGGTTTAATGAAACAAAAGAAAGTATTTTCATAACAAGTAGAGTTCAATTCTGAGAGGGTCAGCCTGGTACACCAATATGGCCACCGCTCCTTTGTTTTGGTACACCAACATAGCCGCCGTGACGTCATGTGAAAACTCTTGTGGGATTGGTCTTTGCATATCAGTTAAGTACAATGCAAAAATCAAACTTAGTTGGACCTGGGGCTACCGTTGAACCACTCCAAAGAGGAGCTGCTTGAGAGCAGCTTTTGAGCCAGGCCCTCCAGATTTCAAATCCTCTGCCTCAGCTGTATGCAGGTGCGATTACCTTTTTAGTAGTAAATAATATCTAGTCCCTAAATTTAGCCTCTATCTTGCTATCTTGGTAAATGTCTTCTTTCCAGAGTATTTATAAATAATTATTTAACCAAAAACTGTCAAACTTGCTATGCCCTCAAGGTATTAAATCCATGTTTTGTATGAGAGTAGTTGGCCAAGCTTAGCAATTAGTTTTTCCTCGAAATTAAAGGGGCTTAGTTTAATCAAACAAGTGTGCAATAGGACATGATAATTAATAATATTTTTGGGGACTGTCTGATCACTTAGCGAGGGCGTATTAGAAATTAATGAAACACTTCAGTTTAGGGTTTGTATCTGATAGACTTGACTAGGGTCGATGATTAAATATTCTTGATTACAAAATCTTTTTGATCGTACGTGTTCATGTGTCATTGTCCCAGCTGACACTTTTGTTTCAGCGACGTGGACAAATCATATACCGCCTTGGTGTTGTCCCCCCTCAAGCAATTCCCCAACCCCGGGCGGGAAGTCGCTGGACTTGTCCAGGTGGTTGCCGGGGGGGGGGGGTGGAGTGGAGGGAGCGGGAACTGGAAAGTCCAAATTCATTTCTATTAGAATGACAGTTTTCACACGAACGCAAGAAATAGAAGGCTGGGAAAAAGCATGCAGAATGAAGCCGTGCAAAATTTGTGGCACAATGGCACGCTATTGGCTGAAGTTTAATTGATATTCATGACAAACTCTTAGTATTTGCTTCCAACTCACCACACACTTTGCTAGCAGGGAGCTTACGCAACTACAACGGCGACGGCAATGCGAACGCCACACAATAATCTTAATGAGCAAAACAATCGCTCTGCACGTGCGTTTTACATTTTGGTACATTTCTTTGCTGTCATCTGCAAAACGACGACGTGAAATGACTACATTTTCACCAGAACGGACAACGTGACCGCATGACAGCAAATTTTGTTTTCTTTTTCTTTACTTTAACACCGTTCACAGTAATTCAGACCCTGGACAGTTAAACGAGTTAGAATAATTCCAAAATAGTTACAAAAACGGGAAGTTGCATTTTCAAATGACGTTTTCGTTGCCGTCGCCGTCGTCGTTGCTTAAGCTCCCTAACACCATGACCGGATGAGGTTGAAAATTCGTTGTGGTGGCTTCTGACTGCTTGCCCGTCGCGGAGGATCTTAATCAGCCCTATACTACAGAACTTCTACTTCCGTTATTTCAAACTGCAGGTAAGTTAAAGTTTTTGTACGGTAGGTTTCGTTTGCAGGTCACAATCCACAGGTCAAAATACAGGTCACCGTGCTACAGATAAATAAAAAAAGCCCAAAACTGTCTCCTAGCCCTAATCACTATCCGATACTCTTTTTAGATCGCGATGAAACTGTTTGGCTTAGTTACTAATCGACAAAACAGTGACCTGTACCTGTGACCTGTGGAATGTGACCTGTAAAACATACCTGCCCGTTTTAGTGCCTTGGTTTGGGCAAATGTTGTAGTTTCAAAATGGCCTAAATTCAACTGATTGTGAGTCAAGTCGTGCTCAAGGTTTCGTATTGTTCCTGGCTTTCAACTCTCTACTATACGGCTGCTATGTGTTTGAATTGATGCAAATTACAAGCTTTGCGATTTGTCCATGATTTCAATTTAGTTAGTTTGAAACTCGGATATCGTTCAATCACAGCCTCCGAGAAGGCTAAATATGAATTGAAAATGTTTTCCCTGCCAACAGGGAAAAGAAGTAAAAAAAGTTAATGTTTCCTCGTAAAGCTTAAAGAAAAATGTGGAAATTTAACAAAACTTTAAACATTTACTTGCAATTTATTTGAAAACGCTCACATCTAATTTGGCCTACAGGTTTTGGTACCTGAGTAGTACACTCAAAGTTTCGTTATTGAAGTGTCTGACTGGATTTCGCGATTGACCTTTTTCGGAAGAAGCGTGGTGCGTTACAGTTGCTGTGGTAACAGCTGTTGTTTGGAGACCAACTAGAAAATAAACTTGTCATACGTTGAAAAGATATTGTAGTGTCAGGGAAATGGAAGCTTGTCTTCTGTAGGAAATTTTGATTTCAACAGGTACACTCCAAAGCTAAAAAAATTGGTGCGAGCGAGCCTCATAAGTAATGGCTCACTAGCTCTCGGGGAGCTAACTATTTCGTCCCCAGTCTTGCATGTTAGAAACAGGCTATGTTAAATTCTCTGTCAGCCACTAAGCTAACCAAGAAGAGCCTCCATTGTAAAGCTGGCTTACTTCGATAACGCTTGAGGGTTTGGAAACGAGTCCCAATCAATGATAGAAGTCTTTCCCAGAACGTATGCATTTATTCCCTGTTCAACATTGCATGGCTGGAGAGGGAGACAAAATCACAATTACGACGGTGTTCTAGCAAACGTTAATAATTGTATTCCCTCACGAGGGACTTGAATGCCTTTGGATAAGCAACAATTGTATCTCTGACAACATAATGTTTAAATTTTTATTTTTCACATCAAAAATACTCTATGATCCAAGTGTTTTTAACTCTTTATCAATCGTCTGTATTACGCCACAAAACGATAAAAATTGTGACTTAGTTGAACGGTGCAACCGTCCACTAGACTAAACTAGTGACACAGCTCGTATGACAGAAGGTCGAGAGTGAACAAAAACATACCAGACTTCAAAGGAAAAACAGGAATTCAGTTGTATATTTGCCATTTTCTACAAACAAATGTAATGGCTTGAGACTCGAGTAATGCTCTTCTTTCAAACGATTTGTCGTTTTCTTCCCCAGACTTACAATAAATCAACTTAGGGGGGGGTTAATTAATTCTCTCCGGCTTCTTATTTTGCACTTTATGGTCTAAATAATTAACTTAGACCACGTTGTACACGAGCTTCTTACGATAAGATAAAGAAAACTGAACGTAATTCTTTCACAAGGCTGACACATTACTTCCCGTAAAATGTCACGATTTGCCATGCAATCGCATTAGTACTCCCGTATGAAAGTACTGGCCACATCTTTTGGGCGAAAAATGTAAGTGGTCCCCGTTTCTTTTTATTAATTATGAGCTAAGTACTTTTCTTCATACTTTGTATCTATTTGATTCTTGCCTACGGATGCATTAACTTTCTAAGAGTTTAAAACTGGGACTTAGATAAGAGGCAACAAACAAATACATTTTTTGTGCCATCTCATCAGTGCGTAAGCCTTTTTAGAAAGAAACAGGTGCTCGCTTCTTTTCCTCTTCACCCCGTCATTTTATCAATTTCTTTTCTTTCTTATGAAAATAGAGTTCTAAAGCGATGACGTCACAAAAATAAAAATTTGGAAATTATGGAATATGATGCCATATTCTTATAGAGCATCCCAACAGACGCCCTCATCCCAAAAATTAGCTCCGAATTGCAATTCCCGGTAGAGATATAAGGGATCAAAGTTTGATGGCATCCCATACAAACCCTTCAAAATTTTGTTTCAGTTCCCTCAATTTAGAACTGACTCAACATTAGACAGATTTATATGGGGCAGTGTCAAATTATCCTTTATGTTTCGGCCAGGAATTACAATTCAGAGCTAATTTTTGGCAAGGACCCTTTTTAAAGGATACTCCATTCGAAAATGGCGCCCAATCCCATAATTTTTTTGTGACGTCACACTTCGGAACTCTATGGACCTCACATTTTTGGAAAAAAAGCTCTCATTGGAGAGTAAATAGTAATAAATAATACACCATATAAATGACAAAAGTGGGCACTGGTTTCTTGGCCAAATAACTTAAGAGGCCTCACTTACAAAATCTACACAATAGAATCAAGGTTTCTTCAGAAAAGCAGCGCCAGTGATTAAGAAATCAATAGCGACATGTTTGGCTGTCATCCATTTATCCCTTTTTTACTGTGTATTTCACTTTTAGACCACGAAACGGGTTTTCCTATGTTAAGGAAACCCTCCAACGCTAGCTTCTGTACAAAGTTAATGAATGCGCGGTGTTACCATAACAACACTTATTGGCAAGTCATTAATCCAATTTTAAATCCAATTTTCGTATGAGTCCTAGAGCTTATTGACCAGCGGGTTTCTCGTTAATATGTCGCTTTCTTTTCTTTCTCTTTTTTTTTGATTCGCTTCGCTTCTTTTTCTTTGTCACGTGACCGATCACTTCCATCTCGCTTTCGTCGCCGCCTGGTCCTTTGAATATCTTTTTCGTGTGTGGGTAAGGGAAATCGGACCGAATGTGCACCTTCTCTGGAAAATTTACGATGGACTTCTTTTCTCCCTTTTCATCTTTTTCGATGGCGTGATGAACTGGAATAGCGTGGCGAGATACGGCCTCTGTGGAAAACAAAAATGTAGACGATAGAAATGAGATGTGAGAAGCATATTAAACAGTGTGCGAAGGAAAATGTAGTGACGTCATAACCGCAAGTGTTCCAAACAGAACACGATCGTGCTTTCTTTTTAGCTCTGTTAAAGGGGCTCTGTCATGGGGTTTTTGCTGTTTTCGGCCCAAACGTGACAGAAATGCTACTTGATGACCTTTACTCATGCCAAAACATTCATTGAAATGCAGAAGGAAGATATCAATGGATTTTTTGTAGGAAAATTTATCCATAGTACATTTTTGGCCACGGATTCAACATCACTACGCCAGTACGAGAATTTGAAAAATTTAGCCGATCCATTTCCGTCCTTGCTACCCTTCCCAGAAGAAACAGTAGTTAGAGTAACACAGTCCTGAGTAAATAAACTGCTTCATTATTTTGTTTTTTTTTTACCCATTTCTAGACATTTTTTTAGCATCTTACAGCCGACCGAAATTGCATGACGGTGCGTCTTTATTTAACCTGTACAAAGACAAAGGTGGATGAGTTTTAGTCTCATTAGAATAAGAGGGACAAGGTCACCATATCTCTACTTGAAAACAAACAAATCGTTTAAGTTTTAGTCACAATATTTGGCAGAAGGATGGACAGTATGGACAGTTATAAAGAGGTCAAGCGAAAGCGTTTCACATCATAATCATTGACACATACCAGTACTGCCAGGATCGGTACACGCTGCCGGCTCAACAAACATCCTTTCCTTGATCGGCTGGCAGCCTCCACAAGAACCTCCACACTCTCCGACTGCAGTCAACCCATCCTCTGACTTGCGAACATTCAACAGCCGCTGAGGAAGCTTGGGTGTACCCCAGGCTTCCCATTCGACCTCCTTACGCATGCGCAATCCAGTCCCTGTCAGATCAATTTGGAATTTACCCCTGTGGCATTTGGAGGCGGCTGAGAAACAGTCTCCCGCGCGGCCAAATTTGACCGGGTTGCCCTCGGTTTTCGCAAACTGGTAGTCATCTCTGTGAACAAGGCCCGAAGTAGGATCGACGCGGATTTTGTTGAACCTAAGGTGAATTAAGCAAAAAGGATCAGAAAAGAAATCATAGTTATGGTTTCTCCATGGAAGAACTTTTAGTGACGGTAAATGGTGTCTTGCAGTTCTGGAACAGTGCAGAACATTTGGTACACAAATGGAGTGTACAGGGCACGAACGAGGCCTCGGTTAACGTTATAAGTTAGTCACGAGGAGACAAAACTTTAACCAGCTTCATACGAAATTGAAGGGAAAAATACATAAAACGACAAAACATCATATAAACTCTTCTTCTTCGGCCATTTTAGCTTTAACAAAAATAGAAAACAAACTGCGGGAAAACATGACAAACAAACCACGCATGGTGAATTCATTTAATTAAGGTGACTCCAACCTGTTTCGCAGCACTTTTCAGCCCATATACTTTGATGGATCAACACTACCACACTTTATCAGTTGATACTATAATAATGGTACCAATGAATTCCCAAACATTGGTAAACAAGTTATGAACATTTTCTTGACATAATCGGTTACCGTAGCAACAGTATAACCTGTTAAAAACACCCCCTATAGGTTTAAGTGCCTATAACTCAAAAACGAGCAATGTAACCCCCTTTTTTATTATTGAAATGCAACCAGTATGCTAAGATGTAACGTTTTGCACAGTTTAAAAAAAATTGTAAGAGCGGTTTCAGAGCCACCTTAAATGTTTGCAAATTTTAAGGTAGCTCTTCACTTGCTTTCAAAGTCTTCGCCCGCGAAAAGGTGGCTTTCTACACGAAACAAAATTTCTCCCGGGCTTTAAGATTTCACATTGATCCCACTTTTACAAAAATTATCAATGGTCGAAGTTTTTCTGAATCGAAAGAGCCTCGATTTCGAGGGTCATTTTTCAAATCGAGGGAAATGCGGGGATATACATACATACGTACTTACATCCAGAAATCTTAAATGAGGCTGGCTTCGGACACAGGCAACCCAGGCTGGTCACGTACGCGACCTGAATTAGTCTGCTGCGAAGCCTGGTAGGTTCGCAGCAATAACGTCTCTTTTATCGTACAATGTAAATTAGATTGTCCATCTGCCAAAACTTCAATGTGATCCCATTTGATGTTGTGACCAGTTGAGATTAGGGAGTTTAAGAAACGAGGACGGCGACGGTGACGAGAACGCCACAAAACAATAGGCTTAATGAGCAAAAACAATCGCTCTGCACGCGCGTTTTGCATTTTGGTACATTTCTTTGCCGTCCTCTGCAAAACACCAACGTGAAATGACCAATTTTAGGTTTTTTCGAGAACGTGAGCGTATGACGGTAAAATCCTGTTTGTTTTTCATTACTTTGACGTCGTTCATACTAAGTTAGTTCCTGGAGAGTTCGCCAGCATTTTCCAAGTTAAACAAATTGGAATGATTGCGAAAGAGTTACAAAAACGAGAAGTTATATTTTTAAATACAAAGTGTCTAAATGGCCGGCAGTCCGATTCGGGCTCCCTTTCAAGGGCTTTGTTTTCCTTAGACTTGGTACTTCGGGGAGATTTAGTGTGTTCTGGGTTAGGGATTAGGGCTAGGAGTCAAGGAATATGGACGTTTGTTATTAGGCTTGAAGATTTTGACCGGCTGCCGGTCATTTAGACGATTTGTACTTTGGTAGTTTATATTAATAAAACTGCATCGCTTTCTTAACGGTTACTTCGATAGTTAAGTTTGTAAATGTCGTCTTTTGTTGAAAATATCATAAATTCCTCAGTTTTTCTGAATTTGTCAAGGAAATATCGGACTGCCGGCCATTTAGTGTTTTTACATCCTTGACCGGCTGCCGGCCATTTAGACACAGCCTTTTAAATAACGTTCTCGTTGCCTTTGCCGTCCTAGTTTCTTAAACTCCCTAACTGTGTGATCAGTAACGGCGGAAGAGTGACCTGTGTGAGTTTGAGCTCTGAATTGTTCAGTCAGTCTGTCATGTAAAAACCATCACAATCCCAACAAGTAGCTTTATATACAATGTTAACGTAACGAAACATATCATGGCAAACAAGGACAAAACTATGTTTCCATACCTCGTAGTGCCCCAGTAATTCGCGGTCAGTTTAGGTTCAGGATTTACTGAACCCGAGCAGCTCTCAAAGTTGAGTAGCCTTCCCCGGTGAAAACTGGCAAAATTCTTTTCAGGACCAACTGTCAGGGTGATGTACTCACGGGGGGTGGCTGTGTACATGCCGTGACAGTACAGACGCACGGGGTTACATGTAGGAGTCATTTGAATGACGTATTCATCATCTTTGTAGCCTGGCCACATTTTTTTGAGTTCAGCACAACTCTCTAAAACAGACAGATACAGAGTTCAGTGTCAAATTTCTCCATATAGTATTGTTAAAATCAACTATGCAGGTCAAGAGAAAAAGATATAGAATCGATGATATATTGTTTGATTTTCGTCGCGTTATTAATTCCAGAACAAGAAAAAATCAAGAAAAGATAAATTTTGGAAGGGGTTCTTGTACGCTTTTACTTGCACACAATGTTTTAATGCCTACCTTCTACTCTGGTAATTCACTCCCTCATATGAGAGGTCTTAGAGGCAATCATTCTGGAATACGAGCTATCGAGCTCAGCTCTCACAACATAGAAAAAGGTGGCTCTTCCTCTGTACATTACCGTCATTAATTACACTAGCTAATACAATAACGGCTGATTGGTAAGTCAGATTTATTGTAATTTGACTAGTTTAGTTTAAGTTTCAGAAACAATTGATTCTGTTCGGCCATTATGTTGTTCCCTTAATTCAAAAGCACTGCATTTGCTGGTTGTTTTCTTTCTGACTGTTTTATCGTGACGGAGAAAGCTTGTGACAAAAAAATACCAGAAAATCAGTATCCACTCACGAGGAATCTTGTATTGTAGACTTGGTCTCAAGATGGGTTTCTCAGAGAGCACAGAAGGTGCATTGGGGCACTCTAGCGTGTACCCTACTGAGAGAGAGTCCCTCCTGGTTCCTTCCTTATGCAGGGCCTCAATCCAGTAATACTTCCCGGCCTCCAATGGAATGTAGCCAGATTGCTGGTAGGGTTGGCTGGTGTAAGGGAGCAAAAAATGTTGAGGTTAGAGTTTGTTTTGTGCTCAGTTATAACTGCAACGGAGTCAAAGAAACGAAGGCAACGCTTGTAACCTCTGTGTTTGTGAATGAAATTCTGCATGAAAACTATTCTTGCCGTGGATTGTTAATGTGCGATATAAGATAGTTCTGAATTTCCAATTCTTACATGTCACCTTTAAAACGAAAACTACCTCGACAAAATGTCTTTTTTTTCCTAATACTGTTTCTTAAAAATTCAAGAACGCATCTCTTACTCTGAAAAATCGTTGTGTGCACTTCCTTTTACCACGGCAAACAGCTCCTTGTCTTTCTCGAGCGAAGAGCCGCTGAAAAACAACTCTGCTTCGTCGTTGCCGGACAACGACAACGAGTAAGTTCCCGTATATGGTGCCACGAAGTACCCCCGCATCCGGGAACCATAGAAGTCTCCCTCGTTTTTAGGCGCGTCGAAGTCCGGGAGGATGCTGGTTTCTGAGGGGTGGTCAGGGTAGCCCTTATGGAGCGCCAAGTCGGTGACTGTAGTCCCTTGGACCCCTCGCCATACATCACGGTGCACGCCAGGGTAGGGTCCCACCAATTTTGCTGTAAGGAGAAGAAAATGAAGCGAGGTGCCTACTTTTAGTAAGTTGTTGACAGATAGATTGTAAGGTAAACTCGAGCGTACGATCAGCTGGCATTAGCGTATCATAAGAGGCCAAATTATGACTTACGCATTTTGTGTGTATCCTTCAGTTTCAAAATCTGTTCACCCGAAAGCGCACATGGGAAGATGTAAAACTCGTCCAAGGCCCCCTTGAATTGGCGCGGAACTCCTTGATCATCCATAAAGGTACCAATATAAGCAGCCTTACTCCAATCGGTGCTAAGAGATTCGGATTCCTGTGGCTCCGTCTGTTCATAGTCCAGCACAGGACGCCCGTTGATATAAATCAAAGCCTGCTTGCTATTCGGGTTATAAATACCAGTCAGATGTACCCAGGTGTTTTCTGGGATTCCCTCCTTTGTTGTTCTTCCATACACCGTCTTGTCCACGTTTCGTTGGAAAAATCGCACCCTGCCCTTGTCAAGGATCTCAAAGTGGTACTGGCCCTGTTTAGTGGGGTCTGTCACGCCAGGGGCTTCAGTCACGAAGATTTCATTTATATTCGGGCCTGTGATATTCTTAGCTTTGACCCACGTTGCTATGGTGACGCCTAACGTTGGCTTACCCTGTAACGAAGAACCAAAGCGTTATCAACTCTATATCTTCCTGTAAATAGATTCCAGTCACTCGAGACTAAATTAAGAAGGCAGAAACGAGCGTAGAAAAGAGAAAAAGGAATAATGGAAGCCAGTTTCGTACCTATAGAAAATGATAAATGCATAAGTTACTTGTGTCTTTACTAAAAGCCTCCAACAAATTGTTTTGACATGAAATACGGCTTCCCTAGAAATGACTGCGTATGAGGCTACGGAACACGGTCAAACACGGCACATATCTACAAAAAGACCCTAGTTACATGACTGTACTTTACTAATTCTCAATATTAACTACTTAATAACCGAGAGTGAGGTCGTTACGGGAAAATCTCAAACTGAGGCCTTGCCGTATTGACCGAGCGATAGCGAGGTCAATACAGCTAGGCCGAGGTTTGAGATTTTCCCGTAACGACCGAACGGTCGAGGTTATTAAGTTGTTTATTATATGGCTAACGTAACGGTTCTAAGGGAAAAAAAATTAGTTCAAGCATAAGTCGTCACTTCACGATCTATTCATTGATATTTTCCAAACTCAGGTCAAACGTTTCACTAACAGTTTTCCTGGTCGTGTTTTCAGTTGTTTGCTCTAGAGGCACCAATTTTCAATGTTAATAAAACAAATGTGGCCTTTGGATGACTTTTTGTTGTTTTTGTTCTTAATTTGCATCATCCGTAATCGGCCCGTGGGCATTACGGGAGAATAATGCCCTAGCGCTTCGCTTCGCTCAGCCAATCAGAACGCGCGTTATATCGTATACAAACACTAGCCATATAATAAAGAGGGTTAATCCTCTAACCCTAAGATCAATATTTTAATTCTCATTTGTTGCCCCTAAGAATTTCCTAAGGAAGTAATAGGAAGAAATTGTTAAAAATTCAAGCAAATTCATCTTGTGTGATCCTGTCCATAATTCTCGTGACCACTCTGTTTTATAAAGCATTGATATTACAAGGAGAATTTTGATGCTGATCACTCTTAGGGTTTGAAGGGTTAAGGACTTGTCTTGCCATGTTACCTCCCTCCACCAACTCCTTTCATTTTTCGGCTAGCTGGTTTTTTATAACAATTCACCGGTACCGTTTCTACGTCTCATTTTTTCGCGAAGCAGAATGAGGAGCAGTCTCTTTCGACGCCCTCACTTACACGGTTAGTACTCGGCTTTTTCAGAAACAAGATTCCAGGAATTTCCAGGACCAATAATGCACATGAAGTATGTTTTTAGTTGTTGGATTTTCCCATCGGGCTGCTCACCAATGACGGTCTTAAAAGATAACTTTATAACTGGGGTCGACAACATTCTAGGATTTTCCTGGCCCTCCTACCATTTTCAAGGACTTTCCAGTCCTGGAAAATGCTAGACTAAAATTCAAGTACTATTCAGGATACCCAAGAACCATATTACTTAGCTACCGCGCCTGAGGAGTTCCTTAGCGAGGTGCATTACAGTAGATACATGTCACCATTCGCATTTCTCACCTTGAAATTCAATCCGTCCAACTGAATGAACCCATCAGATAAATCCAATCCATTGTCTTCATTATATCCCGCTTCAACAACGACACGTCCGCGGGATAACCCGTTATTACCCGAGCCTGACTCGTCAAAGATTTCTCCGGCGCAGATTTTGTCAAAATCGTAGTACAACACTGGTTGACATTTAAACGGATATTCTGCCAAGATAACGAACACTTGGGCATTAAAACGTAAGTCTTGTACAGGTTAAATAGCATTGACACAAAAATAAGAGGAGTTAACAAGAAAAGATCTAGAAAATAAATTAGTAATGAGTGGAGTGCAATTTGGTCTGAAATCACAAGTATGATTTTAGACCAAAATTGCAAGACACGAAGTTCAATTACCACTTTATTACACCCATTTTGAAATCACACACTTTTTTGTCAATATTAATATTTATTTAATGTTCACTTCAGGAAAACCAGTTGAGTTTTGATGGGCTTAAAAAAAGGATGTGATTCAGAGCACAAAATGGTGCAATTTGGGAATAAATTGCACCGTTGGGAGCCAATCAGATTTCATGAATAACGATTGATTTCAAAATGGGTGTAATAAAGGAAACAATCACTCACCGTTGTTTCTTGGGACGGGATTTTCATGAAGAACAATTCCAGGGACAGTGGCAGGGGCATGGGGAAGAGCCTGCACTACAGTCTGCAAAGGGGGCACTGGGGCCGAGAATGGAACTTGGACTGGCTTGGCCGCTGCCACTTGATTCTGGCCTGTTGAGGGATACTCTGAAGCCACTAGGGAGGGGACGGGAGAACAGTATTACAGGAAGCAAAGGTCTTACAATCTTAAGCAAAACAAGTTGAAAAAACAAGTATCTTATGGAAGGGAAATTATTCGACTATAGACGAATCAGAATTGTTCACTTTCAAATGACACGATATACAGAACCAACCGTTATTCTACAGGTGTTAAACTCACCATTACAAATAATTTTAGCAACTTTTTCAGCTTCAGCTGGCGACTGTAAGTCGTTGACTCGCACGGCGTATTTAGGTTCTGTGGTCATAGTTCGAAGATCGTCCTCAGGGATGTTCGGGCTTCCTACAGCAATAACCTGCAAGGAACAATAACATTAAAGGTCAAGCAGAAAGGTGAACGATGGACAATAGCAGGAATAAGGTGTCTTCCTGTAGACTCAGTGGGATGAGATCTTATCAAAGCAAGATTCTTAAAATCAAGGTTTCAGATACGTTATTTAAGACAGGGTGTCCACAGGAAATTGCAAAGGGTCAGATCCTCACTGCTCCCACCTCCCACCAAAGCATTATAAATTTTCTTTTGATTTGTCAGGTCATGTAGCTGACCTTGTCGGGTTTTCACCCGAGATCCTCCTCTTCCTATCTGAAACACTACTTATGTCGCATTTGAACCAGTTGACCGAACATCTTTCATCTCCGCCCTGAATGGTGAAAACGTGCTACCATTTTACACCAAAATGGCTTCTAAACCTAATACCCCTTGGAAGAATAAAGTAGATAGTTGATATGCGAGACACCCAATCTTTGAATTTGAACCATTCTGTTCAATTCTCTTGCGCTACCAAGTCTGTTTTAGAAATTACTTTCTCTTACACTCATGCTTGATTCTTCATCTATGTTTTACTCACCTTTACGCCGCTGATTTCCAGCTGTTTAGCGAAGGATCTCAGGCTCTTGGCGGCGTTAGTATTGTGATCGTTTTGAGGTCCGAGGACCGTCACTACAAGGGCCTTAGGTATATGGGTCCTCATACCGCTGGACTTGGTGAACACCTCAAATTTAGCCATCTCCAACAAAATGACCTGAGAATGACCATGGCAGAAGTGAATGTTTAAAACATTATGGCACGAGGAAGGTGAGGGGAGGGGGGGGGGGCACTCGAACTACAGGCATCTCAATTGTCAAGTGCCTAACTTTTGCCTTCTCTAGCATGAAGTGACTAGGTACTGTCCCCTGGATGGGATGTTAATCAATCACAGGATACCCAGCATAGCCGTTTCAGCACAAACTCTATTACCTACATTACCTACCAGATTTCTGTTCCCAGGATCTCGCGGTAGGTCATTAAAAATCTTATCAACCTCTTCTTTCACGTTTCGTTCTCCAAGTTTCATGCTGATAGAAGGTATCGTGGAATATGCCACCACGCCTGCGTGTGTCCCACTCTCTTGGACTTGGAAAGCATTAGCGGCTTTACTCATGAAAAATTTCTGTTGAGTCCATTGGTCTGCGGAGACATCTGAAGACGAGTCCAGGGCGAATACAAGGTCCATGACGTGTGTACAGACTGGCGAAACGAAGGTAGAACAAGTATGAATACATGTACACAAGAACAAAGCAACGTGTGAATGAATGAGTAAACAAAGGGTTAACATTGAAGTATTCAGCACTTGAATCACTTTGTCGTTTCAGTTGTGACTCCCTGACCGACCAGGCACTGACTGACTAACCGACTAACCGACTGACCGACTGACAGACCGACCTGTCAGTCAACTAAGCAAACGGCTGATGGACTGACTTACTGACCGACCACCTGGCCGA
This sequence comes from Galaxea fascicularis, assembly GCA_948470475.1. NCBI lineage: Eukaryota > Metazoa > Cnidaria > Anthozoa > Scleractinia > Euphylliidae > Galaxea > Galaxea fascicularis. The sequence continues at coordinate 34,896,516 of OX419338.1, forward strand.
CAGGCAGACTGACCTGTCAATCGATTAAGATAACAGCTGATAGACTGACTGACCGACTGAATGAGCGATACAAACGAATGAATAAGTAATTCATTAACGTTAATGCTGCGAGCTTCTGCCCACTGGTACAACATTCCTTATCTCTGAACTAGAAACGAATCACGCAAGCTGTGGTCGAAAAGAAACCACAATCCAGCATGTTGCTGTGATGTTGGACAAGGAAATGAGAGAAGTGTTCAACGACGTGCGTGAAACTTGCGCTTTCCAGGGTTTACCTTAACGCATGGTTATCCTAAATTCTAAAGGAAACAGGTAGGTGGAGCGTCTCCTAGAAAACATAGTAGGTAATTGAGACAAAAGTACTTACCAAAAGGTTGAGTGGCTGAAGACGTCAGTGGAACCACGGCTGGTGCTAAAGTAGAAAAACACAATAAGGTAAGGTATGTTCAGGTTTACACTGCAGCCAGGTTGACAATCAGACCTGGTTTGATGCTACTCTGGTTTAAAGATTGATGAACGTAACTTAAAAAGTTTCAATTCATGACCCAACGTTTCGACACTCCTGTCTAGTGTCTTCATCAGGGATGATCTAATGTTGCAAAAGGATCCTTCTTTACGCTCAGCCTCCTGGGGTCCTTTTATACGGTCAAGAAAAGGTCGTTAGTTAGTGAGCGTATAAAAGGATCCTTTTTGCGTCATTAGATCACCGCTGATGAAGACACTAAACTCGAGTATCGAAAAGAGTGTCACGCCTTTAGCACTGAATATTCAGCCAGGAACAATGATGTACGATAAACTGCAAAAAACTAACAAAAATATCATTCCTCTCACAATGTAATGAGAGGGTTAAGAAATTGATTCGAGAAGAGTTAAGTAATACCTTGGTTGGCTGGCGCAGGTGCCGGCTGTGGGGCAGCGGCTACTTGTGTGCCAGCAGGCGCTCCGACAGGTGTGGTACCTGAAGGCACTCTTTGATCAGCGCTGGCATTTTGATTAGGCGTAGGAGCCGGCGCAGCAATGTTGGCTGGGAACGTGGGTTGCATATGAGCCTGCGGGACTGAAGCGTTCGTTGGTGCGGTTGTCCCCATTTCCTTAAATGCAGGGAAGGCTTGAGAAGCCGCCGTTTCGTTCACAGCAGGGGCTACCAAGGACGCATTTCCCGGAGATATAGTGGGGACGATCGGCGCACTGACGTTTAAATTTAGCGGCGGTACTTCTGGGACAACTTGTGCACTGGCGTTTGGATAAACGGGTTGAGGTTGTTGATGATGGACTGACTGCGGTGCAGTCACATTTGAAAATATGCCCTCTGGTGTTTGAGGCACTGATACGTTGGGATATCCCACCGCTGAAATACTTGCATTACCATTCTCTATCTGAGGTGACACTGACACATTGAAAAAAACCGGTTGCTGCAGTTCAGGTACTGGACTGACAGGTTGTTGAGGTGACGTGACATTTGACCAGACCTGTTGAGCGGGTTGCTGACCCTGCGTGGCGTTCAAGTAACCTGTCTCTGGTACAAATGTTGCGTTAGAATAAGCTGATTGTGCTTGTTGGGCTGGTTGTTGCTCAGGCTTATGAGGTAGCGACGCATTAGAGTAAACAGGTTGTGGCAGGTTTGAAACTGGTTGTGTTGGTTGCGAAGCTACTACGGCATTTGCATTACCAGCTTGTGGAGCCATAGTAACCTTTCCAACCGGTTGTTGAGGGAATAATGCGTTAAAGTAAACTGGACGAGGCACGTTTGAAACTGGTTGTGTTGGTTGCGAAGCTACTACCGGATTTGCATAACCAGCTTGTGAAGCCATAGTTACCTTTCCAACCGGTTGCTGAGGGAATGATGCGTTAGAGTAAACTAGTTGAGGCAGGTTTGAAAATGGTTGTGTTGGTTGTGAAGCTACTGCGGCGTTTGCATTACCAGCTTGTGGAACCATAGTAACCTTTCCAGCCGGTTGTTGAGGGAATGACGCGTTAGAGTAAACTGGCTGAAGCAGGTTTGAAACTGGTTCAGTTGGCTGCGAAGCTACTGTCGCATTAACATCCTGTGGAGCTGGAGTGGCCGAACCAGCCGGTTGTGCTGGTTGAACTGGTTGTACAGCTTGTGGAGGCAAAGATTCATTGGAATAAGCCGGTTGATATACGGATGCGGTTGGCTGCAGAGCTCCTGCTGCACTTGCATCGGCTGCTTGTGAAGCCAAAGTAGCCTGACCAACCGGTTCCTGCCTTGATATGTTACTCTCGTAAACCGGTTGGAAAACTGAAGCCTGACTGGTCGACTGCACTACAAGCGGCCTCGCGTATCCTGAGACATCCTGTACACCAGGTGTTATTACTGGCCCTGGAGTAACACCTTCTTGGGTGGTTGACAATGAAGGGGTGCTGTACGACTGGTTTCGCTGGGCGGCTTGTTCTTGTTCGAGACGCTGCTTTTTGACGTCATCCCAAAGTTTGCGGAGATATCTTGGTACTGCGAAATTAAGGAACAAAAATAGGTCAGCGGTTTAGCCAAACTACATGAAAAGCAGTGTGCTTTATTAAACTTTGAAGAAGAAGATTTGAAGTGCTTCTTCGATTAGCCAATGTGTCTTGCTTACCAGGGAATATGAACCACATTTCACCACTTCACTCACCTTTACAAGCACTCTTCACAACTTTCTCAGCCACTGTGATGAGATCGTTGTACGAACCCACGGTGAACGTATGATTTCGGTCAGCGATCTTCAACAAATCGTCAAGCCCAACATTCGGGCCTACTCCGACAGCTACTGGAGTGACACCACTGTACTTCAGCCTTCTCAAAATTCCAGGAATCTTTGCATCGTCCAGATGGTCAGACACTAACACTATCATGGTCTTGGTTATCTGATCACGTGATCCTCCTGTGGGCGTAAACAGCTCGTAATTGGCTATTTCTAATGCATCATCCATGTGTGTGCCGTGATAGCTCTTAGCTTCTGGGTAGATGTTGTCGATGGCATTCAACACGTCAGACTGGTAATAATACCGATTGAACTTCATCTCCATGGTGGCCTGGGACGAGTATGACAGGACACCCACATGGGTACCGTCGTAAGAAATGTTGTAGGCGTTCGCTACGCCTTTCACGAAGTTCTGTACCTCTCGCCATTCAGTGTCGTTGATGTTGGATGAGACGGGCAGAACAAAAGCGAGGTCTGTGGAGATCTGGCAAGCTAGGAACAAGTCTCGAGTTAGTTTGTTATCATATCTTGATAAAGAGATGTAAGGATTAAATCAGAATGATAACAACAACAATGACTTTAATTGCTTTCCTTGAGAGTTTCACAGCTCCAAAACCTTACGAAAACACAACCGTACGATTCTCAATCCCATCTGAGTTCAGAGTTCCTACGACGATCAAATCAGTCAAAAACAGATAACGCAACGACAACATGTGTTTTACTAGAGTTCACGTGATCAGTCCGTGATTTCTTGTTACGGGGTTTGGGTCCGAGGGGTTTCCGTACAAGAGATTGTGGCGAAATTCGCAAAGGATAATATACGAGATGAGGAGATGGTTCGACGCACTCCTTTAATTAACCGTTCTTTTAAAGAAAAATGTTATAGAACTTTATAAAAGTACAACAAAGTTCAACTGTCGCGGAAATGTACTACTTACAAGGGCAATCTTGTATCTTGCATTTTCTTGTCTCGGTACCAGATCCCCTGCAGTTGGCTCCCGTCAGGCATTCACGTGACCTCAAGCTGACGCCAGTTCCGCAAGTTTTCATGCACGGACTCCATGTTGTCCATGATCCCCAGCGGGCTGTGGTGAGAAAAGAGAACACGTAATGGTGACTTGAGGCGTATTTGAAGGAGCACAGGCGAGATGAATGGGAAGGCTTTGATTCGAAAATAGCGGTAACAAAGCTAAAGCAGTCAGTGACAAAAGATAAACCGTTTATATCAGATATCAAGAAATAAAACCACAAAATGTATTTTATAGTTAAAAACGTTAAATGACGACTAATTTCGTCTTTATCACGAAAATTATCTTGTAAACATCACTAACACCCATTTGAACAAAAAGCATCACAAAATAGATGTTAAACCTGAAGTTCAAAAAGTGGAAGACGATAAATGAGTAATTACTTACGAGGAGGAGGTGGTGGCTTTGCTGCAAAAATAAAACAAAAAAAAGTTGATTCAGTCAGAGATCCATATTAGTTGGAATTTAATATGGTTCATTTGATCCACCCAACAAGGACACTTCCAAAGCACCTGAACCCAACCCAAACCAATACACAGCACCATTTTCTGCAACGGACTCCCTCACCCTATACTTCTTTTCACCAGATCACTTTAAGCCGCGGCTAGACGAGCGATTTTTTTAAAAATTGTCGCGTCGCCAGCGTGCGGTGAAAATCACCCGTGTAGCCACCCTCGCGCAGTGAAGTCCTGCGATGGCGACAGCTAAAGAATCGCAGAAAAAAATCGCGAGAAATTCAATGAGTTGAACTTTTCGCGACACCGTCACAGACATTGTCGCCCGTGGAGCCACCGCCGCGCGCCGGCGACGCGACAATTGTCAGAAAAAATCGCATCACCATCGCAAGCAAAACATCGCTCGTGTAGCCGCGGCTTTTATGGGCCGGTTTCATATCACTTGTCGCCAAGTTTAACGAAATGATAAAAGAATGAGTCACTTAGCGATCGGTGTAAAACGTAATTTTAAACATAACTCACCCGTGCAAACTGCATCAGCCGCTGATTTGACATAACCTATGATGTCATCATATGCCGCTACCAGAAACGCGTGATCAGGGTCAGACGCAAGCTGCCTCAGTTCATATTGATCTACCTTATCTCCCACCCCTAGGGCTACAATTGTCGCACCATCCATGTCCTTGAGCTCGCGGGCACGTTGTTCAGCGAACTTAGCTGTGGTGTCAGGCTTATCCCCACCATCAGTAACAATCACAATAGCTTTTGGAGTGAAATCACGTGCTCCAGCCTCGGAAACCAGCAACTCATCACGTGCCACTTTTAGGGCGCGGTCTGTTCGCGTGTCGCCTCGAGGTTGCGACATTGACTCAAGGAACTCAGCTATGTTATCGCGAGCGGTTTTGTCATCAAATCTTCTTTCAATGTGAGGCAACGTGGAATAACTGACAATCGAGACCCGAGTGCCATTGGACGCCAACCGGAAGCCATTACTGACGCCGGTCACAAAATCCTTTGTCATTTTCCACTGTGAGTCGTCTATTGTGCCAGAAGCGTCCAGAATAAAGGCGAGGTCGATGGACTTGCGGCAAGCTACAAGAAACAAAGCAATTTTACTGAGTAAAACAGGCCAAAGATTTAACCCCCTCTATTAAAATTCCCCAAATACTAAGTTTTACTGAACGTGATTTCACGTTGTTTCGTTGTACTTGACGCGTCACGGGTGTAACCAGCCTTAACTGTCACGTTTGTGGGATTTCTCAAATCACGATGTCATGCAATTCAGTCTGTCACATTTATGTCACGTACCTGGGCAATCCTGTACTTTACACACTTCAACCTCTCGCGCGGAGCCCACGCACGTGGCTCCTCCTTGGCAAGTGCGAGTTCTGTCACGCCTTCCTCCGCTACCACAGCTCTTGGAACAAGCACTCCAAGCTGACCAGTCACTCCAGAAACCTGAACAAGCGAAATTAGTTACTGTTAAGTCTGCCCAGTCGTTCAAACCTTAGAGTACCACTCTTGTTAACTTCTAACCAATGTAACAAACTTTTAATGTGCAAGGAGGGTGTGTCTTAGCTAAACCAGCTTAATTAGCCACGACGAAAATTAAATTGAAATTCATAATTTCTCAAAACGACATTAAAAAGCAAGGAACATTGAATTGTCTTAAGTGATAAAAATTAATGTATTTAGAAGGCCACGCAAAAATCAAAAACCACTTTCAACTTTGTGGTTTGCCGCGACAACGGCCCTTTTCCCGACATTCTGATTTCGAATCAATTTTTTAATAGAGTTCAGCGCCACGTACGCTACCTAAACATGAGCTTATATTTTCAAAATGGATTCACTTTAAATATGAGTCAATGCTTGTCTCTTATAAGATCATTTCGGTTGTAACCGCTGACCGACAGCACGTCAACGCAGCTGCTGAGTTAAGAAAATAAGCGAATTATTCAATACCTGGACAGTCATCCTCCTCGCAGTTATGGAATTCTCGCGCGGGTCCCTCGCAAAATTTGCCACCGTACTCCGGTACAGGGTCATCACATTTACGCATGCGCTCTTGTCGGCCGTTACCACAAGTGACGGAGCAAGGGCTCCAGGAGGACCACCCTGACCACTGACCGTCCCCTGAAAGAGCAAAGAAGCACCGCTGTGGGCTGCAAGACTGTATGGAAAGATGCGATCGGCAACATCTAGTCCACTACAGGCCAGCTAACTCGATGTTTTGAAGACCGATTAACGATAATCAAGGATTAAACGTCATGCGAATGTTTTTTCCCCATTTAAACATAATTTGGACAATACTCTTGCGCGAACTCGAATTTATGAGCTGTAACAGACACTGTTAGCAGAGGTTGAAGGTCATCATCTTTTGTTTTAATTCTGCCTTGAACAGCTGAGTAGGGAAATGAAACACCAAAATTCCGATTGAAAAGCAACGCGGAAGTACAACACCACTCATCGTCTCGACGAGAGAAAGATAGGCAATAATCCCCCAACCGGCAAGCTTGACAAGGACGTTTAAACTCCAATGCTTTTCGAGAATTCTTGAATAAAATGCAACAAAATTTCAAACTTACGTGGGCATGGCGTCATTCGACATTCGGCTGATTCATGTCCCTCACCCGCGCATGGTTTCCCGCCATTCGCAGGCGCGGGGTTGTCGCACGTGCGCCTCCTGTGCACTGTACCGTGACCGCAAGTTGCTGAGCATGCGCTCCAGTTGCCCCAAGGAGCCCAGTTTCCATCAACTATGAACAGAAAGAGTACAGAATTTGGTGAGATTATATTCAGTTCTTTCTTAATGATTTTACTGTTTAAAAGACGCGTATGAAAAACTTAACTTAGGCTGTCGTTAAGGACCGGGGGCCGGGGATTTTCCCCTCGTATTTTGAGGTATATCCCCTAGTACTTTGATATAAAACCAGCATGTTGACTTCACTATAGCAACTCAATCCCCATCTACTTCAAAAATTAGTGACAGCCCTGCTTAAGGCATGAACAGAAATATGTCAAATATTACGGTTGATTTTGTACTGCCAGACAATTAAGAAGAACTTTCCGAAAGAGACGGGGGCACCATACTGGCTGGTGCTGGGATGGATTTGGGGAACAAGAAAAATTTATCACGAGTTTCTCCGAGGTTGAGCAAATTGAGGCGCAGTTTTCAGCTGTTAAACCACGACTTCGTCAGAAGATGTTTAAGCCAACTTTAACCGAGTAATATTTCGAGTCATCTAGCGTGCCTTCCAAGAGTACTGAAAGCCTAAAGCATTTCATGTGACTCTAGCTACTGGAATTAAAACTACTGACAAGCACTTTCCTGTGCCTCTAACCACGAAAGTTAGACTTGAAGTGCTTTTTTAAAAGAAAAGACTGTTTGAGTAAAGTGTTTAATAGATAACCCTCAACACTCACCAGCGCATGGTCTGATCTCACATTTGTGCACATCTCTGTCCATCCCAACAAACGAACAATCCATTCCGCCAAACGCCGGAGGGGGATTGGTACAGTTCCTTGTTCGGAACTTCTCCCCAGGCCCACAGGAGGTGGAGCAATCGCTCCAGTCACTCCATTCAGTGTAATTGCCTTGAACAGCTTTGACTGCAAGAAGAACGTAGTGTTCATTATTAACGTTTTAAGTTTCAAAACATTTATCGTAGTGCCGAAAATCTATCCAATACAATGGTAAATTGTCGCGCTTAGCCCAAAACTATAATTCATGCAAAAACCGGCCACAATTGGCGCAAAAGATGTATAGGGCTATGACTGTTGTCATACGTGATTTCCTTAGAATTAACTAAATTATGATTCAATTTATGGATTACACTTATAATGAAAGATTAAAACTGTCTATACATGTTATCTCTGTTTATCCTTAAATGCAAACAGAGAATATCTGATACAGGCATCTTATTGTTCAAAATGTAATTATTTTCCAAATTCTATTTTAGTAGGAACCAAAATTTGTCCAGTTGTATTTTGATCGTGACATCTTGACTATCATTAAGACTTAACAACCTTCAGAGGAGCAGCGATCATGCTCCACCTACCATCATTCAAAGAAAACACATAATTTGAATTCTCTTGTCCCGCGCATTCCAGGTTGTTTCCAGAACAAAGATTCATCTCGTTATCCACGCATCCTAACAATGGTTTGGGCTGAGTTGGTGCCATAAACAAGAGCTGTTCGCCTTCTTCGAAGTACGTGTCACTAGCGCGGTCACCGGACAGACATTCCCCGTAGTTCTGTACTCCAAACGTATTCCAGCCTTTTCTTTGTGTTTCACGCGCGCACCTGGAAAATAATGACCAGTAAATCAGTCTAAGAATGATCAGCACGTAAATTCTCCTTACAATACAACTACTTATCAAGGAGACTAGCGAGGAGAATATAAGAAGTTAACGACTACGAAATCATGAAAGCAGAGATTTTGTTGCTCTTGAGACAAGTTCCCCTGCATCATAATCAGGCTAATTTTGGTTTCAGAAACAAATTTACTTGTCATATACTTATAAGGTGTTTCATTAAGGGCCAGGAGCTACAATTTGTCCACAAGTGCAAAGGAATTAACCATCTGCTCAAAACCTTGATGAACCCTCTGCTTCTTGCCCCCGCAGGGTTTTGGCTTAGAGGCCAAAACCTGAGGAGACACCCTAGAACTCTTCACGTGTAAATATACAAGGAATTTCAAAATAGTAAGAAATGTGTTTGTGGTATGCGAAGCGTTCCCGATTTGATTAAACTAGGCGCGCACGGTGGTCTTGGGTAATATTTTAGCAAGCGCGCAAGGTGGTGTCGGGTACATGTAATTCGTGCAACCATGAGGTCACGTTTCGTCGCCATACTGCGAGCAGCATTCCATGGTGGGTATTTCGCACTTCAGCGGTTTTTTCCCAGTTTGAATTCAAAGGCATTCAGTAGTACTGAACAGAATTATTCAGTCCAAAATTTGGTTTGTTAGGCAAATCAGCAACGGAGTCGACAGACTTGAACCAACAGTTCAAAACAAATTTTCAACAGTGGTATGCACAGTATTTATATTCAATACACATCGTCATGAACAGGCAGCGCTCCAAGCTGCGACCATTTAGCGACTAAAATTCTGGCATTTTACATTTGAAGGTTGCCAAAAGGCGACTTTTTGAAAAAGTGAGCTTGGAGCGCTGACAGGTATTCATAAGCGGAGGCAGCTCTAGTGAACACTATTTCTAGTGTTGTAAAAAGACTCTTCCTTTAAGCTGTGTGAATATGTCAGCTTGTGAATGTCTTTGCTTACCTGCAAATGACGTCGGAGAGGTAGTTGGGCCAATCCTTGAAGTCGATAACCTCTTGTGAATCACTGAACATTTGATCAGGAAGCGGTCTGTACAGGTTATGATTATCACGGAAGCATCCTAGCGACTTGTAAGGGATTTCACCTGCAGGAAGATGAATATACCACAACTGTTAAGCCTCTACCACAGGAAAAAGGCTGCAAGGCTCAAATTAGGTGATTATGTGAACCTTGATTAGAAATAAAACACAAACAGCAGCGATAAACGTGGTAAACCAAGGCATTTTATATAGACTTAACGTTTCGTACGCTGGGCAACATACATTTTCAAAAGGAACCGTTACAATTTATAGATTTTATAATTATGGTCTGGACCGGTACAATTAATTCAGTAATAAAGCAACAGCTTCTCGCTGCTAAAGTTGACATATTATCCTTTTTTACTCAAACGTCAATGCGCCTGAATGTGCTTTAACTGCATGGGTGTCGAGTTTGTAACAGGTTCACACTACTCACAGCAATCCTGCAGCTTGCATGCTTTTCTTTCCTCGCTACCCCCTACACAGTCAACCCCACCGTAGGAGGGTGGGGGTGCGGTGCATGTTCGTCTTCTAGTCATACTTCCGCTTCCGCATGACCGGCTACAGGGAGACCACACTGACCAGCCCGACCAACCACCTGGCTCTGAAAACAAAAGACAAGCTCAAGTCACGTTCAAGTCTAGGTCCAGTTCAGTTCCAATGAACACGCCACAGAAAGCGTGTACAATCCAGTCAAGCGACGCTTCACGCGCGTCACATTTCACGGGCTCACTAAAATACTCACGTGCACAAGGCCTTGTGTTGCACACGTCAGACTGCACGCTGGGTCCCAGATACGTGCAGTTGAGCCCGCCATATTCGGGTACAGGACTGGTGCAGGCACGTGACCTCTGCCTATGTCCGCCACCGCACGTGACGTCACACTCGGTCCAGCTTCCCCAGTGGGTGTAGGCACCGTTCACTAAAAACAAAAACAAACAAAAAAAAAACAAGATTGTTGGACTTCCTTTTTCTTGTCAACACAGTCCAGGATCACAGCATAAAGATCCTTCTACGATTTCCGCCAAATTCTACTTTGCCATCCAAATTGCTTTCCGTATCATGGCAACTGAATAGTGTTTCCCTAAAATCCTCAACCAAACCCCTTCACGTCGGGTTCTCCTACTTCTATCCGTCCTCCCAGCTTCCTTGATCTCCATCCTCGTAATATGAAGCACCTACCCATGCACGGTTCCAGCTCGCAGTATTCCTCCTGTTTTTCAGGCCCCTCGCACGTTTTTCCGCCATGCGCGGAAGGTGGATGATTACACTCGCGTGTTCGAGAGCGTTTGGCGGCACCGCATGTGGCAGAACACGAGGTCCAGGGAGACCAAGTACCCCATTTACCGTCAACTGAAAAACAAAATCACAGCTTATTAGAATGAGTTTCCTTTCACTTCATGGTTTGCGTGAAGTTGTCGGCTAGATTAAAACTTCCAATAAGAGAGACAGTTAACAGTTTAAGGATCCACCAAACTTAAAGTGCACTTTAAACTTTCCATTAACTTGAACTTGATGAATTTGTTTTTGCTTTTCAAGGTAGTTACTACCAGCCACTCAGACTAATCACATTTGCGAACTTACCAGGACAATCAGACAAACTGCACGGCATAGTCTGCCTGTCTGAGCCCACGCAACTCTCCCCTCCATACTTGGGCGGCGGGTTGTCACACTTGCGCATGCGTTCTCTCTTGCCAGGTCCACACTTGACGGAGCAGAAACTCCACATGCTCCATGCGCCCCAATTCCCGTGCACTGAAAAAAGACGAGAGGGAATAAGTACCTGAAATTTACGTAAAAGGTTTTGTTGTGTAGTCTACCCATTTACCTGGGCAAGGTTCTGGATTGCAGTGGACCTTTTCTCTTGCTGACCCAATCTCCTTGCAACCTCTGCCACCGTAGCGAGGACTGGGGTTGATACATTCACGTTTCCTGGTTTTGATTCCACCGCTACACGATCGACTGCATGTAGACCAGTCTGACCATTCGGTATAATTGCCATTGATAGCTGAAAATAACAAAAGCAAGAAACTTATGGAACATATTACATGCACGAAGAGGCGAAGGGATTTTAGTGAGAAGTGAGTGAGGCTATGCCAGCGTTTTCCTGTAAAAATTTCGCAAAAACAAAAAAAACTAACGCTACATCGCTGAATAGTACAAAGGTTATGACGATTGCGTGCTAACGTTTAGAAAAATAAGTGTTTTTTTTTTAAATCAGTGTTCTGTCTGACCATAAGTAAGATCATGCTTTCCTTTGGACTTTTTTTCTTTCAAATTTGTTAACAACTCCCGTGCTTTGCGCTTAGGTTATTGCCAAATAACTGAAAAAAAAAATGATTGTTATGGTTGAAGGAAAGTGCGCCAGGCTCAGTTGTTTGTTTGGTTGTTTGTTTCCTTAAGCAAAATTAGTTGCGTTACTTTGCCACGATGTGCTATAAGTGCCACGTTCTTTGTCACGCTACTTACGACATCTCCTCACTGTACACGGCTTTACTTCAACAGAATCTCCTTCACACCAGTAACCACCGTTACTGGGCGCGGGGTGTTTACACACTCGAGTCCTCAGCTGTAGCCCGTCCCCACATGTGGCTGAGCATGCTTGCCATGAGCTCCACGCTGACCAACTGCCGTTCACTGCAGACAAATGTGTCACCAAACATCTTTGTTAATTTCTTAAAGCAATATTAAACAACTTAACTAACTACACCTTTTTGAGATCAGAGATTGTATATGGCGCTTTAGAACTTCTGGATTCTGGCGCTTTATAAGTCACAACTACTTATTAATCAATTATTGTTGTTAATCTGTTGATCACGCTTTAAATTGACTCATCAGCTTGACCACGACTACAATTTGAAGACATTTGACATCAACAGAGGCGGCTCGAATGCTCTTTGTTGTGTTTCAGTATCTTTATACCGTGCAGTCACGTTTTCAGTTTGGATACTGAAAACGTTGAAAACGTGACTGCACGGTTCAAGAATTGTCTTCCACAAGCCCAAAGTATCTCTGTTATTGACATAGCACACAAACAAGTGACTTGTTACTTAAAACGGATTATACAATTCCAGCAAACGGAACTATAATTTCCCATCCAAAAGAACCAGGAAACAAAAAAAAAAACGCAAAGACAGCAAAAGGAACAAAGACCAATGACGGCCCACACCGATTCCAAACAGTAGACAAGAGTTTTCAAAATGCGCAGCTGCGAAGTAAGCTTCTTAGACTCACCTGGGCACTCGCCTTGATTACATGATAACTTTTGACGTGCCGGGCCCAGGCACATTCGGCCACCGTTGGACGGCGGAGGAGTATTGCAGAATCGTTGCCTCTCTTGGAACCCTTTGCCACAGGACTTTGAACATGCGCTCCAGTTGCCCCAACCACTCCAGCCGCCATCAACTGCAGAGAACGGTTACGAAAGATTCCTTATAACAACAGTGCAAAAGCTATATCGCTAGAATAAAAAGCATTGGCTTTGAATCTTTCAGTTTAAAACCTTTTCTATCCAACCCTATGTCTTTTCTTTGATTTATTTTGTAATTTGTTTACCCACGAAAGCGCTCCAAAGAACTCGTTCGAACGTGTCCGTACTCTCTAGATCGAATTGGAATTTGCAAATGTTGGTTTTTGAGAAGAGGGGAAAACCGGAGCACCTGGAGAAAAATCTCTTGGAGCAGAAGAAGAGAACGAACAAGAAACCAAACTATGAACAAAGCAAGTACAAGTGAAGGGTGATCATCGCAGTAAATTTTCCAATTTAAGCAACTGGAAAGAAGAAGCCTGAAAAAATCAGGGCTTCAACGGGATTCGAACCCGTGACCTCCGCGATACCGGTGCGATGCTCTACCAACTGAGCTATGAAGCCACACATTGGGAGCGAGGTCAATGTTGAGTTCATATTTTCCCGCACAGTGAAGTGATGTGAAGTATATATATGAAATAATTCATATTTGTACTGCGGTTGTAGATACAAGTGAAGGGTGATCATCGCAGTAAATTTTCCAATTTAAGCAACTGGAAAGAAGAAGCCTGAAAAAATCAGGGCTCCAACGGGATTCGAACCCGTGACCTCCGCGATACCGGTGCGATGCTCTACCAACTGAGCTATGAAGCCACACATTGGGAGCGAGGTCAATGTTGAGTTCATATTTTCCCGCACAGTGAAGTGATGTGAAGTATATATATGAAATAATTCATATTTGTACTGCGGTTGTAGATACAAGTGAAGGGTGATCATCGCAGTAAATTTTCCAATTTAAGCAACTGGAAAGAAGAAGCCTGAAAAAATCAGGGCTTCAACGGGATTCGAACCCGTGACCTCCTTACTGCGATGATCACCCTTCACTTGTATCTACAACCGCAGTACAAATATGAATTATTTCATATATATACTTCATATGAACAAAGCTTTAAATAAAACAAAAAAGAAAGTTGCCTCATTTAGTACTTCAGTATTAATATTACCGACCTGGGCAGAGTTTGTTGGTTTCACAAGGCTCACTTTCCTGGGGATCTCCCAGCTCAAAGCAGTCTTTTCCCCCAAATGCTGGAGCTGGATTGGTGCAGTTTCTTACACGTGACCTCAAACCTCCCCCACACGATTTGGAACACCATGTCCAGGGAGACCAGGGACCATAATTTCCATCGATTGGTGCGACTGTGATCAAAGAAAGAAAAAGCGAATTAGAAAGGCAGACGATTAGAAAGTAAACTCAAAGAGACCAGTTTAGTTTTCAGGCAGTTGATCATACCAATTGATATTCCGTTAGGGCTCAGGGTTTCGGCCTTATATTTCAAGCATATGGACAGGTCAACTGGACCTTGAACAGAGCTTCGTACTTTCTACAGTAAATATCAATTTTATATTAACAAGAACCTCACAATGAAAGTATGCCACCTGCGGTGGAATTTTTCCAGCGTAGTGAATATTTGAAAGAGACATTCTTTCTGTAAGTGACACACTCGAAGAAAAATTCATTGTCGAACACCTTCACCTTCCGATTACCAGAAGTTCTTTCAAGAATACTGCTATCTTTATTAGCTACTCAGTTTCTCAGCGAGATTAAAGCCTCGATCTGCAATGTTCTCTGTTGTCTGCAATAAAGTAGCTCACCGTTCAGAAACGCGTACACAAAGTTGGTGTTTTCCTGCCCCACGCACTGATCATTGCCGCCGCGGCATCGCTCAAAATTGTCTCCAACACAGCCTACCCACGGCTTGGGCGCGGGTTGCTGCGTGAACATGTTCTGCACGCCGTCACGATAAAACGTTTTGCCGGCTGTGGGTCCTGACCAGCATTCCCCGTAACCTTGGATACCAAAGTGAGTGTAGTTCTTGAGTTTCGCAGCCTTGGCGCACCTAAGAAAGGTACACGGAATGTAAGCAAAGCGTTATGGCGATTCGAAACATTCACACATTTTGAAGGAAACAGGTGTGGAAATACAAGACTCGCCAGCTTGTATTGGCGCACAACTAAATATTGAAGTATATGGAGTAGATGTCTGTTCAGGTGGTCACAACTTAAGGTCCCAAGCTCTGGACTAGCTTAGTAAACTACCTAACCGAAATATAAAATCCTGAATATCTGGCAATATGAAGAAAAACCTAGGTGAGTCGGTAAACGGAAAAAAGTGGGACCGCCGGGGTAGAACCAAATTCTCCCGAAACCAACAACTTAAACCCGGGTGTCCAGTACTCTAACCAGTCGGCCACGCTGACTCCGTCCAATTCATTTTAGCACAAAGGTTCTGAAGATATGCTAACTTTTTCAAAGATCCCAAGATCAGATTATTAATTCTCCTTTCTAGCTGCTGTAAAGTTCCTTGCACATTAGTTAACAGAATTTGGGGTTTGTCAATATAACAAATATACCACCCTCTGGCTGATAAATTTGTCTATCACCTGTCTGCTGAACAATGCATTGATATCATAAGGAGAAGTTACATGTTAATCACTTCTAGGAGTTAAAGGGTTAATTCTCTGGATAAAATAAATCTGCAAATTGTGCGTAAACTACGTTTTAAATTAGAAGTTCCACAAACCTGCAGACCAAATCAGGCATGTACTGCTCCCAGTCGTCTGCCTGCACGGTGATACCGCTGTACACAATGCTCTCGGGATCATTATCAGTAAAAATGAGTTCTGGCAGGGGTCGGGTAGAGGTCTTTTTGTCTTGGAAGCAACCCAGTGGCCTCATGGGAGTATCGCCTGCGACAACATAACAAAGATAAAGGAGTTAAAATAAAAGCATTTTCCTTTAAATCCAGGATGCAAAGAGAACGAACGCAACACTTTAGCTTCCACAGACGTTTGTGCACCAAAAAATGTTCATGAAGCGCTTTGTTTTTTGTGCCTTTGCAATCCACTAATAGCAATGCGTCAAGTTTACAGATTTTCGCAGATAACTTGGAACACAAAAAGCCAATGAAACAAGGATACAAACACTAGGTTTGTCGAACAATTGACTGCTGTGTAAACAACCAGTTCAAGAAGCTCTTAGATATGGATAAGGGTTTCCTATTTTTGCAACATTCAGACGGTTTTGAACTACAATACGATATGCAAAGACTTAATCCTTGAATCCCAAATATCAAAATGTATATTCTCCCTAGTGATCATTTCCTGTATTCTCATACCCTGTACTATTGATCAAGTAGTGATATGGTAAAGAGAAATTTACATAGTGATCATTAGAGGGATGTAAAGGTGTAATCGGGAAATTAAGACGGACTACGGTTTTGAGGTCGATGAAATCTGTTTTGCACTGAAGCTTCCCTTTGTCTAAGGGTGTGATTGCTTGTCTTCGATAACATTTGAAATGTGAGCTACGCTTTCTTTCCTGTCAATACTTACAACAATCGCCCGACATGCAGTTGACTGTTTGCGTGCTTGCTCCCAAACAATCTTTCCCATCGTTCGACGGGGACGGATTATCGCAAGACCTTACTCGCATTCTCACACCAAAGCCACACGATTTAGTACAAGCGCTCCAGGAAGACCACTCACCCCAGTTACCATCACCTGTAAACAGAATCACAAAATATTGAACTCTAAAATAAGGGAGTAAAAAACAGCACATCAGATTTACAGCTTGAAAGAAAGTCAGTCCGCCGAATACCGGTGGCCTTTACCGGAAGTAGTGAAATTTATTATATCTCTCATTTAGTACGCGCGGTGTGATTGGTCAATTTAGCGGGCCGTATTCTACTGTACGGCCGGCTAAATTTGAAAGTTTTCTTTTCCGCGCGCCTGATTAATCTCAGAAATATAATAAATATCTTACTAACCTCGTTTTCTCAGTTCGTACTGTAAGTTACGGATCCTCGTTTTTTCCCGTTGATTTATGGTCCGCGCGCTTCGCACTTGGGCCATAAGCGAAAGGGAAAAACTCGGTCCGTAACTTACAGTACGGACCTCGAACTCGGTTAGTAAGAGGTATTGCCTCTCGTGAGAGGAGTCGCTTATTAAGGAAATTTTTTCAGCATGACTATGATTTTCGGCATCTATTATTTGAAAAACGTGATCCAAGAACAAGGGTGGACTGCTGTTGCGCCAATAAACCGATTAAACTAAAAATAAAGAACATTCCAACTTACTTGGACAGTAGTCTTTCATGGTGCAAGATTTCGTCTCGATGTCAGGACCAAACAACGAACAATCCCTACCACCATATTGTGGACTTGGATTTGAACATGCGCGCCATCGGGACATCAGGCCGGTACCACAAGTCTTATCACAGACTGTCCACTCAGTCCATTCGGTGTAATTACCATCCACTAAGGGAACAAGCAAAATTTTATACGCATTAAAGCCACAAAAGAACTTGGTCAATTTTTGTCCAGCTAAATGTCCTTTCTTGACTATTTAACAATTATCCTGCGAAATCGCGCAGAATGTCGCCTGATACTTAGCCGACGAAGGCGTTGGCCGAGTTACCTAAAATCAGGAAGTGTACCGCAAGACTGAGCAGGATTATTATTCTATTATTCAACACACTGATAACAAAGCATGTTTTACCACAGTAGAAGAGAAGAGGGCAAAGCGTCATTAAAGAAGAGGAGAGAAAGTCTAAAACTATTCCCTCCGGACTAAATATCCCTTTATTACTTCATCTTATTTTGCTGTTTTGATACCCGTGTCGGGCGGGTTTAAGGCGTATATATCACAGTAAACTATATTTTTCTCCCCGACACACGAAATTACGTACATCGCAGAATATCTGTCGAGAACGAGGAGCCACGCACCTCTCAGTAACCTCTTATTGATTGGTTCTTATTAACACGCAGCTCCATTGTTTCAGGGCTAGGGTCCACTGTTTCTGTTGTTTGTTTATTGTTTTGTCAGCCTATCCTGTGAGCTGTTCCGAGAGCTGCGTGCCGCCTCTCGAGAACGCGAGACGAGGGGGACAACATGATCACATTTAGACACTGTCACATTGTTTTGAATAATGAAATGTTACACTCATTTACCTGGGCACGGTCTGTAACTGCAGTCTCCCACTTGTTCCTCGGGACCGCTACAAGGTTTCCCGCCATTTTTGGGAGCAGGACTGTTGCACAAGCGCTTTCTCTCCCTCGTCCCTGGACCGCAACTAGCAGAACACGCTGACCACATAGACCACGGGCCCCAAACACCATTCACTGAACACGAAGAGCAGAAGAGACTGAGCTTTCTGATTTATGTTTTGTCTAACTGGACGACTAGCACTGAACCATCTGTAAAATTTACTATTATCATTTTACTCGAATGTCCTTGAAAAATAGAAAGCAATTTATATTAGGAATATCAACACAATTTTTTTCTCTAACTTAATTCTATATAAATTGGAATCGATAACTTTAAAATCTCTACCGTTAGCGAACCCCGTGTTTTAGAGGAGGTCTTGACATCAGCCAAATACAGTGTCATAATACCATACCACGTTTTTAAGATAGCTTTTCAACGCTCCATCATTCATATCCGAAAACAGGTGATAATGACTCCTTTAAGTAAGTAAAAACGAACCAATTACCTGGGCAATCACCCAGATTGCATTTGGAGGATTCAACGTTGGGTCCCAAATCTTCCTCCTTACATGTGAGCCCGCCATATTCCGGTTCAGGATTCGTGCATGTTCGAGTTCTCTTCCTCGCTCCAGGCCCACAGGACGTCGAGCACATGCCCCAGTTGGACCATGCAGAGTAATTTCCGTGAACTAAAATCAGCAGTAAATATGACTAAGGTATTCATCGAAATATTAATTGTCAAAGAAAGAAGGCACAGAGACTTCTTCATGACGCAGACATCGTTAAAAGCTGTAGTAAATATGCTACAGACTGTAGTCAGCACACAATCTCTCTTAAAAACATTAAAATCGTGTTGATCTTTTTCTGCATTTTACTCGTTTCCTCTTCTTCGAGTAACAATCCTTGTAGACAAGAAGTGCAAAGTCATCTCTATCAGATTTAGAGGAACAAATAATACATACGAGCTCTGAAAAACTCTGCAAACTTTGTATACGAAGCTACAACCCTGTTAACCTAATTCCAACTTGTTCGTCGTGTGGTCGCTGAATAATTGATATCTACCGTATAAACCTAAACCAGAGACAACTATCATCTTACTAGGGCACTGTATGACTTGGCAAGGTCGGATGTGTTCTGGATCCCCTAGATCCGTGCAATCTCGGCCGCCATGTTGAGGTTCCGGGTCGCTACAGGTTCGTTTTCGTGTCTGAATTCCGTAGCCGCAGGATTTGGAGCACGCTGACCACTGAGACCACGGGCTATACTTTCCGTCAACTGCAATAACGACAGAAAAACATTCACTTATTTAGCCACTGCCATAATTATTTACCAACAAAATTATTTTCTCTTGACTCGAAATCACAACAAACCTACACTTTAACCCTTTAACCCCTCTCCCCCTGATGAGTAAAATTGTCTGGTGTTAGAGTAAAATCTATAAAGTCACTCTTAGGGAGGAAAAGGCCAAGGGAGATAGTTTTTGAACCCTTTAACCCCTAAGGGGTCTCCCTTTGATGAGTAAAATCGTCTGGCGTTAGCCGGAGTAAAATCTATAAAGTCAGTCTTAGGAGGGAAAGAGTTAAGCAAATACACGCATTAAAAAATTCTAAATGTTAATTTTTTTCTCAGTTGATAGCTATCGTTGTAGACGTCACTTACTGGGACAGTTCACGTCATAGCACTGCACAGTCTCTACCCCAGACCCCAAGTGTCCACACGCGACACCGCCGTATGCTGGCTCAGGATTGGTGCAAAACCTTTCTCTTGTTTTGACGCCTTTTCCGCACGTGACTGAACATGGGCTCCAGTTATTCCATTCTGTGTAACCACCATTCACTAAAATAATAAATTTGTTTAAAAAAGAAAGTGAGAGAATGCAGGAAAATAAGGTCATTATGTCATTACTGTATGACCAACCTTTCTGCAAGTTAAAGAAAATTAAAGAAATTAAGAGAATGAAGGTTGTTTACAGTAGCTTCTATTTAGTGAATATGACAAGAAACACTAAATGAGGGACTGACGTACGGACTCGAAGTCCCAACGAGGTCAGCTCCACTTTACTAGAATAGAACAGGCCAGCACTAGGGGTGGTCACAGCCAGGGTTCGTTACGTCCCTAGTGGTTCTTTAAAGTCCCACAGAAACAATTGTAAAGGATTGTGAGACGGGACCTCCGGTTTATCGTCCTTATCCGAGAAGACTAGAAAGTCTAACCATTTGCAGATGTCATTGCAGGTGTGTTGAACAAAAAAAACAATATTAGAACAAGGAGATGGTTCTTAAGCGGCGTTAGCTACTCATAACTAAGCTGAGCAGAGCTGAGCAATGCTGGTTTGTTTACTGATCTAGCTGCTGTATTGTTTACCCATACCTGGACAGGGCGTTAGATAACACTGGGTACTCTGCATAGTCGGTCCCAGTGCTTGCTCTGTGCATGATTTCCCGCCAAACTGCGGTTCAGGGGCATTACAAGTGCGAGTCCTATTCTTCTTGCCGATTCCACACGTGACCGAACAAGGCGACCATGGCGACCAGTCGCTGTATTTACCATTGACTGTGGAAACATCGAACAATTTTGATCGAGATAAAACAACCATTTAAGGCAATACGAATTTTCAAGTCACTTCTCACGAAAAATGTAAGCCCTATTTCGTCTGTTTTCTTGTTTATCTGTTTGTTTGTTTCTCTTTTTTAATTACTTTAGTAACAAAACATGGGTTGACGTATCGCACTGACAAATCATCTGTAATAAAACAATCTTTCTACTTATTTCCTGAAACATGGCATCAGCTGTTATTGTCGAAACAAGGTACTAGGTCGCTGTAATACATTCGTCCTTTTATCTCGTTAGTACGCCCTTTTGAACAAAGATTGTAGTAAGCTCAAGCGCTAGGACGAAATGTAGTAACAAACGTCTAGCAAGCTTAAACAAAACAAAAGATCTAAAGCTGACTTACTGGGGCAAGGTTCTGATCTGCACAGCCTGCTCTCTTTCTTATCATTCTCACAGGACATGTCTTTCATGTATTTGGGTGGTGCACAGTCCCTCTCGCGGTGCTGAATGCCGCCGCCACACGTGTAAGAACAGTCCGACCACTTGGTCCAGGCGCCGCACGTGCAGTTAGCTGATGCGGTAAAAACGACAAGGAAGGTAGATCAGTACACCGTGCAAGTATAACTCGGGAAATCAAGGAAGACTAGAAGTAAAGTTAAGCATTTCAAATGTGGCATTTCGGCTTGGGTAACCATCCCTGGATAACTCCCAGTTTCCAATGGCAGATACAGCCGACCGAAATTGGTTGGTGTCACAGAGCACTGGAGGAGAAGAGACAGATAAAACAGTACTCCTCAGATGTCTCGAAGGCCTCCAAATTATCGATTTTGTGATTTAGTTTACCTCTGCAATCTACAAGCTGGCAGCTGGTTTTCTCGTGATCCGGCCCTAGGTCTGAACAGTCTTTTCCTCCGATCGTCGGTGTGGGATTGGTGCAGTATCGCTTCCTGGTCATGATGCCCTGCCCACAGGTCACCGAACATGGGGTCCACAGGGTCCACTCGCTGAAGTTACCGTTAACTGGAGATGCAAACACAGCAGGCAATAAAAACGTTTTTTTCTCTCTCGTTCAGTTTTAAGACTCTGAAAGAGGTTTACAACGACCTCGTTCCAAAGACCCTGAGAGCGAGGCTGGGTTTGCCACACAACTAGTTGAATCTCCGCCATTGTTTTGTTTGTAAAGGGGGACACTCCCTAACGATGTAGAATATTTTTCATATTATATCACAATTGTGGGGATGAGTGAAATAGACAATCAACGTTTGTCTCTTACCAGGACAGGCATTCAAGCTGCAAACTTCACTCTCGTGCTCAGGCCCCAGCGCTGAACAGTCTGAACCACCGAACTGGGGAGGGGGATTCGTACAGGAGCGAGAACGCACCCGACTACCACCCCCACAAGTGCGATCGCATTCACTCCAAAGACTCCATGTGCCGTACATACCATTTACTGTAAGAACATATAATGGTAAATGCAATGAGCACTGACATTTTGATAATGCTTGAGCAGTAATTCTTTGTAATACTCTTTGAGCATTTCGACAAGACTTAGCTACGATAAACATTTTACGTAGTCATATTTTCTAGAGAGTGCAGTAAAAAAACCGCTGAACAGTCTCGACCTACCTGGACAGGGTTCACTGTTACAGCTGTCACTCTGAGTAGCTGGACCAATCAGCGAGCAGTCTCGCCCACCGTGCATGGGTGCCGGGTTGGTACAATTTCGGTGCCTGAACTTTACGCCCCCACCGCAAGACATGGAACACGTGGTCCAAGCTGACCAATCGTTGTAACTTCCGTCCACTATAACAAATACAGAATTAACGTATCAACAGGCTGTACAGATAGTCAGCGACAATACTTAAACAATAATTTCACATGTTTGTATATTTTTCTTTTCCTTCCTTCCTTTTGTTTTTTCCATGCAAAGGGTTTAAGAAGTTACTGAAATTTACATAACGCGGAAAATGAAATTAAAGACATTTTTTCGGAGAGACCCCGTACCTCTCCAGACGAGGTCTGTGATTGGAGAACGAAACAATCGATGACACAACACAAACAATACCCCTAGCCCTGATAACAAAAGAAGCTACAGGTCATAGCGACCAATGAAAATAGAGGTGTGGAAGGGCTACAGGATTACTCATTTTTCGCCAAATAAACTAGTCTCTTTACTGTACATTTAACACACTAAAATAACGAAGCAAGATAACTCACGCGGACACGAGCGTTCAAAGCAGTGCGTGTGCTGCTCAGTAGGTCCCAGTCCCAGCTGATAACAATCTTTCCCGCCATTGGATGGCGGTGGATCGTTACACGCTCTGATGCGCTTTTTCCAGCCTCGACCGCAGGTCTTGCTGCAAATACTCCAGCTCGACCACTCACCGTAGTCGCCATTTACTGAAACGGGTACAAATGCATACTTTAGGTTTTATCTAACAGAGTCAACTTTTATAACCACCATGGAAAACATTAGAAACAGGATCAAAGAACGTTCTGTCCAATAGCTTTCGTTAATTCATCTCCCGGCATGGTGTAAGATTTCATTCACAGTGGGAAGTAATTAACAAACAAATTCGTCTTGTTTCACTCAGATTTATCGCAGGATTCAAACGGAACAGCGAATAATTCAGTTATTTACCTAAACAGTCTTGGTTCTTGCATGGCTGAATCTCAATGTTGGAACCTATTTCAGCGCAGTCTCTGCCGCCATGGAGCGGAGAGGGATTGGTGCAGGAACGAGTCCTCGTTTTGGTTCCCTCGCCACAGGTCGCTGAGCAAGAGGTCCAGTTTGACCACTCGGTGTAGTTACCATCAACTGAGGAAAAATTGGCGACAAGAAGTTGCCAGTGAAGCATCTGTAGAGAATTCTTACTTTTCTTATTTAAATATAACACATTTAACCGCGATAGATATGCTTATTAAGTGCTGGCCTCACTTTTGACGACGAATTATCAATAATTTCCAGAGATAATGTATAAGTTTTCTGAAAAACACTCAATTATTTACTAAAATCAGATCGAACTAGTAGCTGGTATTTACAAGATTCACAAGACTGGCCAGTAATTCTAATGGATAACAGAAGGCAAACATCAAAAGACTTTCAAAACATAACTTTGGTAACACTAGTTTAAAACATCTGTAAGCCAAGTATTCTACAATCTTTACCTGGACAGTCCACCAGATAGCACTGTGTGCTCTGTACAGGTCGCCCAAGCCTTGTGCAATCAAATCCACCGTTAGACGGTGGGGGATTGGTGCAGGTTCTACTCCTGAGCATGAACCCGGGTCCACAGGATTCCGAACAGGATGACCACTCACCCCAGTCAGTGTAGTTACCGTTAACTGTGGAAGAAGGAGATACACTTTAAAAAACACAAAAAGCGCCCTTGTGGACAGATATCATCGGTAGCTGGGAATGAAACGTTTTCGTAGAAGGTACAATAAAATAACATAACTGCTTTGTCAAATTTGTGAAAGCCCATACGCAAGGAGGAGTCTGTCAACGACTTGTTTTCATTTTACCATGTGTACGCTGATCGAGGGAGGTCGATGGCATCTTATGTTCGATGCTCATAACAAAATCACTTCTCAACATCTACAACACAGATCGAAACAGAAACCTAGATAGCGATGAGTATATCAAAAAAATCTGGACGGTAATATGGAGTGCCTTACCACCCCCCCCCCCCCCCCCCGATTCCTGACTAATGGTTTAAACGGAAAGGTATTAAAAGTACTTCATTTCTAGATCACATGCTCTTTTAGCTCACTGACATTTTTTTCAAACACCAGAAAACAAAATAGTCGTCTAAGGTGGATATACTAGATACCTCCACAATGGCGCATGTCGCAATGCTCCGCTTCATTTGGTAGGCCCAGCCCCTGCTCTTCACATGATTCCCCTCTGAACTGGGGTTTCGGATTGGTGCAAGTTCTGTTTCGGGTTCTGACCCCGACACCACATGTGGTCGAACATGAAGTCCAATGTGACCAGTCGGTGTAATTCCCGTTCACTTAGTGAGAAAAACATATATATACGTTGTCAGGGTTAAAAAAAATTAACACTGTTTTGCACTTAAATCAGGCAATTTTGTATTCTTTTTTCGCGAAATCAGTGCTACGGTATTTACTTTCCCAAACGTTTTCAACTAAATGGAGAGAAAAAAAAAAACAACCTACCGACATTCAACAATATACCAGAAACACCAATGTAACACTGATAACCTCTCACAAATATAGCAACAATGATAAACCTGTATTGTGCCAACATTAACACTATGATACCTGGACAATGCTGGCTGTTACATAGCCGTGATTGTTGCTTCTCTCCTAAACAGAACAATTCTCCTTTGGGGTGAACACAAACTCGCTTTCTAAACTGAATACCAGATCCGCACGTCCGTGAACACGGAGTCCAGTCGCTCCAACGGGTCCAGTTTCCGCTTGCTGAACACGATTTAAACACAGTGTACAAGTTAGAATTCAAACTTTATTTATAATGGATCGAACCTGAACAAAAGCACGTTAAATAACTTTAACAGCGAACTTCAATCACCTGATTAAAAGTAAAGTAAGTAGTTGCTCAAGCAATTTACAAGTCACAATACCAATATATTTCAGTGAATTCCCTCTTCGATCTCATGTAGTAAAAGGCACTGTTTTTAACGACACTTTTATTTTTGTTTCAGCTACGTTCCACTTGTTATCGAGTTTCTACATCTAACTGGTACGACATTATTTTTTTCAATTTCTAATGCACCGAAGATCTAAGAAACTAGTGAGTCATTATAAATCAGACAAAAATTCCACTGCCTTACGCGCACAGATAACCAACATTTTTTTGTGGCACCCGCACACAAGGATACCCTAGAGAGCTAACCAAAGTTTCAAGTTTTAGCAGATAAGCTGTGCATACTACGCGATCGCCCACTACAGACCTGGACATTCAGTCAAAAGGCATGACCGCTGTTCAAATGCAGGTCCCAGGTTTGAGCAATCTTTTCCGCCAGCGGAAGGCCTGGGATTTGAACACGTTCTGTGCCTCGACGTCACACCGGGACCACAGCTGCGGCTGCACACTGACCACTGAGACCAGTCTGTGAATCCACCATCGACTGAAGGAAAAAAAAACGAAACAGGTCAGTAAAACTTAACGTATACGTACCTTACGTATAAAATACTCAAAATGTTCTCGAGAAATAAATTGACGTTAGCCATGAAATTAACACAACACTCAACGAGTCACTCGATGATGGAATTGGAAAGCGGACTTCCAGGAAAATATAGAGCTTAAGGGTTATTCATATACAAAGCAAAAAAAAACCGCTCTATTTCGTCTGAGTAGCACTTTAATCCATTTTTGAAATCTAACTGATTCGTACAGAATTTTAATTTTGAAATTGAAGATTGCTGTAAAGAGATTCGAAGAACTTGAGTAAATAATAAGACCGCGAGAGAACTCTTTGGTGTCAAACGTTAATTGAGAAATTTTGAGATCAATTAACAAATTGCTGGAGTAAATAACATTATCTCGTATTTTAAAAATATCTTCGAAAGCGGTTTTTGGTGAAGAATGATGACCTGAGGGCAGCAGTTTCGTCCGTCGCATAGTATTATGTAATTACACCTCCACCATTTCTCCTGATAATCAGTGTCTTTATTCTTACCAACGCTACCACAATATAATCAACAACCAAGAAGGAACTGAAACTTTATACAAGTCCCTTTAGTTCGATTGCTATGCCACATAACAACAATACATTAAAAATTTCTCACCCTCGCAAGGTCCGTCGTTGCAGAATGACACCTCTTTATCGCTGCCGAACCAAGAGCAGTCATGGCCGCCGTTTGTTGGTGGTGGATTCGTGCATGATCGCGTTCGGTACTTCTTACCGTCACCACAGGTCTTGTCGCACTGTGACCACCCTGTCCAGTCAGTGTAACCACCGTCATCTGGCAGGGAGGGGAAGGGGCGGAGAAAGAACAAAGCAGAGGTTAGACTTCTGATTGGCACCCAACATCAGCTGAGATTATCAAAGATGGTCACTTATTCAAGGCTTACTGAAAAAGCAAACACCTTAGAATAGTACGACCAATGTTTTACAGTGACGGCTTTCCAAACTTCATATACAAACCGAACGAGGCAGTCCCTAGTCATAATGCTCATTGCTGATGCCAAACATAAGCAATTTTTTTCGACTAGTTTCCTTGCAATTTCAATTGCTATTTGGCCTCCCGTGATGTTTGCACAAATTTCCCCTTGGTACTGGCGCACCAGCTTTTCAGTAAGCATAATCGTGAAAGACAACCACCGGAAATTTCTTGGCACTTCGAGAAAGCATTTTGGAACATGTACATACTTTTGTGTCGGCCGTAGAAACGAACAAAACTAAGATTAACTAACAAACTCTTTACTTACGTGGACAAGAGATTTTGTTGCAAGCTTTCGATTCAATAGCAGCGCCCAGGCCTATGGAAGAACAGTCTCTGCCACCGTTGGATGGAGCAGGACTGGTACAGGATCGGTACCTCTGCATCAGTCCCCCTCCGCATGTGACGTCACAATCAGACCAATCACTCCACGGAGTGTACCCACCATTTTCTGCAAACAATAGCAACAAAACTTTAGAAGTTAGATGATCAGACTTGTTAAGCGCTCGCACCCAACTGGCTAGACACAACCAAATCCTCTGGGGCAGATGTCGCTGGAATTGGATTAGTTCAGAAATGGGCCGAATCATGTCGAATAATAATAATGAACTCTATTTAAGTCTCGTGTCACAGTTCCTTGCTAATTGTCGAAGGAGTGATTCCTTCGTTGTGTGGAAATCGAAAGCACTTCACACTATATGGCATTTTGTTAAATCCAAGCAGAATTTTTCCGGCCTTTTTCCATGTGAATGACCCTGTATTCAATTTACACTTTACCTGGGCACAAAAGTGGGTTGCATTCTCTGGTCTCCAATGAGGGTCCCAGGGAGGAACAGTCCACTCCACCCACTGCGTCCTTTGGGAAGGAGCACTTTCTGGTCCTCTCCTGTGTGCCCCCTCCACAGGTAGACGAACAGGGAGACCAATGTGACCAATCCGAGTAGACGCCCGTAACAGGGGCTGTGAGATGAGGGGAAAAATCAACTAAAAATTCTCTTGACTTCCTCTAAAAATATCCTATGGTATTTCATTAAACTTCAAGGTTTTCTTTCGATATTTGGCCGCCATTTTCTTTTAATTGCATGACTTTTATGTCTCATTAGGAAACAGTGCTGTGGTGGGTAATTGTCACGTTTTCGGTTTAAAAGTGACAACAAAGTGAATGACAGGCGCGTAAAAGCTACATTTTAAAATTAAAATCGTTGAAGAGAGTTCAAAATTATCTCCTTGGGCATGTAAACGCTACGTGTTCTCTCGAGTAATCCTGTAGCTCTTCCAGACCTCTATTTTCATTGGTCGCTATGACCTGTAGCTTCTTTTGTTATCAGGGATAGGGGTATTGTTTGTGTTGTGTCATCTATTGTTTCGTAACCCAATCACAGACTGCGTCTGGAAAGCTACGGGATCTCTCTTCGTATTCCCAGACCTCCCACGTGACCCTCAGTGACACCTTACCTGCAAATGTCGAGGGCATGGGCGTTGTCATGGGAGCAGATGGTGCATATTCGTCAGAAAGAGGCTTTTCAGTGGCCGCGTGGGCCTCGGTGCCATTGGCAGGCAGTTGTTCTTCAGATGTTGGGACGGCTTCTAGGGATAAAGAAGATTTGGTGAGTAGCTTTCTAGTGAAAAATGACACCAAAAAGTGATACACCGGAAAATCTGTTTTAATAAGAACGTCAGCTTTCACGTCGGCTATGATCATAACAATGTCATGAGCGATTTCAATGAATAATGCTGAAGCCTCGGATATTTGTCTTTCTAAAAGTACTAATAAAAGCGAAACTGAAAGCTAGTCTATACTACTGTAAGTGGACTGAGTCAAACGGCTAAATTCAACCTTGAATCGACAACGTGAACTGCGACAGACAATTTTCCTGGTACCCATGCGTTGCTAAATAAAATGAAATCGTAAATACAACTCATTCAACGACGTTTCATTAGCCGATTGCCCCCGAATTAACGTCTTCAACCCCATTCGTGTGGTGTAATTTACTTACCAAAGCAGCGGCCCCACATGCCGTCAATATCATAGTTTGCTGTTGTTGAACACCAGGGATTGTTGTTTTCATCGTCCGTACACTCGTAGTACTGGGTTCCATGGTAGATGAAAGGAAACACACAACACGCGCCATCACTCGTACCGCCTTTAGTTTCTGTACAGCGTGCATTCAGACCTGAAGATAAGAAATGGACACCGAATCACTCACACGTCACTTACAAAGAATCAATTACATAGAAACTTTATTCGGAAGTTTCCTTGTTACGTAGCACTTGGTTTAATAATCAATCATGCATTCGTCCGACAAATTAGCAGGACATCAGGGGTTTGTCCAAAATCCTTGCAGCACTGTTTAAAATTTTCGTTTTGTTCATCGGTCTATGAAGAACTGAAGGCCTTGCAATCACGAAATAATCTCTGAATAAAATTTTTTTTCGCAGATTTTCGAAACACATTAGCAGACACTTAAAATTCTTGGATTATAATATTACGCTATGTATCGATCTTTAAATAGTTCCGCCACTCGCCGAAGCAGCAACAATTCAATGTTGTTTTAGAAATCTTCTCTCGAACTCCAAACTCGAAATGTCACTGGACAATCTTCGGCCACCTACAGAAAAGTTCGGGCGACTTCGCAGGTCTCCGTACAAAGTCGTTAAGGGGTATCTAACCTTCCTCTGCCGGGCACTCGGGGCAGCACTTCCAGCGTTTCTTGATTGGATTCCGACAGCTGAGTTCTGGACACTCAATCAGCGTACAGCGGATTTTACCATCATCACACCTGCATTCTGGTGTGCAGGGGCCTGGTGACCATCTCTCACCATGCTCGTGTAAAATACCGTCATAATAGCAGTCTGAAAAGGTAAGGATGAAGGTAAATAAACTGGCCTGATGGCCACACACGCACACACGCCTTACGCGTGATCCCGTACGCTGAACAACGCAGAGTAATACAACTGCCCCATCCCTCCCCCCTTAATGCATCATCAGGTACAGTGTATAACTTGACGATTCACTGAATCCCTTAAATTTAGACACTTGAATACAGAAACAATATCAACCAACGTTTATTGGCTAAGGAAGCAAAAAACGAACAAAACGAAGCTGAACGACTGTCAATCAATCGCGGACTATCTGACGGAAGATTTTAACTTTTTTAACAAAACAGACTGAAACGATTCACGGTGGAAAAAGGGCGCATGATCCATTATTATTATCATCATCAAACTAAGGACGAATATATACTTTCATTCATTCTTTTTTTACTTCAAAACCTTTTCTACTTCTCAGTAAAAAAGAAAAACTTTTCACGCGCGAGTGAAAGGAAAAGTCTAGAAATTAAAAGTGGAATTGAAAATAATAACAACACTCACTTGCTTTTCCTGGGAGGTGTACAATTAACGTTTTGTTGGCTGTAAAAAAAGGCAGTTCTGATCAGTATCAGTGTTTGTAACAAAAGGCACAGGATCTGACCTTCTGGAGGTGACTACATGCAGTCCAGTATTACCCATAATCCTTCATGCGCCTCTGTTATTGTTTTGGTTTTCATCCGAACAAGGCGTCTATTGTTCATTTCGAGCACGCAATGCATGATGGGCAATACTGGGTCTTTAAACTTTAGATTTTAAGTCGAGACCACAGGTACTGTTCCTGGAAATGCTTTTCCTCGTGTGCCTACAGAATGGCCTAGGTTACCTTGGTCAGTATGCAAAAAGCTGCAGGTTTAAGACACCAATTAGGAACTTCCAAAACTGAACAATTCACTCAGAATTTTTACCATTTCTTTTCGCACTTACTAGGTTTGCCAGCATGTTTGAAATTTAAAACCACTTGTGCTTAGCCCAGTGGTAAAAAAGCAGGCATAAGTTCAGCTTTTTGCACACAGTGTACATAGGGGATTGCTGGATAAAAAAAACTTGTAAAGACACCAAAAATTTATACGAAAAAATAACATCAAATCTACTCTTACCATAAGAAGGCGAAACTGTTGGTGCAGCCAAACCAAACGGAGCTGGGGTTGGAGCTAAAAAGAAATGTTAAACATCACAGGAAGTGAAATGGCTGACTTTGATTAATGAAGTACATGTAGCAACCTTAGAGGCCCACATAGGGGATGCTTACCTGGAAGCAGGGTTAAAAATAATTAATGTGGTTGAATATATTGTAATACCAAATGCAGTGGGGGAGATATAAAAGCAAAGAATGCATTGTAAGATATAAGAGGGATACCTTGACATAGTCCACACTTTCGTTTGCAGTTTTTAATCAACCATTCATTTTCACAAGCATCCATGGGATATCCATAGCAACTGTCATGATCTTTGGAGGCACAAGGACCTGTCCAAAAGAATAACATTTGTCCGAAAAAATTACAAATTACACAGACGAAAAGTCAGTGACAATCAGTGTACAGCTGTAGCTACAAAATCGGGCTTTTGAGTTCCTGGAAGAGTCACCTTCAAAAACTACCTTTGGCACAAATGCTGACGACTGTTACACAATGTTCTAGTCCAGAATGAAAGACTAAGAGAAAAGCCCTGTGTGGTGGATTAGTTACTGCAAGTAAGTCAAACCTGCAGATGATTTATTAACCAGATACCTTTCACAGGTAATGCTTGCTACCCATGTTACTATAACATGATATGCTTAAGAGCAAGATTACTACTCCCCCTGCAAAGAATGCTGATAAAAAATATCACCATCAGACTCCAGTTTTCCAGACCATTATGGCATAATAATAACAAACTCTAAACTCATAAACTATCATTCATGTATTAATCAATATTATATAAAAAAATATTTAATGCAATAAAAAATGCAGTTATGCTAACAAAGAGAGTGGTTAGTTGTTAAAAGATTTAGATGTTAATACTAAATGCTTTAGATTAGTGTAAGTTTGGTTAAGGATGGCATAAGTTTAATAATTATACAAACTAAAGACTGTTACAAATCAACCATTGAAGATATGAGGAGTGAACTATAATGGATTTCATTTAACTTTATTTTTACTCGATATCTTAGTTATCTAGGTGGTTAACTTTTTTTAAATGACTTTTAATTTACAGACAGGTGAAATGTGACAACTGGAAGTCCTTCCTTATTGATGTTTGTTAAAACTCTGTGTCACAATCACTGAATGAATCTCACCTTCCATTTCATTATTTCCTTTGTGTTCTAATCCTAAAATTGAAAGAGGCGATTCAGAAGATAAACGTTTTTGAGACTCCATATTGGCAAAGACTGAGAACAAAATCCTCTGTTTGGAGAAAACGCTGGTAGGATCTTTTTGTTATCTATTAGGTTCACATCGTTCAGTTCATAACTCAGTGAGGAATGTGTAATCTTTTGTCACATGATCAGTAATGTTTCAATTCTGACTTTAAGTTCAGGTTTACTAGAATTTCAGCCATCCATTGTTATTTTTCAGCAAGTAAGTGATTAGCAAAAAGGTTAGTAGGTTAATCTGGAATAATTAACTAATACCTTGCTTTAACAGTTGTATATTAAGATAATATCATGAAATTAATAGAAATAAAAAAAGCAGTATTAACATTACTGAGTGTAAGTTTTACTTCTTAACATTTATTAATTCATTATTTAAAAAAGGATCAAGCATTCTACAAATGACGCAGTGAAATTGACATATGTTCACTAATCAAATTAGAATACGAATAAAATTAAGTTAGATGTCAGAGTTGTCAGTAGGAGTTCAATTTTATTTGTGAAACAGAATTATTGAATAAGTTCTTCTTAATTTCTCAGGTAATGTTTCATATAATTGGCTAAAGAACTTTGCTTTGCAAATTAGCATTGTTGATCACACCTTTCCTTCACTCCCATACACACTGTCTAGAGTATAACATGGACACTGCTGCAACATCACCAAGTGTCAGCTCACGGCATTTGCTGGTTTAAGAGGACATTCCAGTTACATGCCTTGCTTTCCAAATCTTGCTTTGATTTCATTCAGTCGCAAACTGGCTCCATTAGGTTGGAGTCCTTGCTACAGTAAACGTTTGGGAATTTTTTGATGATATTTGGATTGTTTTGAAAGAACAAAAGTTGGGGAAGGGGAGTACAAAATTAAGGAAAATGTAAAATATCAGAATTGAAGGTGGTTGAAATTTAAAAGTTACAGTGAATAATTAGCTGACAAAAGCCAGATTGTCCGACACCACAATTAGGTGCCTCTGACCCTGTAAGCACTGTGAGACTACCTGGCCCTGGTTGTTCAAAGGCTGGATTAAGCGCTATCCACTGGATGAATATCTATCCTGTGGATAGTGCAATTAGCTTTCCCTTTATTTATCCGCTAGATAATGATTTATCCGGTAGATAGCGCTATCTAACGTTTGAACAAATGGGGCTACCCTTTTCTACCCTTGTTTCTTTTATTATCAATTCGCCCCAATTTCAACTGATGCCCCCTTTACACACAGACTTTGAGTGGCCAAGACAAGGGCTGAGCAAACTGATAGTAAATGCTATTGTGTTCCACTGTTTTCTGACTGATCGTGAAGTGATCTGAACAGCAAACCAATAATTCAAAGGTGCACCGGAAATAAAAAAAGCGCCTGTGTCTCAATGTCCCGCAGCCGGAAAGAATTTTCAAAATACTCGATGTCCGGCAGTCAAAATTTTCCCGTGTTATGATTTTGATATCGGTGATTACTTAATATAAACACCCATATTCCTTGTCTCCTAGCCCTAATCCCTGACCTAATTGGCATAATCTACCCTGAAAGTGAAGAAAATCAGACTGCCGGACACCCGAGTATTTTGAATTTTGTAAACATTAAGGTTAATTACGAACGCACCTTTGTTCTTCTACTGTAACAACCGCTTACCTTCACAGAAGCCACACTTTCTCTTGCAGTTCTTTCTCATCCACTCATTTTCACAGCTTTCTACTGAATACCGACCACATTCAGGGTCATCTTTGCAAACAGCTGAAACGAAGTAAACGCACAATCAAGGCTGGATTCCTGTGCTCCCCTCATCTGACTCGTTGTACAGGGTATTCCTCTTCCTTGTGACTACTGTCAAGTTGTGTCCTCTACTCTTTGAAAACTCATGGCCTATATCCAAGCTAAAATTTTATCTTTGTTCGGTTTGTTGACTGATATTACAGAGTTACAGTTTGCGCGCCTCCTAATCTGGCCGCCATGTTTGCGGCGAGCAGAGAGGCACGCAATGCGTACACACAGCTTGTGAAAGTCAGGTAAACGTAACATCGAGCACTGAAAAGGTAGCTACTTACGTCGACAGTACTGGCATTTCCGAGGACAATTCAGCTGAACCCATTCATCGTTACATTGATTTTGAGAGTATCGTGAACACTCACTCTTATCATTACACCAGGGAGCTAGAAATAAAAGTAAAATGATGCAAAAATATTTATTTCTTTTGATTTTGTTGTTGTGATACGTGTCAGCATAGATACTGCTTATCGCACGGTCGGTTTGTCCAAGATTTTGTGTTTTTGCGCAATAGGGGACGACAAGAGCATTCTGATCTTCGTGCCCATCAATGTTTTAAAAGGCTTTTTCATAAGTCTGCCAAAAACATAGATGTTATTTTATGCGTAAGTTCAAGGAGGCCTAATCTCACCATGCTGTACCTTACAAGCACATAATGAAAGATTGCTGTGCACTCTTAATTATTACGAATGTACGGCAATCTTTCACTCTTTCCTGATATGCATCACAGTTCATATATCTCGGCTCCCCTCATATAACCATACTTACCTTCTGGTATCTCAAGAACAGTGGTTCCGTGATGCATAGACGCCTTAATATGCGTTTTTCCAGGGCCTTTTATCTTCACCTGTGCTCTGTTTTCATCTTCAGCCTTTATGTTTGCGGGAAGATTGACCACAATGGTCTCCACCATAGGTGCCTTATTTGCAGGCTCATCTGCCAAGGTGGGGTTCCCGTTTTCTCCCTTAATGTTTACCACCACAGGTTTTCGTGACGTTTCCAGCGACTTTGTCACTTCTGATGGCACAGTTACACTGAGTTCTGTGTAAGGCTTTTCGGTTGCTGCTTGATTTAGTATTGCTACTCCGATGTCCGTCTCTGCCAGAACAATGCATCAGAACAACAATTATTTAAAAGCATGTTTAACTAGATCAGGAGTCCTCTATGATCTACCCGAACCAAAAGCTAGTGCCGAGGCAGCGACTTAAAATTTTCCTTGGAATTAACCTGTAAGTCTGGCGCTTGAAAGGACTGGGAACGAGGGGAATGCCTTCGCATGCGTCCCACGCTCAACACTTGTATAATTATGTACACGTGCGAGAATCTTCTATTCTGCTTTCCTCGCTCAACAGCCTGCTACGCAGCCTGCCACACAATCAAGAATTCTGACTACTCACTGTTTCCACATATCCTGCATTTCTTGGGGCAGTTAACTTTCAACCAATCCTGGTCGCAGCTGTTTTCAGTGTAATTCATGCAAGCTGGATCATCATTACACCAAGATTCTGTGGAAATGAAATGCGTGTGACGCTTAATTATCTGTTCTCTATTGAGTATTTTTACAAAGGGTGTAAATACTCAACTATCTCCTACATTTCTGGGTCCGTTTTTAAACAGTTTTAAAGGTGATATCAGATTTATGGAAACAATTCGAAGTCCTCACTCAGATTTTACTGACAATATAATAAACTTCATTGTGCATGCATTTTGATTAGTCCTTACATATGACCATTAGAGGACAGACGCACGGATGACGTGCAACATAGAATCTATTTGTTAAATAGATATCATTTGTTACTTACCATAAACGTTTGTCGTGTCTGTAGTATTCTGCACCACAACAGCTGAGGATGAAAAAGAACATGATAAGAAAAATAGGCAGGCTAATTTCTGGTTTTGCGCATTCTAACTCAGAAGAGCTAACAGTGTTTTGTGAAACGAACTGTGCTCCATCGCTATAGTAATATAAATGAAGTTACCGCTGGCAAAATAATGCTAATCATAATGGTCGACGCATTTTTGTGATTAGGAAAAAGCGGGACTTGCATTTTAACTCACTTTTTGAATTTTTGAAGGCAAACCAAGAAAACGTCAAATAACCTTTTGTCACTGCAAATTAATATATTTTGCAACCTAACAAACGTATAAGGTCTTAGGCCAATCCAGGATATTTGACGTTTTTCAGATAAAACTGCAAAAAATAACACATTGAGCTCACTTTGTGCGACGATTTCGAGCAGAAATGACAAAATCGCCAAAAGAACCAATCTTTTCCCCATGCTTTTCCCCTTCCTTTCCTTTCGTAACCATCTTAATCAACTCTCACATGGTTAAAGTCCCAAAACACCTCCACGAGTCTTGCATTCATTATTTCTTATTAATGGTCCGTTTGACTGGTGCGCTAAAGAACCTTTTCAACAACCACCCGTCAATCCTAAGCAAAACAGTGTGACCAGTATCACCAGGAGACATTTTCAAAGCAAAGGCAATCGACATCACGTAGCGGAGAGTCCATTGTGTGATCTCCCAGGCTGCCCGAACCTGTAGTCATCCGTATCAAAGTTTGCTAAAAATCGTCCTTGCTATTGACAGCGTTAAAGAGATTTTTGTATCAGAATGATTGGTCTTAAAATGACTTGAAGAAACTGTCAAAGAGACGATGACCAAACACAATCACGAACAGAACCTACCGGTTGTAACACTTAATGATCATGTCACAACGTTATAATTAGTTTAGAATTGGACTTTCTTCAGTCGAAAGAGGTGCTCGAAACTCGAGGGCCTTCCCAAGACGGCAATAATGGGAATAATATCTTTCCTAGATCTAGAAGAAAAGAGTAAACGAGAAAGTGTTCGTAAGCCAGTCCGTTATTTTGTAAATAATATCTTATCGAGAGTGTTATGAGTTGGAAGTTTTGACTATTACATACGATGGACGCAAAGCCCCTCCTGCAATAAGGGCCCCCGATAAGTGACGCAAAATTCCCGAAGAGGACTCGAATACTTCCGAGTTCCAGGTTGACCGTGAATGACACCACCATGGATGTTTTTAACTGGCGCTTCTAAATGCATGTTTTGCATTTGGGGTAAATATGAAACCAAATATAAATTTGAGGTTTATTCTGGAGTTAATTTTGCAAGCTTTCCTTGTGTCTCTCTCTGGCAGTAAAACTTACAAAAATATTTCCATATTCTTTCCTCCAGTCTGTTGGAATTTTAGTTAAGTTAAAATTGCAATAGCACTAAATTTCTGTCACGGATTCTAAGTAACGCCAAAAAAATGTAATTGATACTTACGTTGCTGTTGTACAGTTACATGTGGCTGCTGTACGGTAGGTCCAGCCGTCGCCGCGTTGTGCAGAAAATCCACCGTGATATTCTGATATGGGATAGGAGGAGCCAGGGTCGCGTTTGCAATAATCTGATCCACCACCCCTCCCTCGAAGGGATTTACAACCCCAGGACCTGTAGGCATGGGAGGGGCCTCGTTAGGGTGCGCATGAGCAGTCACAACAGCACTTTCGACATTTGGCACCTTGTGGACAACTATGGGACTCTCGGTTTCTTGTACAACTAAAGGCAAGCTCGTTGGGGCGACTTTCTCCTTTTCAAACGAGATTTTAATGCTTTGGTGTTCCTGAGGTGTCCCAGAGGGCTGCAAACCTATGATATTCCCCGCAGGTGAAGTTTTGTTCCCAACAAAAGAGATTTTGATGTTCTCCGTACCTCCTTCCGCAGGAGGGTGCATTGACGCTTCGTTTACCCCCCAAATCGGCTTCTTCTTCTCGATAAAAGAAATTTTTATATTCTCCACTCCATTGTTTTCCACAGGTTGCGCCTGAGAAGGTATCTTCACGACCCAGTCTGGGGTCTCCTTAATTTCTAAGACTTCCATTTCCTCTAACGGTACAACCGGAAGTTCGTTAGCGTTCATTACAACAACCGGTGACTCTGTGGGTTCAAGTGTGCCTGTATGCACCGGAAGTGATTCTTGCGGCGTTGATGAATCATATACTCCGATCTGAGAACCGGACGTGGTGCTTGGTGCAACCGGAAGTGTGTGTTCGACAAAGCTTTCCGTCTTGTTATATAAGTTGTAAGACGGAGGACCTTCAATAGGAACGGATACTTCTTCCGGGTAAACTGTCTCGTTAGCAATTTCTTTAGTTGCTATGAAAGGCGTGCTTTCTTGGTTCTGCACCTTGGGGTAGGTGTAATTGCGACCAAGCACTACCTTAGAAGTGTCCGGTACTGTTGTAGGAGATTCCTCCCAACCCACTAAAGGGTTTACTGTTGGTTGCGTTGCTAAGTACTGCACCACTTTCTCAGTCGGCTTTGGAGCTGATGCATCTGCGGGTAAAACAAGATCGCATCGGGTGACCTTTCATCCTTAGGTCGAACTCATATACAATCACAATAGAGAGCTTAAGCAATAGGCGTTTTTGAGCGAAGGACGGCAACCGGAAGTGGACGTTTTCCATTTATGACCAGTGGTTTTGACAAATTTTCAAAAGGTAAATCGTGTCCATGAGTGTGAAGACACTTTGAAATACAAATGTTTTAGCGTAAAGGCAAGTTAAAAGAGAACACCGGCGCCACACTTCCGATTGCCGTTCGTCGCTCAGAAACGCTGCGCGGATGGTGACATCAAACCAAGACAAGCCGTTCGGCCTGCAGATTTGACCTTGATGTTTAATTGGATGAACAACTCTACGAAAGCGCAACTCAAAGAAAGCCTAGAAAAATGTAGGCTTGTACGAGTTCAAACCCACATACATTCATTCTATGAACGCTGAGTTGGATTCGATCTCTAGGCCTCTGCCTTTCCAGATTGTGTGCAATGATTTACCAAAAAGCCATCAAGTCAAACGAAAACTCATCATCTGTTATAGATCTCGTAATATACACACAAAAAAAGACAATGGAGTGAACTATACTATTTGTCTTGGTTAGTTTCATAAACCAGCGTTCAAGAGCTAAAAAACGCCGACACGAAAGAGCAGAACCACTCTCGCACAAGCGGCTTGTCTCATCGCCCTTGAAAGGGTGCATATTTGCACTTGCGATTTTTTACTGGACTTAGTGGCAACATGACGGCTTGGCTTGTGTGAGCAGTAAATAATTTGCCATCGCGGCTTCAAATGATCGGCCGATTTTTGAACCTGGGATGTCACTAAGTCGCGTTCCCATGCTCTCTCAAAATGAAAGCATATTGCTGGAGGTGGCACACGCAGCTCTCGGAACAACTCTCAGGGTAGGCTGAGAAAACAATAAAAAACAACAGAAACAATGGGCCCTAGCCCTGAAACAATGGAGCTTCGTGTTAATAAGAACCAATGAAATAAGAGGTTTCTGAGAGGTGCGTGGCAACTGTACTGCTGGTTAGTTCTGATTACGAGTTGTCTTTTGCCCAAAGTTGAAAAGGTTCTACCACTCACCGTTGCCGCAATGTCCGCATAGTTTAGGACAGTTGAGATCTATCCAGTCAAATGATGCGCAATGCTCTTTTCCGTACATGGCGCATGCGTTTTGGTCGACGCACCATGAATCTACGAGGGAAAGGTCAAACGTCTAATCAAGCAATTCATCAAACTGTATGAGGCATATTTAAATAAAGGAGAAACCTTACACCAAGTTGCCTCTGCATTCCTTTATGACTATTCTGAGTAATGGTACAGAAATCTTAATTCGTTAATAATCTGTGATCGCCGGAGGAAATTTGGAGCTAACTTTGGTTCTGCAGCACAACCCAACATTATTGGCTAAGAAACTCGCGCTACATATTTTTTCAGCCATTTAGAAGTCCAATCAAAGCCAACTTGGTTCGACCACATTTTCGTCGCTAAGGTTGTGCTGTTTTAACTTGGCTTAAGCACATAACCATAAACGTAATCATTTATTTCTATCTTATTCTAATGTCTTTGTTAGCTTGGTATAAGTTGATAGTTCGGGTCAAAAAGGCGATAGGAGCAGGGAAGGCAATCGTAAGGCGAAACTTGAAACTACTTGCGGCGTTGGGGCACAATCAGTATAACTTTTTATGTGAAAATACTGCACGTCTCTCCAAGTGTCTCAACTGAAATGTTTCTTAGATCAGTACATTTTAGGAATATAAAACTATTTGTAAATCATAATTATTATCTCTGTTTGGCCAGTATGATCAAAGCAAACCATTTATTTTCCGGAACGTTTATTGCGCGGTTTAAAAATATAATACGTCTGACCCAGAAAACATCTCAAATAATACATATTCATAAACAGTTGACTTATGGTATTGAAAGCAGCAAGTATTTTGCAGGTAAAAGTTAATCACTGTTACGCTTTACTGCCTAGGTAACCGATGCGATCAAGCATAACTTGAGGAACTCATTCAAACGACTTTAACCAATCAAGCAATGGAATTTAAACTAAAAATCGAAACGCAAATTTTCCATGACTTAAAAATAAACATTTTCAACTTGAGAATTTTAACGTAAGAGGTATTTCTTGGAGAGTTTTTATGACAATTTCGAAATCGTTCTTCTGGTGGCGCTATTGATTTTTGCATTATACCAGTTCTTTTTTTCTTTTAACAGTATATTTCGTGAAATATTTATGTGTAGGCGGGAAAGAAAAAAATGTCAAAAATTCTAAAACTACTGCGTAAATATTGGCCAACTTTTTTCGTATATCAATTTAATTCATTGGCTTGGAAATATTAAACGCTTACTTGGCTATTTCCCCTTTTAAAAATATATCATAAGTCACAAATTGACTGAATAGTACAAAAGTTTTATGATGAAGATGTCTGGCCCAATATGAACGCCCATGGCTGATATGTCATGACGAAGATCCGAGAGATTTGAACTGCTCAATCGTTGCTCAGATAAAATCAACTCAACAATTTTAAGCCTGTTTAAATTGTTCATATTACAATTTGTGATCGGGTTGGAGATAACTCTCAGAGCAATTTCAGTTCAGATCGCCAGTATAGCTCTGACGGTAAACGGAAATCTCCAAGTAGCGGTTATAGTATTTCGTATATAATGCGTTTAAAAACGCATTAAACTATTCTATAATCTTACCATCTGACGCTGCAATGACTTGAAAAGAGTATAATACACCAAGAACGTTTATCCAGATTTGAAAATTCATTGCTAGTTGCTTTTATCCTGAATTGATATCCCGTTTTTCTCTGCGATCGAGAGAAATGATGACAAAGTTGTCTATTGGCCTTTCCCTCCTACCCACGTGCCTCGCTTCTGGAAACGAAACGTTTAAAACATTGAATGTCAAATTTTTACGAAAACACCCCGAAGTTGCAGGAAGTACTAAAAACAATCGGAGGAAAAGTTTTGTCAAAGTTGAGATTCGTTTAGTTCGCGTCTCCTTCAACTACCCGTTGCCTTGAATGGTGCTTTATTGATTTCTTTAAATGTTAGGAAACCTGTCGCATCACAAGAAAGTTTACGTTTAAAACTAGTATCAGAAAAGACTTGAACTTAATGACAGCCAGCCTCTAAATTCGAAACGAACGAGAAAAAAATTTGAATAGTATAAGGCGTTTGTCGCACAAGTCTGTTTTATTTGCTAGAATAATTGCTTCCAGTTTCGCACACTCTTAGAGGTCTATTTTAAAATCTTAAAAATGCGCTCGATAGAAAAGGATACCAAAAATGTGGATGGTCTTCTAATAGTTTTCCGTCTTTTTTTCATAGTTCGTCAGTCGCTGTTTTAGAACAAAACTTCCCCTCCTTTTAACTTAATTAAATCCAGAAATAAAAATTTTGGCATCAAAGTGATCATTCAGGAGTTTATAGTCTCAGTTCCTAAATTTTAAACAATAAACTGCCAAAGTCGTCTGAGACGCTTTTATATCTTACCTTCGAAAGCGGCCTTCAGCAAGAATAACCCTCGATTCCTATTATGTTGTCACTGTGTTAAGAGTTAGCCTCATCTCGCTGTGTTGTATAACGACATTTCTACTCTGAAGTTATTAGCCGGTAAATAACCAATTCTTTTGTTAACAAAAATGCGAACCTGATGTTGGCACATGCGCATTTGGCGAGCCACGTATGTAATCAAGTAAGGCACGGACTGAATGCGCATGCTTAGTATTCTGTTTCTGTGATGTTACTGGTAAGACAATTAAAGAAAGCTTATCATTTCTGGTAGTGTCAAAGCTATGAAACAACCGAAGATCAAAACAGCGGTGGAATGTAGCTCGTTTGGCAAGCTATGGCCTACGACTGGATTCGTTTAGTTTGTTTGAAAAAGCTTTGCCTTTACAGCTGAAACTATCGAAACACGTGATAGATGTAAGCTTGAAGAGAACGAAATTTGAGTTATATTCTACGAAAGAATACTTCTGGAACGATAGTTTGGCATAACTGCAAAACCGAAATTTCAACTATTTGCCAAGAATAACCAGTTTTACTTCAAGAAGCAGTTCCTGCTGACTAATTCTGACTATTTGCACAAAAACTCCAGCCTGAAGGAAAAGCTGCTAATTCAAATTTGACGGGTAGCGCTTTTTTTAATTAGGAAAAGATCAAAGATCACGAACTGACGAACAAGCAGCGCTGTTTGTAGCCACGCCACCGTCTTTTGCTAGCAGGTTTCTCATTCAGATTGGCACACTCACACATTGACGCGAATTTAGATTTTAATTTTCCTCATTGATTTACACATTTCTATCTTTCAATTGATTGATACTGGGCTGAAAAAATAGTGTAAAACAAGTACCACCTGTGTAACTCAGCACCTTTCACTTAATGGGCTATTTCACTTAGGCACTACCGGTATGATTAACAGTGAAAGTAAATGTGCGCCCCAGAATGCTCAGTTGGCACGCCTCCGTTCATTCACACCCAATACCCTGACACCTGAAGTGAAATGAATCCTGGTTAGCAGTCAGGGTTCGCCCTGACTCATTCCCCCCCTTCCCCCCCCCCAAAAAAAAAAGTTTGACGTCGACGCTGTGTTTGAGACTGGTGAACTGGAGAGAACAATTCACGCTAACTTTTCGAAAGTAGACCCAGGCTTACCAGCTAACCCTTCAACGTCCAAAATGCCTCTTAGTTTGAGACTAACTTGTAGCTGGCGATAAGACCGATCAATAGTCAACACTGGGTATCTTTGTATATGGAACCATTGAAATATCTGCGGCCTTGAGTCACTGAGGGCTAAGCTTAGCTGACGGTCACTGTTCGGTGATTGCGAGTAAGTGCATGATCTCTAATCTGGTAGGTTTGTCGCGTTATAAGCGTTTCTAACCCATTTCCTCTGCAGAAGCTCCGACCGGTATTATTAAGCCGGAATGTGGATCAAGGCAAGCCTTTGAAAGAGAACAGTGGTGAGCTCGAGAGGTGTGGTTTCATGCTGATGACTGAGACGCCAAACATGAAGTATACTTAGCAAACATGGCGGTTCATGAGTGAAGTTGTCTCTCTGGCCATTCTGTGAATAGATTCCGAGACCTACAAAGCGAATACGGACAAGTTTTCATTGGTAAAAATTCTAATCGATGCGAGATTTTGCTGATGGGAATCGGGAGAGTTCCATGCGCGTGGCATGGTGGAATTATGCAGATTCTTTCCGTGTAAAAAAAACAAGGCAAATTGGCATACGCGAGATTGGCGCCCATCAAATGGCTGAGTCACGACCGGAAGAAAAAATGCCGAGAACCAAATTTAAATCAGACAAATACCAAGGTCTGGTCTTGAGTTTTGCTGTTAACGCAGACTCTAGATTTCTACGCACGTCAGTTTTCTCTTGACAAACTGACGACAAAGTGCGCTTTTCGGTGTTACTCCTTGGCCGAAAAACTGTTTGTTTAGCATTTGTTGCGAAAGGCATGGTATAATGCAGTGGAAATTGGGACTCATCGGCCCGTTTTTGGGCTGTGATGAGTGTGAATCTAAGCCGTCGGAGCTATAAACAGGGTAGCATAACGTTGTGACTAAACTTCAACAAAAAGCAAATATTAACAACATTTTTGACGCAAATACACGCGTCGTTGGAACGAGGTTAAATTTCTAAAAAGAACGGAAGGAAAAAAACATATCATCTGATTTTCGTGAAGGAAGCTGAATTACTGCAGCAAAACGCAGAAAACACAAGATGGAATACACTTTGAAAACCTTTAATCGACTAACAAAGACAACTCAAAAAATTTACAAAACTTCCTCAGTCTGTACTAAAACTCTTTTATGCAGAATGATTCAAAATACTTCATCTGGTGTAGAAGTGTTTTTATTTTTAATAAGCC
This sequence comes from Galaxea fascicularis, assembly GCA_948470475.1. Taxonomy (NCBI): domain Eukaryota; kingdom Metazoa; phylum Cnidaria; class Anthozoa; order Scleractinia; family Euphylliidae; genus Galaxea; species Galaxea fascicularis. The sequence goes on from OX419338.1 coordinate 34,940,506, forward strand.
TAACGCGACGAGGAAGTCGCAAGGCAAACGTTTTACTTAAGGCGTTATGCCAGTTTCGGTAGATTATTTCTTGGGCATTTTCTACAACACATCAGAGTAAAGGAACGATACAAGTATACTCCGTGAGCATCGCAGAACATTTTCTTTTCTATGCCTGAACTGAAACGATGTTCACACGAAGTCAGCTCTAATCCGCAAAGCAGCGCTTTCCTTAATATTACCGTTTTGAATAAGTATCCATCTAAATTCAAGCCCTATCCGGGGTAGTACGACCGCTGATCAGCAGTATTCTGGTACTGTTGCTGGTTTGAATAATAGTTGTCTTGCTCAACCGTGTTCTGTCCCTGTGATGTCCCGTACTGTCCATAAGCGTCGTTGTTATAGTACCCATTGTTTTGCGCTGTGTCATAAGATGCGTAACCTTCGCGTGAATCGCTTCGTTGATCTGCGTGCGCGCCTTGGTTCTGACTCTGATATGTGTATGGCGACGAAGCGGCTTGGTAACCGTATAACGCCTGGTTACTAAGTCCACTGTCAGGCATGTTGTCCGGACGATTACCTACCGCACTTGCGCCCGGGGGAAGGTTTGCAACCTCTGAGGAAAAAAATAAATTAACGCGCTTACGTTGACATATTTAAAAGACCGCTGTCTTACTCTTGCCTCATAACATATCGAACAAATTGAAAAATGAAAAGAACTCTAAAATTTCAAATCGTTTCTAAGTAAAAGTATTGAGAGGATCAAGAAGATCAAAGAGTGATCAATCGGACTAAAACTTATCGAAACAATGACTTGCTGTAGACGAAGCGGACACAAATCAACAACTATCTCGAAAAGGCAACACATTGGTTTTAAAAACATGTGAAAATGTGAAGAAAATGTGAAGCTTGTGGGATGTAGCTTCGAGTGACAAGAGTTCGACAACGAGATTTCTTGATACAAATTAAGGCAAATAAGGTATGTTCAGGTTGACACTTCCACCAGCTTTTTTGCTTCATTAGATCACTCCTGATAAAGACACTAGACAGGAGTGTCTTTAAACCAGAGCAGCATCAAACCAGCATGTCAAATTAAGGCAAAGTTTCCAACTTTCTGTTATCTAGTGTTATTTCTTTGTTTGAATGTTTTGATCAACTTGTTTGATTTTTTTTTAATGCCTGGTTTGCTTCTCTTTAGAAAACTGAACAAACAAAAGTTTTGTTTGTTCAGTTTTCTGTCTGTTTTGTTTTGTTCTGTTTTCTTTCCGAATAAGATAGGAAAACGCCTTGGGGCACAACTCAAGTAAAGATCTTCCTAACTACAAAATAAAAAGGCAGGTTTACCATTGTTCCTGTTTAGAGTTTCGTTCGGTTTGCCAAGCCAAGTTTCTGTAGTTGTGACGTTGTGGCTTGGATTATACTCTGTCGTAGTAACTTCATGTACGACCGGCTGACCACCGGCTCCTGCTTGAGTTGGAATCTCAGTCTGTCCAGGGTTAAGAGTTGTCTGAGTAGCCGGAAATGGCTGACTAATGGGTTGACTGGGCTGTGCGCCCTGGGCTGGCTGTGGTACAGGTTGGGGTCCGAGAGGTGGTGTTCCACCAGATGGGTATGTAACCCCAGGCGCTACAACAGCACCAGGTTGTCCTGGTAATGTGGGCTAAGGATGTTTAAAAGTTAGTCAACTCATTTTGGACGTCTCATGAGTCGAACTGAATTCGAATTTGGACCGACCCAAATTAACAAAGGTGGCCTTTTGACGGATTCAGACGTCGAACTTAATGAACGACTTTGAAGATCTCACGCAAAATAACTGTATGGCAGGGGGTAAGCGGTTGCCCCCTGCCATACATTTCTCTATAAAAATTGGCAAGTTTGGCCACAAGTTTGGGACAGGTTCTTATGAAACCTCGCGTATTTACTAAATTTGGCACGATAAATCGATCTATGGAGGCTGGTTTTTTTTGTATGAAAAATACTAAAAATTGTTATTTGGCGAGACATCTTCAAAGAGGTCCATTAGCCGTTCCACGGCTTATATAGTTCCAGGAAAACCAAACAATACTGTCAGCGGTTTTCAAAATGTATACATTATAACAGGAGTCTATAAATATTTATGGCCTCCTGATTATAATACTTTATGCATTAAGTTCGGCGTCTGAATCAAAGCCGTTCTAAAGTCGAAATTCCTGAGAAAGCTAGATAGAACTGAAGAACGGCTTAGCCGTTCGAAATCAAAATAGCCGTTCTTAATTGCGTGATTCAGACGCCGACCTTTCATGTACATAATTCAATGCATTAGGTTCGGCTCATGGAAAGTGCCTCGTCTGAATCGGGCTAAGGTTACCACCAAGGCCGGTCTACGGTCTAAGTGGGTACGGGCACCATGCGGCAGCGGTGGATCAATAATGCTCCAAATTGCTTTATAAGTTACAGAGCCCGGGGTAGGCTCCCAGAAGCGTAAGCCTCCTTTGTGTAATGTGCAGCTGTATCTTTCGATGCAATGAATCGCAGTTGCATACGATCGATCCATTCCCGGGTTACCTGATTGATGGGCTTTCCCTACCGGTTCGCCAAATGTCCTGAGAGAAATTTGTTTACCCCTACAAATAAATATCATTTTCACTTAACAGAACATCAAATTTGCACACAGAAAAAAAAGACCGATGAAGTCTTCCTTGAGATCCTACCTGTCCAGGAACAACCGCTGGCTGGGAAGTCGGAGACACTACGGTACTTGCTTGAGGCACAACAGGAAGAGCAGCACTAGGAGAGTGTGATGGGATGGAAGATTGTCCAGGAACAATAGCATTTGACGAAGGTGCCGGTACAGGAACAACAGCGCTCCGAGAAGGGGCTGGTACTGGAACAACAGCACTCGGGGAGGGGGCTGGCACAGGAACAACAGCGCTCCGAGAGGGGACTGGTACTGGAACAACAGCGCTCGGGGAGGGGGCTGGCACAGGAACGACAGCACTCGGAGAGGGGGCTGGTACTGGAACGACAGCGCTCGGAGAGGGGGCTGGCACAGGAACAATGGCGCTCCGAGAGGGGGCTGGTACTGGAACAACAGCGCTCCGAGAGGGGACTGGTACTGGAACAACAGCGCTCGGGGAGGGGGCTGGCACAGGAACGACAGCACTCGGAGAGGGGGCTGGTACTGGAACGACAGCGCTCGGAGAGGGGGCTGGCACAGGAACAATGGCGCTCCGAGAGGGGGCTGGTACTGGAACAAGAGCGCTCCGAGAGGGGGCTGGTACTGGAACAAGAGCGCTCCGAGAGGGGGCTGGTACTGGAACAAGAGCGCTCCGAGAGGGGGCTGGTACTGGAACAAGAGCGCTCCGAGAGGGGGCTGGTACTGGAACAAGAGCGCTCCGAGAGGGGGCTGGTATTGGAACAACAGCACTCGCAGAGGGGGTTGGTCCAGGAACGACAGCACTCGGAGAGGGAGCTGAAGACCCTGAAGGAGGGAAGACTGAGGCAGACGGCTGAATAGGTGCAAGTGACGGTTGAAAAACTGCGGAACTCGCATTTGAAGGAACAGCGGAACTTGCAGGAGCCGTGACCGCCTGGCTGCTTAAGGTAGATGGTTGGATGCCAGCGCTTGAAATTGCAGCAGCACTAGAAGGAGGGACTGCTGGTGTCGGTGAGGTAGGTGGGGGAGTGATATCCGTCAAGTTACTGATGAGTGCCGTGGCGTTTCCGCCTGGGTTGTCTGCTTGTGCAATCTCTTGCGCAGCACTTTGGACAGCATTGTTGGCTATAGTATCCGTGGTTTCATCATGGATTTGATTACCACTTTTCACCCCTTCGCCGTGGTCATGATTAAACCGCAAGGCTTTAATTGAATCACCTTTATCTAGTTAAAATGGAAGAAATCAAGGAAACTGAAAAATGTTTAGAAAAGGAATAAAGAGGTGCGAATACTTAGGGCCGCCACGAAGGTCTCGGAACGTCACACAGAATTGGTTGAGCAACCTATCCCTGGAACAGCAGAGCTTCTTGCCATGTGGGACAAATGAAATTAGGGGTTCTAAAGAGCTTCGTGACAGCAGAATACTTATGCTAAGGCTGCGGGTTCATGTTAGCTCAAGTCCTTAGTCCGGCTTTGACCATTCAAATCAAAGACCAACTCCTAGGTGTTCTGACAGTAAGGACATTTGAAGTCTACTTTTTGTTTCATTTGTTATGCTTTGTTGTGGTTATTCTCGTTCTTCTTAGTATTTTTATTTCGTTATTCAAATATATCAAAATCTAAAAACATCAGATTATTCTAGGGCCCGGTTGTTCGAAAGCCGATTAACGCTAATCCAAGATTAGAATTAATCAAGGAGCTTAATTCTCTTTCCCTAGATGTTGTTCATCGCAGATATTCTGCAAAATTTTAGATTAGGGGGAGTCAATCCTGGATAACAAAAGGAAGCCGAACCAACTTTCATCAAAAAGTTAAAAACTGTAACCAAAGTTTACGCTAATCCTGGATTAGGTTAATCGGCTTTCGAACAACTGGGCTCAGGGACTTGCTGTGACAATGTTGTCTCCAAGTTTGCTTGCATCTAATTTTCTTGGAATATGGTTGAAGATAATATACCGATAGCTTCACAATTGCTCTGAAAATATTACAGTTGCTCTCCCTAGCGAACTACCAGTAAAGGATAATTTGGGTTCTTTTTTTTTCTTTGATAAATCTATGGTAATTTATAACTAGCTACGATATATATAAGGTGGCTCATTCTAAGGAATTTCGTATTCTGTTTTAAGCAGACCCCAGATTCCTTGAATTTTCTTGTCAGTGTAATGTAATTTGAAATCTCGATTAAATTAAATTAACATTTCAAAGGTATCTGTTTGCAAGTTACCTATACACTCGCCCCAGACTCCATCCTTGTCAAAATCGGAAGTAACTGCGCACCAGGCATCATGATGATCTTGATATGTACAAGTGTAGTACAAAACACCGTGATAGCTGAACGGAAACATACAGCATCCTCCATTACCGTTACCTCCCTTTGTCCAAATACCACAAGAGGTTCCTGAAAAGATCATTATGGCATTGTTCAGTTTTGCGTATGTATACATCAGATGCGGATGGAAAGAAAACGTGGAATGTGTTGGCGTGTGTTTTGCATTTGCTCAAATCTCCCTCGGTCACGAAGCCTTTCCGCTTTAGGCGGCCTCCTACGTTTTGTGCCCTAACCAAACCCGATTGTACGCTGGGTGTCATGCGAAGTGTGAATTATTCTTTTTCTAGAAATGAATACGGAAGGTACAACCAGAAGTAAATGTTAGCTACTTCTTATAAAACCATAACAAAGAAAGCATTTGTCAGAGTCCTCCATCCTTCAGCAATATGGTGGAACCCATCTGGTGATACTATTTTTAGGGTAAATTGAATTGATAATAAAACGTAATTAGTAACTGAAAAGATGACAAATGGTAAAGTTAAGGCTATACACCATAGTACTGAGAATGTAAAGACTCTAGATTTTCCTACAAACCATTTTCCATTTTCGGTAAACACTCTGGGCAACATTTCCATTTCTTTTTTATGGACGTTTCGCAGTTTAAATCCGGGCATTCGATTTTGGAGCACTTCACGTGTCCATGCTGGCATCGACATTCCGGGATGCAGGGGCCTGGGGACCACGCGTGGCCATGACGGTGAACTTTCCCTTCATAGAAACAATCTGTGGGGATAATCATCATCACCATCACCATTATCACTATCGTCATCGTCATCGTCAACGTTATTCTTCGTCATCTAAACGGTTCCGTTCTAGCTGGGTTTTTAACACCAAAAATGCACGGACGTTTACACACAGAAACTTTTTATATATTATCTGATAAAATTCAACAACAAAACCTTTTCAGTATAATCAGAATCTTGAACAAGATTTGACAAATTTAATTGCTGGTTGTCTAGTTAACCTTGTTTCTTCTCGTCTCTACCTGTCGATCAAAGTGCGGCACGTGGTTTGTTTAACATTTAACGGAAGTGCAAACTGTTAAAACTGCTGGTAAGAGGAGCCTCAAGTTTTGAATCTATGAATAGAATCTTCAAGCACGACCATTCAAGTTAAAGCTATTGAATAGTGCTTCTTTGCAGTGTCACTATAAATCCCAATCTGTGTGCTGCTGCGATGGGCTTTGTTGTTAGTTGAATTTTTACCATTTAAAAAGTGGCACATTTACTTCTTAAACCACTATACCTTTTTTATGCGTCGCAATATGTGCAGGGATTCTGACGGTGATGAAAGTTGATTTGTTTTCAATTTCGTCTCTTGAAGAGGCTGCAGGTTAAACGTAGAATCGTAGAACAATACAAACGTTTAAGACAACAGGTGTGTCTAATGGAATTACTACACTGTTTTTGACTGGTGGCACTGAGAAACGAAACAGAGGCCATGATGATCAAATAAAAAGGATTAGTAGACACAAATCTGCTTGTAAAAAGTGTCACACTTATTTTTACTTTTTACTGTAGTCACAACAAAAATGTCTGTTGTGTCTAAATTTCGATGGCAAATTTTATCGACAATTGTTACATTTTCCAAATATTTTGACATCTCAAGTAAGCGACTCAAAAATCGCCACCAGAAACTGAAGACCGAGGACAATTTTCCTTAGTACATCAACGAACTTAAACGCGTATTTTGGATATGATGGATACAAGGGCATTTTTACGAAAAGAAATCAAATGTAAATCAAATGAAGTCAGCTATTCATAATCACGTTTTGTAACGACGTTTTGTATACCCGCCCAGTGCTTACAAAACAAGGGTAAATAAACGTTTTAAAACTTACCAGGATGTTCTTTGATGCGCCTTTTACCTTCACCATATGCCACCAATATTACCATTATGAGGAACTGTGATAGTTCCAGCTTGTGAAATATAAATCTCATTGTTAGACACTTTGGCTCCTGCCCCCTATGACGGCGGCTCAATGGTCACGTGACTTAGACAACACGGTGGTCAATTTCTCATGAATTTAATATAACCGTGTGATCGGCCACTCAGTTATTGCAGCATGCCGCAGCATGCCCAACCCATTCCTGTGCGACTGACTTAAGCAACTAATTGGTCAGTTGGGGGACGTTTTATAATGGAATTGAATTCGTCAGAAATAAATTTGTTTATCAGATTCCAAATACTTTTTATAAATTTGGAAGTATAGAAAATCTTCAGACCGAAAACCTCATCCATCTAAATCCAGGAATCCACGACTAAGAACTGATGACCCTGTTATGTAAAGGTTCATACGCGAATAGCGAGGATCGTGACGGTCCTTGTCCACTGCTATAAAGTTTCAGAGTACGATGATCGTTCTAACGTGGAACGACTTAAGTTAAAGTTGATTCACCTCTTGCTTTTTCTTTGAGCTGAACTGAGACGCAAGCTCAACACAACATTCTATTCATTCGTTAACGTACTTGTAAATAACATATGCATGGGCCAGAGAAAAGAACCCTAGTTTTCCCAAGAATGGTTGAACTTTGATAGATGGGAACAAGCTTTGTACCAGTGGTTTGGATGTACTTAAGTTACTGCGGGCGGCCGGAGGAGCCCGCAATCCTATTCTCAACGTTGCTATTGAGCATGCGCGGCATGTATGTAGCCTGATTTGTGTGGAATTGCACCAAGAATGAATGAGGAGGGTGAGTAGGTTCGCGGATCGACGGATTTGGCTAAAAAAAAGTGCTCGGTTTTCGGATTTTAAGGATATATTCTTACGGATTGGCGGATTTTAAAAGCTCAGTGGATCACGGATTTCTTCAATATTTAAGCATGAATTATGGATTTTGTTTGTTTCGAAATACGGATCGTGGAATTTAGACATTTGTTTTCAATTTTTTAAAGTTTTTTTTTTGTACATTTGTTACTTTAGTTCTACTAAAAACTAGTGAATGCACACGGAAACAGATCTTGTAAACTTTGTTAATACTTTATTGTCCGAATGGTTTAATTTGATAACACAGAAGACATAAGGGATTTAAAAACAATGATAAAAGAACTAGTTTTACAATAATGGTTCAAACTTCTTCTTTTATCAATTTGTTAGATGCCTGATAAAGTCTCAAAGAAGTCTGTGATCAGACAAAACCGGGCGGATAACAAACAAAGTCAAGAGAGGATGGAGTACTTCATCTTCTCTTGACAAAGTTGACACAAGAGCTTTCAAGTCTCACGGATTGCGCGTGAGGCTTATGCAAACGAACGCAACTCTTACGCTGAAACTATTATTTCTACGCATTTAAGGTTTTTTTTTTATTTAAACAGTTAATATTGAGGTAGAAATTACCGCTTAAGTACAGAAACTACCTCATGGACCATCATCTTGGAAATAGCCAGCCTTACACCGTTCAGTGGGTTTACTGACTATTGCACATGCTCACATACTAATCGCAGACCAGTAACGTGGACTCTCTGGATATTAGTCCAATAAAAATCCTTAAACAACACTGAGAGCTGAGAGCTGAGAGCCAAGTTATCTGAGCGCTCCTTCACCAAACCTGCAGCAGCACCAGCAGCCGGCTGGGTCTGGTCATTGCTGTCCAAGGTCTAAATAGCTACTTGATGGGCCACGTTTCCTCTCAGAATAAAGGAAAACACTTGTTAGCTACTTCAAATTTTTAAAATTTTCTGGGGAGCATGCCCCCAGACACCCCCCGCCCTCCGAAAACAGGTGGTTTCTTCAGCGTCACACAAGGCCATGCGTCAAAAATCTCACTCTTTCAGAACAAATCAACTAGAGAGCTGTGTGGCAAGATCTGTTGCGGTGTGTTGCTCACTAGTTTTTAATAAAAACATTTTATTTAACGTCAGTTATGTGAAAGTTTTAAGCTGCTTACGTCTCTTACAGTACTGCAACCTTATGGATTCAGATTTACGAGGAAATATCTGCGGATTGACGGATTTTCCTAAAACTTAGCACCGGTATAGACTTATAGTTGGCCTCGGAAAGTAGAGAGGAGGGTAGACATGACGTAGATTCTGGGTTTTTTTTATAAGAACATCTAAGTTTGGAGCTGAGGTTGAGACGTTCTTCTTATTTTTTTTTTTGCGATTTGAGCCTGAAAACGTTCTTAAGGTGTTCTTAACTCTTAAGTTACATGGTATACCCTTGATGTCGCGCCAATCAACTGCTGGTAAAGTTATAGCTTTACAAAAAGTATTGAACATAGAGTTTCACAACGTGACATAAAGTCACCAGATTTTGCAGTGAATAAGCAGAAAAAGTTCATGTGTAAATAGTATGCTACTCATTGAAAATATAAATGAACAAAATAAAGATGTTCTTAACTGACTTTTAGCCCAGTTTATGTTCTGAACATGTTCTTAAAATTTGGGTTAATCTCAACCTCAACGTTCTTATAACAAAGGTTCTTATAAAAAACAGAGTGTAAATATTGTAAAGTGACATCACCCTCAGTTTGCAACCTTGGCAACCCTCCATTTCCAGATACGGTCATTACTTATAGCGATCGGTTGTTTCATAGCCAGAAATCCTTGACGGCAAGCGGTTTGGATTGCGGGCTCGTATTCAAGATGGTGGGAAGACGTCCGGGCAATTCTTTAATGGTGGAATATTAAAAAAAAAAAAGGCTAATGCTATATTTCACGGTTGTTTACCATCTACATGGGAAAACCGGTTGGTCGACGGTTTGTACAAATGGTAAACAAAAATCCGCAATGAAAAATTCCGTTCAGGATTGGCGTGTACCATTTGCACAACCCCTCCTAAATAACACGTGACACGCATCAAAATTGGAGTAGGGCTTGGAACTGGTGAAAATCGCAAATGGTAAACACATTTTCCGTTTGGAAATTCCGATTGGAAATTTTGGACTACCTTTCAAGACGTTCCGAAAATTTTGGAAATTTTCGGGTCGGGAACACCAAAATAGCTTTACCATTTACATTCCGACCGAAATTTCCGAAATTTTTTGGTAAATGTTAAACAACCTATGTCTCTAAATAATCCCTAGTAACGATGTCTCAACAGATTCCCGCAAAGTTCCCGCTTGTTTTCGAATGTCTTTGTCGATTCGTGTGTACAGCGGACTTTCTAGGTACGTCATGTATTGGGGAATACAACTGACCACTGAAAGATGGCGGCCGGAGTGGAAAGAAAACAAACCTCTCGCGATCGAAGATGAATTTTCCCTCAGTAATGGCTTCATCTCGTCAAGCTCGCATTTCTGGAAAATGCCGCTTTTCACATGGAAAAAGTATCGTGTTAGGGATTTTTTTTAAGCCAAAAAGATCTGCTTTGCGTGTTTCACCCCTTATGTTTCGGATGGGATGATGGGGAACCGTGCAGTTCTTCCTCGTAGCGGACTAAAGAAACCATGTAGGTAAGACCTATTTTAAGTGAAATTAAGAAGAAAGTGTGACTATTTTATAAGGTTATTCCGATCAAAAAGGCACCGTCTAAAACCCTTTTTTTTTTCACTTTGCTTTCGATTAAAACGCGGTTCGAACTTGGCTCAAATATCTATTTTGATGGTGGGGAATGTTGAGTTTCTAGCGATTATGCCACAAAATGCAAAAAATATGTATATATATTTTTCCGTCATTTCCCTTATATTTCGCCACCATGTTAAATCCGCATGTCCGTGCTCTGTTGTATGGGATTTCTGTCTATGTTTTTAAGATCTAGTAAGATAGATTTGTCTGTAGCTAAACAGATTTAAAGTTGTCTTCTTGAAGTTTGACTGACTGACTGACTGACTGACTGACTGACTGTCTGTCTGTCTGGCTAAATGACTGACTGAATGACTGACTGAGTAACTGACTGACTGACTGTCTGACTTTTTGACTAACTGGCAGGCTGGCTGGCTAACTGACTGTCTGACTGAACTGACTGACTGAATGGCTGAGAGGCTGACTGAATGACTGGTTGACTGACTGACTGACTGACTGACTAACTGACTGACTGAGTGTCTGGCTGGCTCGCGGAGTGACTGAGTGACTAACTGTCTGTCTGTATGTCTGTCTGGTTGACCGACCGACCGACCGATTAGAGTGGTTGTCTATAGATCAGCGGACAGTAAACACTGTTCAGATTAAGCACACTTTCGTAATGATAAGCTTGCCACCAGTCCCTTCCAGTTATTCATCCCTCCACCATAATATACAGCAACAGTAATGAAGTAATGCTCGCTAAAGTAATATCGTCTGTTTATTAACTTCATATATTAGATTTACAGTGTAGGTTTTGGGCCTGTTTTTCACTTCTTTTTAAGTTCTGGTTTTGCAATTTTTATAATGAAGGTAAAAGCAACATATCCTTGAAGACAACATAACCATGGACATGCAGTGTGTAGCTTGTAGGTCCATCAAAGCATGACTTGACTTCTCTCTTGTCTCAACCAGTGGTTTGTTGAAACGTTCTGGCATCTGTGGCAGAAAAAGATCAAAAAAAAAAAAATCAAACAGCTAGAAAATACTGAAGAAAAACTAAAATAGTTGCATAAAATGGTTTATAAGACAAAAGACTGAACAGCGGGTTGGAAAAAATATCTCTGACTTATACAGAAAACCATACAACTTTTCCGTTGTCACCTTTCCATCCTTGGTTATCTCTTTAGCTATCTCTTCACAGCTTAATGGATTGCATTCGACACTGGTTTACTGCTAGAAAGAGTTGATCAGGAGTCAAACTTATTATCCTTCGCAAATTAGTCATATGTAGTGTAATCTCTACGCTACGAGATCACTGTTTGTGACGATCGCTATGCTGTTCTCATTCCTTTTACTTGGTTGAATTCTTTCCTATCTTTAATCCAGGCTAAGAAGTTTTTAACTATCTGCTCACGGTTAAAATTCGTCCCGTTCTTACCATAAAAAGTTTCTTCAGTTTTTGTGCCTTTTTCTGCCTTTTTGATGCGGACAATTCTTGTCAGGGCATGGGCCTACCGACATAGGATCAAAAACGATTGTGTGGCTACCATTGGACAGTTGTGACGTCACGGAAGCTGTCCCAGGTCCCTGCATGGTGATTGCTACATTATTGGCGTTCACATTTCCAAACACACGTTGAGGTTTGTCTTCAGTGCTCAGTTTGATCTTGTGCCCATTGGTTAGTTGTTTCTCATCTGAAAACAATTATTAGTCATCACACAAACCGAGTGAGAAATACTGAGATAAATAGGCAATTCCCTTTTGCTTGCTCTTTGCAGTTCTAAGAACTTTTCTTGGTTTCCAACCACGTCACAACGCGGACATGTTGGTGGTCAATAAAATACAAATTCTTCTCACAGAATTTGCATAAAAATAAAATTTAGTTCCCAGCGGAGAGACAAACTATTATTCTTGACCACCAACATGGCCGCCATGACGTCACATGCAATCCAGCAATTAGAACATCTCCAACAACACCTTTCATTCAATTCTCAGTTCCTTCTTGTAATGTTAACTTTAAACATTTTTCTTAATTATCACAATGGTACCAGACGTTTAACCCAGAGCAGAAGGGGCACTAAACCGCTTGAGGTGAGAAGACAATCGTTTATTATTTTGCGCGGTTTGTTTAGATCTGACCTCACTTAGACTGGGCGGCAAAATGTGGCTGTTGTCCAGAAGGCTCATTGACGTGCTAGCTATTAAGTTTCTTTGCCACGACTCCACTCCTATGTGAGCTTCCGTTTGTTTTACCAATTTCTTAAGACATCTTTAAGGCAATTTAGCTTACGTTTTGGCTTGTCTGTTATAACGGGCAAAGTACTTTCAAGTTTTGTCAACACTTTGTTGGCGATCTCTTTATTGATCGTTTGTTGAAGGTGAACAGAAGGTTCGTGTGATGCTTCTTTGTCGTCTTGCGCATGCCCCTGATGTTGTGATGCCAGCTTGGGGTGTGGCTTTGTGTGTTCATTTTCTGGTTCTTTGGGTTCATATGCTGGTTCCAGGTCGTTTGGTTTTCCCTCTTTTGGTTCCACTTTGGGTGCTGGTGGTTCGTTCAGGGAGAGGGTCACAGGAAGTTCATGGCCTTGAAGAAAAAACGACAACTTTGACGTTTCTTTGCGAAATGAAGGAAAATTATAGTAAAACTTTTACTACTTTTACTGAATTAGCGAAAAGAAACGACGTTTCAAAGTCATCTTGGCTTCAATTTTAAGTCGAAAAGTCATTGTTCAAGTGGAGTTAATTATTCATAATTATTCATTATTAGTTTGAAATCCGTAACAAGTGACGCTTTGAATAGACTAAATTAACTCCATTTCAACAATCACTGTTTGACTCGAAAATGTAGCCAAGCTGACTGCGAAGCTCTCAGCCATTTTAAAGAAATGGCTGAGATATTCTGACTCACACTTTGTTTATTATTGGATTATATATATACACTTTATTTAAAGAGGGTGGCACGGAATAGTTAAGACAACTAATAAACTTGTGGCCCTCTACAAGGTGAGCACTAGGGGTGGTCACAGCCAGGGTTCGTTACGTCCCTAGTGGTTCTTTAACGTCCCACAGAATTAATTGTGAAGAGTTGTGAGACGGGACCTCGGGCTTATCGTCCTTATCCGAGAAGACTAGAAAGTCTAACCATTTTGCAGATGTCATTGCAAAGGAAGCACTTTCTCCTCAGTTATTTAAAGACCCTGAGTGTTGGTCCGGCCGGGGCTTGGAACCCACGACCTCCCGCACGGTAGTCCGGCACTCTACCAACTGAGCCAACCGGTCGGCGGTTGACGATATCAGGAAGGGTCTTGCAGTGTGACGGCATGTAAACTTTACCTTCTGACTCCAGCTCCTTCCCACTCCCCCCCCCCTCATCATTTTCACCATTCCTCGTTTTCCCAACGACATAGCCTCATTTCCAGTTGAACAGGTTTTAAATAACTTTAGACTGATTGCCCCCATTCATACCCCATTCATACCCCATCAGTGAGCCCTCACGATGAGCATTGTAACACTTAGGGCCAACTTTGCCGATAAATATATTTTAATAAAAAAAATCATCTAAATCTCACCTGAATGAACATTCACCACGTCAACAGACTGAGACGTATCTTTGATTACATGGATAGTGTGGTCTGGTTTGGCTTTCCCTGGAGCGACCTGAAGTTCATTGGTGTTCAGTTCAATCATGCCTGGTCCTTGCATTGAAAGAGACACACTGTGAGCGTTCATCTGAGCCGACGCTTTGTTGTTCTCTGCCACCTTGTGTACGTGCATGTTGTACACGTTAACGTTTTCTAGGGGTCCTGTGGCATCTTGCTCGCTAGTGGGTTGCTGGTATGCCTGTGGCTGGGGTTCATCGTTTACTTGACTGCTTGCATGAGCTAGAAACAATTACGTTTTCCAAATTAATGAGATCGGACCTTCGTAAGATTTGAATTTTCCCTCAAATCTACGTTTTAAGATTCACTCTACTTTTGCAACCCCTCAATAATTTAATAACCAGTCATGAAATTTGACCCTTTTCAATGGTGGAATTTGACCGTCGAATTCAATGAATAAAAATAACAAGGCCCTCCATTTTAACCATGTTTGCTGGTTTTCGGGGATCAAATTAGACTGTAGGAGGATTCAAGTTTAATTCCATGGGAACACTGAAGCCCCCAGCTGTATAAATGGAACATGGTACATTTAGGTGTATAACTGACCCGGGCCGGGTCTTAGTGACGAATTCCACCAGTAAACAGAAGTTGGATTTATCAAGAACAATAGGATTCGATGGGCATCGCTAGTATACACCCCCAAATAATCCCCGCAATGATAATAAGAATAATTTTCCACAACAGTTCAGGAAACTGAAGCGGTAAATTTGAGCCAAAATTTAGTTAAGTCAACAATGTAACGCGTGACATCTTTGGAATGCTAGCGAATCGATAGACGATGAAAAACTTGTGTGATCATGAATAGAAATTAACCACTGCTATCACCTACAACTTATTTCTTGTTAAACACAGTTGAAGGGAATATACGAAGGGAATAATAATAAATTTTGTTTGTGACGGCTCAATAGTTAGAAGAACTTTTGTTTTCCAGTTGGAGTCACCTATTGAAATTTCCAGTATTTCGTTGTCCTTTGTCAGTATGCGTCACATCAGTTATGTCGGCCAGGCTTGTAAAACGCCGACTGGTTTGTCTCCTGCTAGTTGATTTCTCTTGTTGTTTATTTGAATTATTTGTTTCATGTATTTGCTCGACCTCACTAACCTTTGTGCTACAGATACTGCCGACGGTAAATAAAAGTCGCTTGTTTTCTTTTTTAATTTTAAGTGAAATTTTAAGTCATGCTGTTTTTCGCTTTGAGATGTTGTGTCTTTGAGCAACTGAACAGCAAGAAGCTCAACAAGGCAAATTTCACAAAATTTGCTCTGAGAAGCGAAAGATGCAACGAATGTACTCAAATTCAAATACAACAGATAGTGGACTTAACACTCGTGATCTGTGAAATCGCTTTAAACAGTCGATTTGACACCCCTTGTGTGTTTGTCAACAAAAAAAAAAAAAATGACATAAATGTTGTTAGGCCATGTCATCTACATACCTTTCCTGTGTTTATGGTGGCGAGGTCTTCCATGTACCACAATTACCACCCCAATCAAAAGAATCAAAAGTCGTGACATTGTTGACTTACCAGGATTGACTGAGACTAAGTTTCAGTACTGCACTATTATATCCACGTTTTAAGGGACACCGTATATTTTTGGCCTACCGGTTTAATAAGCCACTTCTTGTTCCGCTTGACCACACAATTATTGCACTATCAAGGTACTTAAACCCGTTTTTGAAATTTCTGTTAAGATGTTTGGTGCGAATCACCACCTAGAACTTTTCATCTAACGGTAATTGATCTGGTGTGAGGTAATTATCGTGAAATATCGGTGGACAGCAGATGATAGTTAAAACAGACATTTTGGTTGCCCTGAGCGAGAATATCTCCCAATATTTTGACTTTTAATTGATAACAAGTTGAATATTACTGACCCAGAAATACGACATTCTCTCCTGGATTTCTACTTTTCTTGGCGTTAAAGATTTCACGGGGGATATTGCGTCCCACGATAGTTATTTATGGAGTTTAAGAAATGACTACGGCGACGGCAACGAGAACGCCACGCTTAGTGAGCTCTGCACGTGCGTTTTACAGTTTTGTACATTTCTTTACCATCCTCTGCAAAACAACAACGTGAAATGACCGAATTTTAGGTTTCCTCGAGAACGTGAGCGTATGACGGCAAAATCTTCTTTCTCTTTCCTTACTTTGACGTTACATTTTTAAATGACGTTCTACTTTGAATCGCACGATTCGTTGTATAATGGGAGACCAGGGAATTAATTGTAGTATCTTAATAATCACTGTGTCGGCTATGTATGTGTAAAGATCGTGGCCCCTGAACGGGCCCATGGGATGGAACGGGTATGGAACATATTTTGTCAGTTATTAATAATGCAAACTGTGTTGACTGATAGGGTTTTGTTTTAAGACGGCGGTAAAAATCACATGCCGTCCAACCTGCACTGAAGGAAGCTCGACTGTATGTGATCCGACTTTTCAAACGTTCACCAACTTAGAGGGGCGATATAACTAATCAATCCTTTTTGTGGAATTGAAAAACAGCTGAACTAATAGGCCATTTCTGAGTTCATGTCTGCCTCCTCTTCAAAGAGAGTCTAAGTGCGAAGTTTTTGTGATGGTAATTAGTTCTACTTTACATATGAATGAAAACTAATTTTCATAACAAAAACTTCGCACTTAGACTCGCTTTGAAGAGGAGGCAGACATGAACTCGGAAATGACCTATTCTCCCAAACGGAATATGCAGACTTACCAATGTTTTTCTTTAGCTGGGTGTGCGACTGGGCGGTGGAATCGCATCCCAGAGAGAGCCATTATACGGCTAATTGCTCAGGGCTAAAGAGTTTGCGGGAGTTTGCGGGACCTTATGTCTTATAACCTCAATTTTAGAAAAAGGGAACATATTCGCCATCGTAAACTAACTGATTCACTTGCCATTGATAACGGTCCTTATTATGAGTGACTAAATGATCAAGTGAAAGAATGACTGAATCAATCTTAGAAAGCCGGACTCAGTCAGAAACGCACAGTAAGGTATCGCGAGGTTCCGTAACAGATATACTTTATTTTTGTGCATTGTGTTACAGTAAGGTTGGTTTTAAGTGATGCTTAATTCAAGAAGATCTTTTTAAATTGACATATTATATTGTAATAGCTATTCTCATACATATATGGATACTTTATATGATATTTCTATTTTGCTTTGAAATCTTCCTACATTCCTCTTATTCTTTACTAGGTAAGTTGTATGTCTGAGAAAATTCCGGTAAAAGAAGAAAAAAATTGATCAAGATAAATGACATCTTATTTGGAAATTCCATTATAAGTGCGGACACACGCAAATTTTTTGGAAGGTAGGGAGGCCAACGGTTAGTTTTTATTTAATCTAACTGCACACGACTAGCCTCCTGCCACTGAAGAAGGAGACAAACCAGAAAGTGTTCACACCAGCTCTGGTTACGTTTTTCCTCAAGCTCCTATCTTATTTCATGTTGTATCATGTATTATCAGTCACAGCGGGCTCTCAAATGGTTTCAACTCTCGGCCACTGCCATCCACCGTTACTTTTGAAATGTTCAAATTTTCAATCGATGTAGCTTTGAGAATTCTTTCTTAACCAGTGAGCAATAATCACTAAAAAAAATTGGAAACAGCTGAAGAATGACTAAAGAAAACAACGCGTTTAATCCTTCTCCATAAAAAAACTTGACGCCTTCGCGCCAAAAATGATAAACATTCACATACCCCCGTTTTAAAATTTCCACCTAAACAAAAGAAAATAAAATTATCTAGTTACTGGTATCTCAGTGCTACATTGGCTGCGGGGGATAAAGGTACAGCATAGCCAGACCCAGGATTTCGTATTCCACACGAAACTGCGCTGAAGGACCCAAGGAAATAACTTCGAGTGATATCTACTGAAAATTTTCCAAGAAACTATTCTCCCGAAAAAAACAATTTCCATTACTCAGTTTTGAAGTTTTCTTTTGACTGCATGCTTGAGAGCGTCTTTGTGTTCTTACTGAACGTTACCATGTACTGTTTTTGCCTGGTCTATAAATGTTGTGAACGGTGTATGAGTTGAATGAGCATTTTCCAACAGAAAAAGAGAGGATTTCGGTTAGTCGATTTTTTTTCGAATTCCAAAAGTTTGGAAACATGATAACGATGTTTCCAAACCTTCCCACAAAACAATGCGACCTCAACTATCCCCAACGATAGCTCATGGAAGAAAATCGTGCATTTTGCTCGAATAAATTCTCTGTCGCACTTTCTATTATCTGGAAAAAAAGCAGTAATGACGTTTTTTAAATTGAAACAATTTTAAAGATAATTACTGGTCTTCTTTTTTATTTTGAACAAAGTTTACACTTGAGCCTGCAGTTCGTCACCAGCCATTGTTCTCCGCAACGGTCTTCTGGGTAAATTATGCATCTGCCATCGTCTGTACACGATTGAGGGACTGATGCTGAAAAAAAAAAGCAGTTTTAAGATTAATTCATGAGAAAAATAGACCGCTTCCACGTTTAATGTCTGTCTTCATAAAAGAGCGATTTCTAACTGGGCAACTATAGCAGAACTTGGTCTGTGTCTGCTACATAAGTTGAAATTGATTAAATCAATTCTTAAATGTTCATTTTCGGAACAGCGTTGCAAACCACTACAAAAAAAATCTAAGGGGCTGTCCAACATCCCCGAGTTTTTGCCACGCCCATCCTTCCCCCTTTACAGAGTTTTCACTCACCGGTGTTGTAAGCTGCTACAGCTGGAGCAACTGGTGCAGCTGGTTGCGCGTCAGCTGGGGCGGGCGTGGGAGCCTGACTAGGGGTCTGGGGCTGGGATGCTGGTTGTGTTCTGCTGGCTGTACTCTGCGAAGTCGTTGTGGTTAGAACTGAAGCTGCCGCGTTTTTCACTGATTCCTCCTGTGATGTTGATGGTTTTGCTGCATCTTGAGATGGCGAAGGTTGGGAAGTCGATGCTTGTGTTGAATTCTGGGATGTCGAGGACTGTGTTGCATTCTGGGTCGTCGGCTGGTGTGTGGCATTCTGGGATGATTGTGTTGTGCTCTGGGGAGTGGCTCGCTCTGTTGAATCGACGGATGTACTTCCCACTGTGGCCTTGGTCTCTTGATCTGTGAATACAAGTACATTATCACGAAAATGATCCACAGTGTCAGTCTCAAATTTGTGCCTTTCGAATGAAAAGGGGAAACCCTTTGCCAAAACTCTTGTGAGTATGGGCAAAAGCGATCTAATCGTGTTTCCTCTAATTATTACATTTTCCGCAACTCTCTGCTCTGAGATCTAGATAAACAGGGATTTAATGACCCTCCCCTCCCCCACCTTCCCTCCCCCTTCCCCATCCCCCATCAGCGGCTTCAACCAGAAGCAATTTTTGATCCTGTTCAACTCCCAGAAATGACATTTAGGAAACGTTTGATGACATGGGGTTTCCTTACTGTTTTTTTTCGGGACGTTCCCTTGTCGCCATATTTGAGATTTCAACTTTGCTGTTAAAAAAGTCCATTACATGCGGTTTTAAGGGTAGTAGATCTATTAGTTATGTTAAAACCTTCACTGGATGTCAGAAACAGTGGGAGTGGGGTTAAGTGAGGTGCTTCCATACCTGCAGGTTTGGTTTCAGACTTTTGATCGGCGTTTTCCACGGTCGCCTGGCCTTTGGTGACCTGTAGCATTTCCCTGTGGTCACCCTCCACCACCTCCACGCTCGGTTTGGTACTGTACTGCTTTCCCTTCTCCGGCACATCAATCTCGATGTTCTCAATCAGGGGTTTTGTAACATTTTGTTTCAGAACCATCAAAGGTTTCGCAAAGCCTTTTGTGGCATTATTCTTTGGGGGCATGATTCGAATCTCTTGAACCTGTGGGACACCATCCTTCAGCTTCGGCTTGACTCGGATAGTGTACTTCGCCTGTAGCGGTTTGGGACCCGAAGCAGGAGCAACCAGATCCGATTGCATATCGGAAATCTCCGGTGGATCGTTTGCCTTAGTTACCGTGGTGTTTGTGTCATTTATAGTCGTGGCGTTGACGTCTACGTCTGCGTTAAGAGAGGCAAATGGAATGAGAATTTCCAGCGTGAACAATGGCTTCCACGCCTACAATAGTCTCTAATTTTTTAATCAGATTGAGATAGGCTGTCGTGAGACTGATGCCCCGGGCAAATACTTTTAATCTACGCAGTGACTTCATATTGCCCTTCCGTTAGGACTCGTGTATTCATTATTGCCACTGATTCAGTTATAATTACCAGTCGAGGGAAAAATGGTTTAAATCCCTATCGCCTAAAAACAATGTTCACGTGTGCCCTGCGGGAAGTGACACCCCTTGGGTAAAGAATCCCTCGTCTTTACTTTACGGTGTATTAATTACAATTAGTCCAAAAGGGCTTTTGTCAAGCCTCGTCTGGCTTGGTGGTACACGATGGTGCCAAAAATGCCCAGTGGCAGCTCCCAGGGAACTGATTTCCGATATTTTTTAAATAATGGTTATGATTCTCTCCACGCAAGTGTTTAGATTGAGAGGTTTTGGAATAGAACAGGTATTTGGTATGAGGAAAAGACACGCATCACCTGTCACTATGTAAAGCCGAGACAAAAAATGCCAAGAATTTCTTTGTTTGATCCGTTTGGTCGATCCGTTTTTATTCAAAACTAGCCTAAACAATTTTTAAGCCCCTTTTGTTTTGTTTTAAAATTATATTTTGTGTAAAAACTCTCACTTTTTTCAGTAGAACTGTAACGGGGGGTGTTTTTTCTGAAAATCGTGTGTTATGACTTGCCCACTTTAGCCAATTAATTATTTTAGAACCTGATTTGATGGAGTGCTACCTAAAAAAGTAGAAATAAGGCAATAATTTTCAAGTCTTCTCTAGGGTGTGATATCTTACGAATGATCCTGTTTTCCGCTGCTAACAGAATCTGTTCGGTTCTCTTGATAAGCTAGATTTCTACCTGTGCTCGTTTTGTATAATCTGCCGCCCCGTTCTTAACACAGATCGAGCAATCTGGTTATTGCTAATTACAGTCTGTTTCTGATTCTATCTGCTATTTCGCAAGCGAACCAAAACCTCTCAATCTAATGGGGAATAATATTTTAGATGACTGCTCTAAACTATTCTTGAATTGTAGTGTATGGCCCTGGTACTAAACTGCTTAATGAATGTTTTGCTTTCATGTCTTAATTATTTTTATTTTAAAATAGTAAATTGAAACAATTACCAAAACTTACCTCGAATACCTCTTTGAATATTTCTCCCTTCGATTATCGTAAAGCAAACGAGGAACAACGCGAATTTAAACATATTTAAAAGAACAGTTGAACGCCGTATTCCAAGAATGTATTTCCCCTTCGATAGCCGGCGAGGTCACACACGTAAGCTCGAGAGAATTCTTGGAAGTCTTTCAGCTTAACTGGTGACCTTTATGCTTAATGAGCTGGAAAATGATGCTTGCCTTGAGACCTACCTATACTGTGATTATACGTATATTAGGACGTTACGCATTTCGTCTTTAAGGATTGACATGACTCATTGGTTAGATCGAGGTCGCAAGCAGAGCTTTCATTGAGGTGTGGGAACCAGGGATTTTACCCGGATATTTGGAGTGAGTTTCACGGCTAGTTTAATAGGGAAACAGTATATGAAATTAGGAAAGACAATCCAAGGCTATTTATGACAAATCCCCACTTCAAACATTAGTGACAGCTCTACTAAAACGAAGCGGTTTTAATTAATTTTATCCAAGTTAAATCGAATATCTGTCAATCTTGCGGGAATAACTCGTCGGATCAAATAGAGCATAGATGTAGTCTTCACACAACCTGCCACCACAAGAGAGGATAAGACTTCCAAACTATAAGCTAATTTTTTGACGGAATAGTTTGAAATCTAATGATGAAAGTCCAGTGACGAAATTTTGTCCTAATTTACGGGGGATGACAATAATAAGAAAGCCTATTTCGGGAAGAAACAAATTTTTCCGGGAATCTAGAGATTTTGCTGGGAATGGGAGACGCTGGAACTGATTTTTCTGGGAAGTATGACATAGCTGTATAGTTCTAGGACACAGTCGAAAAAGAGCGGACATTGAACGAAGTTTGTACTTCGATTGGTTAAAAAAAATCCGGAAGGTCCTCCAAATTTCCGGCAGGACTTAAAGTTAGATATAGTGTTGTTCAAACAACGTTTGTTAGAGTTGTCGGCTCCCGTTATTTTCTTTAATGTGCTACATTATTAGTATGTAGATTTAAAGACTACTTCACCTATTAATCAGCAGCAAGTGGAAGAATTAATTTTCTGTTTTACATCAATATGGGCAGGTTATTTAACTACTGGACTGTAGAATGCGAGGTTGTAAAGTTCTTGCCTAAGTGTACTGTTCTTTGGATTGGCCGACACCGCCAATTCAGTACTAGACCAGTATTTACTAATACCGTGAACGCCCCTGTCTTGTGGTGTGGTCTGAAAAGAAACAACCGATACTGCACGCAAGTACATATCGATTACTTTTCAACGTCCCGATATAGCGGTATCGATATAGGATTCTATCGTCATTGTATCGATTACTTGCAACTTGCTGAAGAAAAGTGAAGCCACCGCATTTATAGGACGATTTTTATTTAAAGAATAAACATGCACTTCCCAAGCAAGGCAATAATTTTAAAATGCGAAAAACGTAAGGTATACAGCTTGTATATAAATACGTCATCTTGAACAACAACATATCGTCAAATACCTCTTTGGTCTACGTCTTACGATTAAGAAAATATTTGATATTTGTCACCATACATTGAGAAAATATACTACAAACAGCTACCTGGAGAGACACAAATCAAAACAAACTAATTATTTGAACCTAATTTCAAGGAAATCATTATCCTAAAGCACTGATACAAGTCACATCAAGTGTTGACATCAATAAATATCTCATTATCTACAGCTGCAAAGACTGCTCCTTGTTGGCGCGTCACATGAGATCCACATGTCATTTCTGAATTGGTATTTGTTGTATCCCAAACCTAAGAGAACGTTCAAAAGCAAAACAGTTGGACTTTCATAAGGTTTTACTTCACTGACTGCTACTCGGGGTGCTTGTTCCAAACCTCTTTTGGCTTTTACACGATGTCCTGGCTATTTTGAAAGTTGCCACCAGGCCAGTGTATCAATTCTTCAAGCGCCACTTTAAAGATCTTTGGAAAATCGCTAACTCCCATTAAAAGTTCTGTAAAGTGCTGTCTTCAGTCGACCCATACACTTAACAGTTGCATGATTTATGGTCTATTCTCTATCATTTTTTGCTGTCCTTTTGTGCTTTTGAGCTTTTTTTTTTCATAAATACTCCACTGTTTTCTCGTTCAAGCGTTACCTTTTCTTTTAATTTAAAAACATAATTTTGTACCTTTATTTCAACATAGCTTGCATTTGCTTTTGCAGTTCGCCTTCAGCCATGGGTCTCCGCACTGAGTTTCAATGTATGTGGCACATCGGCTGTCGTCAGTGCAAGTTTCAGCTTCAAACCGAACAAGTGAAGATAAAAGTAAAAATGAATGACCTGGTTTAATTGACTAATTAAACTAAGTGACAATTAGTAATGTTACGTACTAATGCATTGTCAGTTCAGAAAAATGCAAATTATAATGAACAAAACTGAACACCTCTTGAATTGAAGGGGAATTCGTGAAGTTATTCCTATATCATAACGGTACATTGTCCAAAATGATAGTTATGCTTTAGCTTTGTAACGTTCTAAATGTGGTTGGGTGAACGCCAACTGTAAGCTATTTAGGAATGAAGTTGAAAAACCTTTATTTGATGCTCTTTCAAAAAGGGCAAGTTTGTTGCCTAATGATGATGATGATGAGGATTTATATAGCGCTTTTATCCAAAGGGCTCAAAGCGCTTTACAACACTTTTTGGGGGACTTTGCCAGACTGCTTTTTAGGCGCAAATCACAGCCACGCAGCTTACAATCTATTTGAATGAATAGTAGGATTAACACAGGTGCCCCCAGAACAGAACAGGTTATAAACCATCACACCGGGGACTACGTCCCCTACTCTTTCCGATCAGTGTGTGGGTTCTTTAACGTCCCACACCAGTACTGTGAGACGGGACCTCCGGTTTTATCTTCTTTATCCGAGAAGAATAGAAAGTCTAACCATTTGCAGATGTCATTACAAAGGTAGCATTTTCTCCTCAGTTATTTAAAACCCCCGACCTCCCGCACAGCATTCCGGTGCTCTACCACTGAGCCAACCGGTCGGCGGTAAACTGAGGATGCGATTCGACTGCTTTAATACTGTCCAAGAAATTTCCCCATACTAACCACAGCGATCAGTTCTTTCACCCTTTTTTAATTTCTGACCGCGGGTGTCTAGAGTCCGCGGGTTGTCTAGAGCATTTCTTGTTCCCCATCCAACTGAAAGCTAATCAGTAATGATTTCATTGCTTTATACAGTGGGAAGTGTAAACCTCGTGTTTTGATGAGTCTAGACGAGTTTGCAATTCATTCGGTTTTAGACGCACGAATGATGTCATGAGGGAAAGAAAGTAAAAGAAACAATATGTAAAACAAAGAGATTCCATCTGTCAGTGTGTCTGTACTCTGATAACGCAAGGAGGACGTCAAAACGTGGTATCAAAGTCAGTCACGCGAACGTCTTTTTTCTGACCTCGTTTTGACATCATCCGTGTGTTATCAGAGGACACATGCACTGAGAAATGAAATCTGTTTGTTAATTTTATACAAGGTGGTTTAAACCATGAAACTTCATGGATGGTGTGTGTATAAGCTGTGGTGATGATACGATCATTTTGCGGAAAGGCGTTCTGTTTTGTAGCTCAAACGTTTTCAAAAGTACTTCCTTGACCTAGGCATTATTGCTGGTTTGCATGTGACGTCATGGCGGCCATGTTGGCTGATAAGAACAATGGCCTGCCCCTCCACTGGGAACTAAACTTTATTTTTATGCAAATTCTGCGGAAAAAATTGTATTATATTGTCATCCAACATGGCCACCTTGTCACCTGGTTGAAAACCAAGAATATACGAAAAGAGAAGACTTACTAGTGCTGTAAGTAGCAGTCTGAGGCGATGGAGCAGTGAAAGAGGACTGGGACTGATTATCTGACTGATTTGAGTCGCTCTGGGCAGCAGTTTCTGCTTTTGAGGAAGACGGGGTCTGAGCAGTCGAGGTTTCATTGGCTGAGTCCTGCTCGGTTGTGTTGGTGGAGGAGGAGTCCGTCTGCTCTGTAGTGTTTGCCGCTGCTTTGTTTTGCTCGGTCTTGGTGGTGGAGGCGGACTGGGCTTGCACTGTCGAGTCTTCTGTCTTGTTTGTTGGCGTGGCTTCCTTAATTTCTACATTTGAGGAAAAGATACCATTGCTGTTCTACTTCCCTTATAGCATTTGATTGGCTGTTAACTATTGAAATACATGTAATGACCTTGTAGAGAAATGACGATCTGAGACGAGGTGACTGTCAGAAAGAAAGCCCATCTCGACGCTTCAAACTTAAATGAAGAAAATCAACTCCGGACGCTTTTTGGAAGATCAAAGTTGCTGCGCAAACGTTACAGGTTAACATGAGGCTATTACAAAATTCACTGGAAATTATACTCGGGAATTGAAAGAGGCCGCAAGTTGAAACCTTTGCAAATTGGCCCATGATGAGGAGTTGCTCTTGCGAAAAAAATACTGTGTGACTAGCTATTTACTATTTCAAAGCTAACTGCACCTAGACTGTGGTTATTCAACCAAATACCGCACAAACAAAACGTTCTTCTCAATACCTTCAGGTTTGATCTCTGACTTCTGTACAGGATCCTCCACCAGTGCCTGTCCTCTATGGACTTGGAGCATTTCTTTATGATCACCCTCGATCACCTCCACACTCGGTTTACGGCTAAACTTAGCCCCCTTCTTTGGTACATCAATCTCGATGTTCTCAATCATGGGCTTTGTGATGTTTTGCTTCAAAACCATGAGAGGTTTAACAAATCCAGAAGCTTTGTTTGGAGGCATAATGCGGATCTCCTGCATTTGTGGCACACCATTCACAAGTTTAGGTTTCACTCGAAGGGTGTACTTAGCAACCAGGGGCTTCTCTCCAGGGACGGGTGCCACCAGATCGGATTCCAGTTCAGTGTTCTCAAGGTCTTTTACTTCAGTTGGTAAAACTTGCTTTGTTGTTGGCACGTTGACTTTATCCTTAGCTGTAAAATGAGATTGACACTGACTCCTCAAATATTTTAGACATGGAGCATTCCGTGTCGGCCAAGTGAGTGGTTATACCAGTGGTTATCAAGACCTCGAGTTCAATAGACTGGCTTTTTAAGGAACGTATATGGGAGGCAACTGTTTCTTTTTTTTTTTTAATTCAAGCATTCGAAGATGGGTTTTAATTCTACATAATTTCACATTTACAAAGGTCCTGTTTCGTGTAGTTCAGCAGTGAGCAAAGAATGTCCTTCGTTCAGAACTGTAGCTGGCTTGGACTTTCCATTGGCATCTTGGTGGTGTCAATCAAACGGTTAGAATTTCGATATAAATGCTACGCTACGGTCAATAATAGCGCCTAAATCGGGCGGTTTTGCTTTGTAAGGACCGATTCGTCGTCAAGTACATAACTTTTTCCATTTTTGTTCTACAAAATACACTCTGTGAGGTAAAAAATGCATACTGTCTTGCAGACTAACCACTAATTGGGTTACGTAAATCAGACTTAGGTCCGTTCCTTACCCTTGCAGAGCCCGCATGTCTTAGGACAGTTGATCTCCCACCAAGTGTCATTGCAGTTGGAGTATCCATAGGTACAGTCCTTGTAAACGTCATCACAGTAGACGTTGAACACATATGGCACTGGAGAACAATAGAAAACGTAAGAAACATTTCTGGGATTATGAAGATGTTACATAGATGTTGAACCAAAAAGAATCGGTGCGGCGGAGAACAGTTCTCCTTCTAAGGAAAGGATATACATATTCTGCATTGTTGGTGAGAAGGGTACTCATAAACCACGTTAAAGGATAAGCCTGGTTTGGTCTGTTGGTTGGTGTAAAACGCAGGGAGTCATACAAAACAGTTTCACCCAACAGAGGGTCTCCGACAGTTCACCTCAAAACAACTTATGAGCTTTCATCGATGTTACAAATTTGAGAAAATGTTGCTTTAAAGAAAAACACTACTTCCAAATTGCATTCAAGCCCGTGACCGGCAGCACCTGATCAAGTTCACTAGGGCGCATGGAATGATTCAAATCGCTGTCAAAATACTTTGTGGGTAACAAGTGCTACGCTTGCGAGAGCTCCTTGACCTTCACCTGCCATGAAAACCGCACTGAATCAAGAATCTTTCAATCAAGAATCACGAATCTCATTGGTTTAGAATCTCAGTGGACGAAAACGGACGTCCTTTTAGACATAATACTCACTTGGTGGGGCCTTGGGCAGCTTAGGGCAGGGTTTGCAATCTTTGGGTGGCTTGACATTCTTATTACAACACGTCCATGGTGTCTGGGCAGCACCATCAGAATCAGCCGTGACATCCTGGGTAAAGGACTGCCCAGTTGTTGTTAGGTCCATGGTACCTGGACCAGACAAAGTCACACTCGCACCGTTAGGGTAAAAATTCCCTTGCATCTCAGTGGACGCATCCGTATTATCAACATGAAGTCTGTTTTCAGACTCCGTACCCTCTGATGACATGTGGAATGAGGATGGCAATGGCGAAGCGTGAAGAGGTGATGTGTTTAATGATTCTTGGGTGAAGGCTCTATCGTGATGAAGTTCTGATGTATGTACAAGGGATTGTGGCCCTGTCTGTTGTGAATATGTCTGACCTCTGCTCTCTTCTGATGACATTTTTTCGTGATGAAGTTCTGATGCTTGTACAAGTGATTGCGGCCCTATTTGTTGCGAATATCTCTGACCTTTGCTCTCTTCTGATGACATTTTTTCGTGATGAAGTTCTGATGCTTGTACAAGTGATTGCGGCCCTATTTGTTGCGAATATGTCTGACCTTTGCTCTCTTCTGATGACATTTTTTCGTGATGAAGTTCTGATGCTTGTACAAGTGATTGCGGCCCCATTTGTTGTGCATATGTTTGACCTCTGCTCTCTTCAGATGACATTGTATTGTGATGAAGTTGTGATGCTTGTACAAGTGATTGCGGCCCAGTCTGTTGTGCATATGTTTGACCTCTACTCTCTTCTGATGATATTTTATCGTGATGAAGTTGTGATGCTTGTACAAGTGATTGCGGCCCTATTTGTTGTGCATATGTTTGACCTCTGCTCTCTTCTGATGATATTTTATCGTGATGAAGTTGTGATGCTTGTACAAGTGATTGCGGCCCAGTCTGTTGTGCATATGTTTGACCTCTGCTCTCTTCTGATGATATTTTATCGTGATGAAGTTCTGATGCTTGTACAAGTGATTGCGGCCCAGTCTGTTGTGCATATGTTTGACCTCTGCTCTCTTCTGATGATATTTTATCGTGATGAAGTTGTGATGCTTGTACAAGTGATTGCGGCCCAGTCTGTTGTGCATATGTTTGACCTCTGCTCTCTTCTGATGATATTTTATCGTGATGAAGTTGTGATGCTTGTACAAGTGATTGCGGCCCAGTCTGTTGTGCATATGTTTGACCTCTACTCTCTTCTGATGATATTTTATCGTGATGAAGTTGTGATGCTTGTACAAGTGATTGCGGCCCTATTTGTTGTGCATATGTTTGACCTCTGCTCTCTTCTGATGATATTTTATCGTGATGAAGTTGTGATGCTTGTACAAGTGATTGCGGCCCTATTTGTTGTGCATATGTTTGACCTCTGCTCTCTTCTGATGATATTTTATCGTGATGAAGTTGTGATGCTTGTACAAGTGATTGCGGGCCTGTTTGTTGTGCATATGTTTGACCTCTACTCTCTTCTGATGATATTTTATCGTGATGAAGTTGTGATGCTTGTACAAGGGATTGCGGCCCAGTCTGTTGTGAATATGTCTGACCTTTGCTCTCTTCTGATGATATTTTATCGTGATGAAGTTGTGATGCTTGTACAAGGGATTGCGGCTCTATTTGTTGTGAATATGTCTGACCTTCGCTCTCTTCTGATGACATGTGGATTGAGGATGACAGTGGCGAAGCGCGAAGAGGTGATGTGTTTAATGATTCTTGGGTGGAGACGTCATCGTGATGAAGCTCTGATGCATTTACGAGTGATTGTTGCCCTGTTTCTTGTGAATAATTTTGAGGTCCCGATTGCATATGTGCAAATGTTTTTGATGAG
This sequence comes from Galaxea fascicularis, assembly GCA_948470475.1. Classification (NCBI taxonomy): domain Eukaryota; kingdom Metazoa; phylum Cnidaria; class Anthozoa; order Scleractinia; family Euphylliidae; genus Galaxea; species Galaxea fascicularis. The sequence continues at coordinate 34,969,827 of OX419338.1, forward strand.
TTAGGCTGTTGAATGAAGAATGTTTGTGGTTCTTCTAGTAATTGAGATTGATTCTGTGATGTGATGTTACCTTGTGCAAGAAAAACATGGACAAATGTGGAAATACTTCATTGCTGCCTGTTTAGATTAATGATGGTACAGAATTGCCTCATCTGTCTTCCGCGCCTCTTCAGTTTTGTCAATATGGGGAATCAGGAATACTTACACTATTGTATATTCATGCATTAATCAAGAGGTTTTGTATGGCCGATGAATTCTAATGGCAGATATTTTATTCGGACGCATTGTTTTTATTGAGCCTTCCTTTTGTTTGTGGTATGTTTAGTAATGGACAACAATTATCCCCTCAAATCAGCAAATCTGGCTAATCTTAATTAGCCAGCTTCGTTTAAATACGTAAACAAATGATGCAGAAGAGAGGTTGCCGTTGCTGAAATCACGGCATCTATAGTGAAGGAACATTAAAATAACTGTCATAACTGAAAGTAAAAACATATAAATAAGAGACGACTACCTGCTGCTACCGTCTGGTTAGAAGTATTGTTTACTGTGCCATATCCCTGCGCATTAGGCTGATAAACTCCAGCCATGACAGTCTGATTGGTCTCAGTGATGTTACCTTCAGTTGGCTCAAAGCCCACAGCGCCCATCCCGACCGATGGCTGTTGGGTCTCGTTGGTTGCCAAGGTAAATGTCTGTTTGAGTAGCTCGATGGTCTGATTCGCAGAACCAGGGGCAGTTACTTGTGTTTGATTGGTAAATGTTGTCTGGGTACTGGCCAAGGGCTGTGTAATAGCTGCCCCGGGTTCTTCTGCAACAGATTGTTGAGAAGCAACTGCTGCTGCTGCAGCCTGTCCTACCTGAGGTAGTGCTGGGGCAACAGCAGGAGCGGCTGGAGTTGCTACTGCGGGTGCAACCGGCTGGGCCGCAACGGGGACAACAGGGGCCGCTGCAGCTAGGGAAACTGGTTGAGCTGCAGCTGTTGCGGCTGGTTGAGTTACAGAAGGTGGGGCTGGTTGAGCTGCCAGTTGGTCTACTGTTGAGGTAGCAGGGGCTATCGTAGGCGCTGCACCAGCGGCAGCCACTGGAGCTCCAGCAGCATCCTGAGTAGCACCTGCCTGCTGCTGACCAGTGGATTGCTGATTGGGGTCGGCAACTTTTCCTTGGTCGACATACTGCAAATTGACGGGGTGCTGATCAGGAAAAAGGAATAACCAGTTTCTGTGATTGCTTTGGTAGTCAAATATTGGATAAGAGGTTGTCTGCAACTTCGAAGGCGCCTTTGTGGGAGTATCACCATATGGCTTGCTGAGGAAGACCACATCACGCCTGTCACCTTCATCTCGCTTCTCGACAAGTTTAGCTTTAGAAGAGTGCTTGCCCTTGTGGTGTTTCGTTTTTCCAGAGATTCCATGTTTTTTGTCTCCCTTCTTGTAGTAAAGGACTGCTGGAAGTTTCAAAATATTGGGACCTACAATTGTAAGTATGTCAGGAAAAAGCGTCAATTGTGCCACGTAAAAGGAACGACATAGTTTTATTAAAATATTACTTTAAAAAATAATCGCAAGACCTCGTTCAAGCACTCTCAACATTTATGAAGATAAATGTGCTCATCGCAATTATGAAAACGACTTAAGCAGTAGTGCGGGAGACGAACGCATGTCCTTTGCGATTCTGGTGTACTACTCCACTACCTGAGCTAACAAGCCAACCGGAAGCTGGACATTTTGTGACTTCGTAATTAACCCGTGAAGGGTGAATATATAAACAATATTCTCCTCTTGTCGCAAAAATATGCTCGGATATTTTTCCGCGGACATTGTCTGTTCCGAGAAGCGAAAATAAGCGAACTATGCTAAGTCATTTGCATATGTTAATAATATGCCCTGGGGACTTGTAAATTATAAATACAAAGGTCCGTGTTGGGCCCGCCCCTTGCACTTTACTCTAGGCCGCCGTTTAGATCAGATCTAGCGACCCGCCCTCCCACCCCGCGAGGAATCCGGGTTTTTGGAGCGCATCCTCCAGGCTCTTCGTCTGGTTTGGGCTTTTCCCAAGCCAGAGCGATTTCCCATACCTTATTTACATGTCATAAATAACAATACCCAGGGCAGAATATTATACTGTTCCTGTGAGCCCCGAGAAACAGATAATGTCCAAGGACAAATATCCGAGCATATTTTCAAAGCCAAATGGAGGCTATTGTCTTTATTATCCTTCAAATATTTTTCGCAACACGTATTTGGGGAATATCACCGGATATTCCCCTGTTTTAGCTGGGGTATATTCAGTCAAGTGATACGTTTAGACCAAACATATTTTATGGATTATAAGAATATATTTACTCTCATCGTTGTTGGCTAAGAACATTCCACATTCTAATTAATTTATTTGAAACTTTTGATATGTATTTTTATCAAATGAATAAAGACATTCTTATTATTATTATTATTATTATTATTATTATTATTATTATTGTTATTATTATTATTGAGACAAGAAATATAAGTGATATATAGAAACCGACGCTTCGATGCATCTTGCGCCATTATCAAGGTTACATAATTAATGATAAAAAGCGGTTTGGTTTTGCAACCTTGAAAATGGGGCAAGATGCACCGAAACGTCGGTTTCTATGACTTATATTTCTTTTCTCATGTATTTCCAAATCGTTTCTAATAAGATTATTATTATTATTATTATTATTATTATTATTATTATTATTATTATTATTATTATGCAGCAGTTACAAGTTTTGTACAGCTATATACGATTAAAATAGTGTGACGGGGCTCGTGAGCGAAGTCCGTTGACTATAGCGAAAACTTAGTCCAAAAATATAAATTTAAAAGTTAAAATATATATAAAAATTAGCACTATAAATAGTGCTCCAACAGAAAAAAAAAAGAAAAATTAATAAACTATTTAGGATATCTAGAATCTAAAATGGCAGTACAAAATCTTTAAAATTCTCTCAAACATATTACTTATTCGGCAGTAAATAATTAATCATGATGATTCCTTCATAACTTTGATAGTCCAGAAAATATTGAAGGAAGGAAGATTGTAAATGAAGAGCGATATTCATTTTTCATGTTGCAACTTATTATTATTATTATTATTATTATTATTATTATTATTATTATTATTATCCCACGCTGTGGGTTCCACATTTTGGGTGCGTTTCAACACTGCGCATGTTGGGTTTTGTTTCTTACCTTATGGCTAGTATTTCCCAAAATTTGAGGTTATATGTCACAAGCCGTTCGATTTTTTTCTTGGTATTTATCTTGTTTCTTTTCTTGTTCTGCTCTCAAGATAGTTGTATACTTGTTATAGTTTTTCCGTTTGTTTGTTGGTCAGTTGTTTGTCAGTTACAGTGCTTGTCTGGCTCTATCTTACTCACCCTCGTATTCGCAGAGCCTGCACATGCGTGGACAGTTTAACTGAACCCATTCTGAGGCACAGTCCCAGTCACTATACTTGACACAGTATGAATGGTTCACACAGAAGTTGCCTTTTGGGGCTGAAACAAATAAGGGTTCATGTATTCATGTATTAATTTTAATATCTTATTGCAAGGCTCAGTTGTAGTTCAGTTGCTCAATAGTATTACAATAACAAAAAGGTGTGATTTATTGATCGATAATAATCTCAGATAAAGGTGTTAAGTCTGGTTTTCATTGGCTCAGGGCAACAACCAGTTGTCCAGGGAAACCAACACGAATTCCTCTGCTGTCTACATCTCCAGCACTTTCCTAAGGATCCTTGCCAACCCCATTATCATCATCATCATAATCATCATCATTATTATTATTATTATTATTATTATTATTATTATTATTATTATGTAATCGTAACGCTTATGCTCAGGCAGATGTTACACCGACATTACACCAAAGAAGCGAGCCATAGCGGGTTCTTCCTTCTCCTTCAACATTCTAAAACCTTCCTTAGAAACCTTACTGTTCCTCACAAGGCTGTTTTCTACAACAACTCCGCCCTGGTGGTAATTCCTAGCTTCACAAGCCATGCATCTAATCTTTTACTTACCGCTTCGAGTGCACCAACAACTATTAGTACGATTTCTAGATGTCTGTTCCCCATAAATTTTCAATTTCCCTCGCGAGAAAAATAAGAGTGCCAGTTGTACCTTGCTGTCTACTTGCGTATATAAAAAACATGAAGTTAAACAATAAAATGAGCGCACTTTAAAAGTAGTGAATTAAATTAGTAAAATTCACCCTCTTGGGTATAACATCAGATCTTTACAACATTGGCGGAAAAACACAACCCAAATTACCGTTATTCTTTTTGCTTCCGTTTTTGTGAACACCGTGCTTCGATTTCTTGATGGCTATAGAGGGAAAAGAAAGAAACTTAAAAGTTAAATAATTTGTTCTGATTTAGACAAATCCTTCAATGTAGCTTATCTTCGATCTGGCTTGACTTATTCCTACGAAGTTTTGTAAATAAACAAGACTGAGTTATGCCGTGCACGATTGTTTTTTACATAGAAAGAACAAATGTTTGTATTGTTCGACGTAACTGCAAACCGGAAATGCGGAGGAGGTGATTAATAGTGAATATTTAACAAGACACGAAGTGGCGAGACGAAAATCTGCAAAAGACATGCGCAGAAACTGAGGACGATACCGGGTATTACCCAAAGGTTAAGTATCCATTCATTACCTAAGATTTGATCGACAAAGGGTAGCCGTTATTACTTTTATGTGTGTAACAATACCTAATTAAGACTATCAATGCTTTACACGTCCTTTACTTCGTCAATAAGTGTGTACGCCCTGTGTTTTCGCTAAAAAGGGGCAGGTGTTTGTTTGCAAAGCGAGACTAGAACCCGTGAAATTTCCATGATCAGAATGGACCTCAGAATTACCTGAAGCAGGAAAACCAAGAATTGCATAGATAGCTCACAAAAAACCTGGGGGCCTTAAAACGTTTTGGGAAAAACGGTCACTCTTTTCATGAAATACATTATATCAAGCAGTTCGCGTGAGGCAAAACAGTTCGTGGCGTATCATCATTAGCCACATTTAATTCTGTTTAAAACGTGTTCTATTTCAAGATGACACAACGATCGATATTAAAGTATTTTGAGTTCCTTAAGCAGAGACAGTCGCTGCAACCTCCATAGCCGCGGCCACGGTAATCCCACGGTTCGAAATATTTCATAAACAAGAATAATGTGTTTGTCTAAAGCAATGAACTGACAATAAGCATTTAGTAAAGTCAACATGGATTTAACAGGTGCTCGTCGCAATTGGCAAGTGCTCCAAAAATGAAAGGATGTTGCCATATTGCAACGGAGATCTAGCGAAACACTTTCTCTCTTGGGGAATCGTCTCCAACCAAAATGTAGGCTGATTCTTCTCCTTGGTTTTATATATTTATTATGCTGTACAAGGTGGTTCTAACTCAGTTACATCTCTGTGGATTAAATCCGTAATTGGGTTTGATCACTTCTAATGGAAGCTTTTGTGCATATTCTTACTCCAATGATACATTTTTCTAAATATACAGCTGGAAAATTGATTCTTGTTTCAATGATAGGCGACCACAAAGGTACAGGGTTTGATTCTAAAGTTTGTAAAAGATCCAAGCGTGAACAGGTGCCGCTTGATAACAAAAGAACGGGTGCTGTTCTTCAAAAACATGGATTAACTGCCTTCGTGAATTATTCAGAGCAATGAAAGGGAAACCATTTTATCGGCGGAACAATAAAATCCCAATACAGTGCTTGATGGAACCTTGTATGAAAAATTCCCTCGCTTCACTGAACGTGGACGTCTTCTATTCAGATCTGCGTTAAGTGTCAAAGTTTTATCCACTGCTAACGCTTTTGACTAACTAGAATGCGAATCGTAGTAAAAGGATAATTACTAGAGATAATAAATTTGCTAATTGAATTAAATGAACTAGGGCGTTAGACGTCAGTCGATAAAATAGGTATTTACCTTTAGCGTCTAAGATCCCGTACTGAATTCCAAGGCAAAAAAGCACTAACAGACTATTTAAGCTTGATCCGGTGCCCGTCAACTTCATTGTTTTCCTATTCAACAGACATACAACAGGTTCAATGCTGGTGCTTAAGCTTTAACCGCCAAATAACTTTACCCTTGTAAAGGGGAAGGAACACCTTGAATTTAATCTCGTTTTACATCCGAGAAGCGGCCGTTTAACATTTAAATTTCTCTTTTGTAGTATTCAACACCATTTCAAGCAAAACGAAAGTTAAGGAAAGGCTTTTATTTGCTTTGGAAGTATGAGGAGTAAGAACTGTAAGAAATGAGATTAATTGATCAACACTCGTTCCGCCTCTTCTCCGACCAGACGGTCCCATTGCCCATTGATAGTTTCTTTAGACATGTCATCAGTTTATACCTTAGCAAGTTCTGTAACAAACAGAGTTTATAGGAAAAGTCCCTTAGCGATCAAAAGATTAAATAGTAAAAACAAGAAGGCCAAAAAACATTTCTGGCTTATGATTTTTATGTTTTCCTTATGGCCACGTTATTCGACACAAGCTTTCAACTTGGAGCAATCAGTAATGTAAAAAGAAGCATATTAAAACAGATTTTCACTTACCTCGTAATTTTATCGCTTTGAAGAAGACATATAGAAAATTGCCAACGGCCCCTCTGTACGGTTGTTTTGAATTTTAAAAATATGACAAGATTTTAAAACAATAATTTTATAAGCTTTTTCTATAACTAATTTTGCAGATGAACACTAAATTCAGCGGTATTACCCCTCAAATGCGAACTAAAGCGAGGCGCTTATTTGGCAATAAATGTATTCAAGCACTGAATTTTCATGTACTTAACCGCTGGATACTTACAACAGGCTCAATTAGACCAGTGTTTACCTAATTTGTGTTCGATCTTAGGATTCTGGTCGCGTCAAGGTATAAAATTCGGGAGTTATGACCCGAATACAGTTACATGTCTTGTGGCAGATTAAGACTAAAGTGGCGTGGTTGGATTTCCCAATAGCTGCACTATCCAACGTATCCTATCCTGAATCACTACGTACTGAAAATTAATCTAAAAGAAACTGGCAGCCGCTGGAGACGGATTTAGACTGTCGGGTGAAGTGGTTTTCACTGAGATCAGTCGGCGTTATCATGACAACGCAGTGATGTCATCGCTCTTTCCCGCACTGATCATCGTTTAGAGGTTTGTTAAAGGTCGTAAATCTTCTTTTCGATTTCAAACTTGGGAGGTATCACCACTGCGAAACCCAATCGAGGCATCTTATAAAATAAAACAGTTATTATCTTTCCTATAAAACACGATGGAAATCCGCGTCTATTAATGGTATTGATGTTTACAAAAAAAGAGTCCCTCCTCAACATACCACAGGCAAACCATCCTCCGCCTGTTTGGTGCAATTTCCTGTTGAATGGGGAAAAGAGGCTAGGACGTTTACGCAGGGCCCTAAAATTGTTTGTTTTGTGTTTATTTTGTTGATTTGAAAAACGAATAAGAAGACGTTTTGGTGTGTGGAACTGCGACATAAACTTCCACTTTCCTCGAAACCGCTTCGCTCTAACGCCGAAAGCCATTGACTTTATACGATAATTGCAGAACATTGTTTCGTCAGTTTATTCTGAAAGAACTCAAGATAAAACGTCCTTGTTTCCCAAATCTTTAGACGCGTTTCTGGGGGGCAAATCATAACATTTTCTCGTACAGAGGTTAATCTTTTTGAAGAATCATTCTGAACAATTCTCGTGACTTCACTTGTTTAGTGTATGGAAAGTCGGATCACAAGATATTGATCTCTTGTTTATCTATCTATCTCCCAATAAAGCAAACCTCTCTAAACAGAAAGCTAGGACTTAGAGACTAAACAGTAGAAGAAAAGGACGATAACGAGAAAGCCTAGCTAGAGGTGTCAGTGTTATCACAATTAACTGACATAAACGAAGGAAGACTGAATGTGGCGCAGGCTAGAAGGGGTAGGAACGAGTATTTGTGTCTGTTGCAAAATCTTCTGATTACAGGACAGAGCTGCATGGAACAGGCAGTAGGTACAATGCCGCGTGCCCAATTTTATACATCAGAACCAGATGAACGTCACAGTTCGGTAAGTTACACTTGGCAGTGGATGAAAACCTGACAGGGTCCACCTTGCAGCCCCGGCTGTGCTGTACTTTGTTTACTTTTCGAATCCCTGGCTAGGATCCTAAATCTGCAGCAATGCTCCAGCTGTGGGCGGACAGGGACTAACGTATGCCATTTGCTTTAGTGCACAAGACGTTCTCCTCAAATTGCGTTTGAGAAACTGTAGAATACGATGCGCTTTATTTTTCACGAGCTTTATTTTTCATAATACAGAAGCTGTAGCCGATACTACTTTACAATTCAATAATTTAAGCTTCAATTCTAATTCTTCAATTCGGTTATTACAGCTCAAAGTTTAGGGTATTTACTTAACTTTTTTTATTTCTTTTATTTTCTGATTATTTCTGTTTTTATGCAAATTTCCGCAGCCCATAGACACCACCTTGCTGCCTTCAGAACACCGTTTCAGTTAGCTGGAACCCAGTCTCTGGAGCTTCCGATAAAAAACTGGCTCCCTTTTTAACTTTTTTGCACTTTCTTAACGTGTTTGCCCATTTTCTTAGCTTTATCGTTGTTTATTTCCTTCGAAACTTTCTTCGCTACCACTTTTGGTTGTGCATCCTTCGCCACTATCTTCTGCTTTACGATTTTCATGTTTTTTCCAGGAGAGTCGTTAAATTTGATTGGCTGCTGAACCATCTTGGCGACGACTGGTTCACCTCGAGGATCCTCATCCATTTTGATTGGCGCTGTTTTCGAATTGCTGGGCGCGTTGATGGCACCTGAAGCTTTTGCTTTGTCCTCTTCGTCGTCATCTTCATCTTGTGAACTTCCTGAGTCATCTTCATCCTTGTGGACAACAACAGTAAAATTTACGAATTAAATTACATGTCATTTCCAATCACAAAGTTGAATTCTCCTCGTATTATTTAACGACGGTGTATCGCAGTACAGAACTATTTTTTGCGCAGTTTATAATCATGTGGGTAATGCAAATTGAGTGCTCTTGGAATCTAAAAACATTGGCGGGGTGACTACGCATCAAGATAATATTTTGCTAATGATCAGTTCCGAGTGAATTGTGGGTCAGAGATCCAGTCCTTCGTGGGGGCAAACGGTCAAAATTAGAATTTCAAATTACGTCTTTAAATGACCGTTTGCCCCAACAAAAGACTGGATCTACCCACAATTCGCTCGGAACTGATCCTTAACAAAATGGTGTATTAGACAACAGTGACCAGAAAGCTTAGTTTTTTAGCAATCTCGAGATGTGTGGAGAGTATTGACTGCTTTAGCGTGTTTGACACATACCTCAGATTCTTCATCTCCAGAACCGTCATCCTCATCGCTACCAGTATCACTTTCGTCATTATTCTCTGAAGCCACCTTAAACTCGTCACCAGATTCCTCGCTGTCGTCCTCCCTGTCTTTAGGGACCGCCTTTTCATCAACAGTAATCTCTGGTTTCAAAGTGGTGGATTCCGGTTCATCATTGGTCTTTATTTTGTAGGTTTGCTTGGGGATATCTTGTTTGATTTTCTGAATTTTGACTGCTGCCTTTCTCAATTCATCCTTTCCTTTCTCGGCAATTTTCCTCAACACTTTCTTGGTCATGTCATTATTTTTCTTCTTGATCTGATCTGATTGCTTCGGCTTGGCGACGGGGAAATGCCTCTTTTTCCCCATGACAATGTTAGAGTTAGCCTGTCGTTCTAAAAAAAAAGTGTTTCTTCACTCAGAAATAACTTTACTTAACTGAAAAATGCTGAATCCAATCATACCCCAGTTAATGTTCTTGTGTTAAAGTTTAACACGCTTTCTTAAGAATGTATTTTCAGTTCCTGAAGAATATTGTTCAATTGCCACCGGTTGCGTAGCGATAATCCAACGTTGTCACTCTAGACCACAAACCGCAAGCTTCACATTTAAATCGTTTGTTAACTTAATCATGTTAAATTCTCGGGCTCGGGTATTAGCTATTTCCTAATGGCAAAGCCTAAAAAGGCCGAAACGGCTATACATGGCTGTTGATACTGACAATTTGAATCTCATGGTTATTGCAAACCAACAGAGAGGTCTTCAGTGGAGCATCGAAAGTTAATTGTAATTGCTTTGGTTTTGCCTCGCTTCGCTCTGTGATTGGCCATTAAAACTCGCGCCACTTTTTTTAACCAATGAAAAGAAAAATCAAAACCGACTTGCGCGCGCGCGTTTTCCCGCGCTTTACGCAGCACCTTACGTCACATGTAATTGCTGCGTATTCTGATTGGCTGAACTCACTGTTTTGGTCTGTTGTGGTTGGCTGAAATAATTGATTTGCTTTTAGTTTTACTTCCCTATTTGAAAACTGCTCTATAAAGGTAATCCCTGCTTCTGATATACATGCACCAGGTGCGGTCCAGTATGATGGCTATTGAGCCGGTTCTTCACCTATTCAGTTTGTCGCCACAGCCTACCAACTCAGCACTTTCCTTCAACCTCCGGCCGTTTTATAGAACTTGCTTTCCGTTATATATTTAACTTACCATAGCCACACTGACTACACTTGCTTTTGCAAGTCTCTCTCACCCAGCGAACCATACATGCTGTAGTGGCGAACTTCTTACATATGTCCAAATCTTGACAGCCAATGAAAACTCCGTAGGGTACTGAAAGAAATGAACAAAGTACGTTTGCAATTAAGCTGAGTCATGATCATCCGGCTTAATTTCGTGTTGGTTGGAGAAATTTAGAAACACGTTTCTTGTAAAATGCACATAATTATACACATTTGTCCGTTTTTAAGCTCGCTTACCGTCACACAACTTGCAACTCTTGCGGCAGTTTTTCTGTGTCCACACATCCCTGCATTGGTTGGTTATAGCGTAATTTTTGCAGTAAGGCTGGTAGTCCTCACATGGAAACAGTTTTTCTGATTAAAAAAATTGAAAGAAAAATTAAAAGCAACTACACTTAAAAAAAGAACAGGTAAGTGAGTTGTAGGCATGGTTTCTATTTCGATTACTTTCAAATGATGATGATGATAACGCCAAATGAATGTCAAGTGAACACTAACAATTTTATCCTAAAAGTGCCAACAATTTCCTCAGTTACAAATCAAACGTTTCCTAAATCGTTTATAGTTTTTAACAAATGAAAACAATCGGTTGGCGTAGGATTAAAATTAAGATTTTATTGGTATTTCGAAGTATGTGGAGGTACTGACAATTTTTCTTACTGGGTCAGGATTCTACTGCAATTTGATGAAGTTAACTACATAGTAACACCGGAGGTTAATTCTTACTCTTCTCTTCTTTTGTCAGTTTAAGTTCGTCCATGATTTTTTCATGTTCTAAGGGAGAAATGAAAATAATTAACAACAGGCGAGAAGAAAATAGCTTGTTTGCAGCTGATTTAATTCACGCTTCCCAGCAGCGGAGGCGTTTGTTAATGTTCAAGCCTACATTACGGCTGTTCTTAAATTGGCTTAACTGGCTGAAAAAAATGTCTTGAGAAAAATGTTGTTATCATCCTTCGTTCAAAAAGATTTCCTGTTTTACAGGATTCATTAGTCTCAGTCGACGCTGAGATGCGTCATCCTCACTACCCTCCAGAGGTCTTCTACTGCTCGTACCCGGTGTTGTGGTATGGTCTATAAGATCTACTAATCGGAGGGCGGGGGAGGGGGGAGGGGCGAAAGTGAGGGGAGGCACCTCGCATGGGTCCCATGAGATCCCGTTCCTGTTCATCTCCATTGCGCAGGTCTGTATAGTTTACCCCACACTGTCAAAGATGGTTTCATTTTCTGTGAAAATTGACAAACCAGTTTCAATTTTACCCACCCGGTTTTGGTTTTGGCGCAGATGGCATCACCAGTGCAGCTGTAGAATGAAAAAAATAACATCAAGTTCAGAGAAAGCAATTTCCTGATCGAATGAAATGGAGTGAAGCGCATAAAATTGCACACCTCATTGGAGAGTACGTGAAGCCACATAACAGTCGACTGCGAACTATAAGACGATAAAAGTATGACAGACACTTTACAAGATATTTCATCTATCATACCTGCCATGACCGGGTGGTTAGGTTTGCTATCAGAAGCCTTGTTCCCAACAATGTATGTTGCAGTATCTGCCAGAACAATCATTGAATCTATGTCATTTGATGATTAACAAAAGTGTTCAAATTCGGTCAACCTTTTTCACCAAAGAGTTTTGATGTGCGATAAAATTGCGATAATCTCTAGCGCTTCGATCCTGCCAATTCCTGTCGGACGCGGCGAGGGATGCTCTTTCAATATTATTGTCTCTACGCTTTTTATTCAATTGCATGCGCATCCAAACTTGCGCGCCCGTTTGACCAAAGATGACAATGGTGAGATCGCCAGCTTAAAATGTTTGCACGCTCTCGATTTTCAACTGATTCACTCATGCCCCCTTAAACTAGTGATCCAACAACCAAATTACTATGCATTGCCATTTGTTTGTACCTGATGGAGAACCCTGAACTAGAGCTCCTGGTTTCTGAGGTGAATGTAACTGCATTTGTACGCCGTTAACCTTGATTTCTGAAAAAATTAAACAGGAATGGGCAACTCTTCATCGATTGGTTTGGCTAGTGATGTCTCGTCTTGCCCCTTTTTTGCACTTTCAGACACGCTTATACACATCAGACAAGACATCTAATCAATTTTGCCTTAATATCACGCACGTATCTCAAGTAGATGAGCGCTCATGCTAAAAGCAAACATTTTTTTTACTGAAATGATACTCTTTATTGGCCTATGACACTCATCCCTTTCAGTTCCTGCTATTTGTAACTTTCGACATCCTCTGGAATTCCAGAAGTACGCACGTTATATGATAAACCTCAAACATAAGTCTAGATTAGCCTTAGCTACCTGCGGGCCGGCTAATTTTGTTTTGTAATTGTAATTGGCCACTCCCCTCGGGGCTTTTCAGGACCAATTGGGTGACATCAGACGTCAGCTTGTAAAGGCGCCTATGGCTGCCGCTATCAGTCCATATTTGATTTCACCCACCCACCCAACCCATGCATAGGAAGATAGACCACCACACCGGGAACTACGTCCCCTAGTGTGTGAAAAAAAATTGAAACCTAAATATACCTATATAGAATCAGGCTATCGTTGCTTGTTTTATTCATTTGGGTTCTTCAGCCTTGATATTAGGTATGCCGTGCTTATGAGGCCTAACAAGGCCGAAACAGCTGTCCATGGCTTCTAATGCTCGGGCTAATGCTCGCTTTTTGTGATAGATTTGAGGGGTAATGCTCGCTACCACGTGGTCATTGTACCCAATGAGTGGCATTCTAGTACCTAGTCACAGTAATTTGCGAGGAATTCTTGTCACACTAAGCCACATCACACAAGCTTTACATTTCCATCACCTTTTCTTTTTTTATAACCATATGCAACATTTACAAGTACAACAAGTGAACGTTATGATCGTAATACTTAACAAGGGACTGCTAGCGGTCTAGAGCTCGTATTTCAGAAGTTTAAGAATCTTTCCAAATTTTATAGAAGATATGATATTTTCTATAAGATTCAGAATGTCTTTTCTAAAGTATAAGGTTAAGAATGTAATACTCCTGTATATAATTATATTACCTGGTAATTTTTGGCCTCCCTTTCCAACAACCATGGCAACAACTGGAAAGTAGTGAGTTAATTATCATGAGAAACATGAAGTACATTGGGAGAAGTTTCTTGTTTGCATACATTTCAAAATATTTCCTGGCCACGTGAGATCTACTATGTCAAAACCACTCTTTGAGAGGGGACTTCATTGGTTGGCGGATCCTCACAGGGGTTGTAATACAAAGATCGATAGTGCATCCACATGTTATGGTTTGATTAATTTTTAGACTGAAAAAAACAAATTTTCCACGACCAATCACAGTTTTACGGCAATTTGACTTCCTACCTGTGTGTTGTCCTTGTTGAGCATACACGCAGTATGTGATCGACAGCAAGGCAGCCAATAGAAGCTGGCATCTGTCCATGACGTCTCTTAAAAAACAATGGATATATCAGACGATGTTAGGCGAGCATCCATGATCCAGAAGCTCTGACCTCAGTTCTCTTTTATTGTCGTTCTATTTGTTTATATATTTTTCACTGAACTCAATATCCAACTTAAAACCCAACTTTTCTTACGTTATAAGCTTTTCTTTAGAACACAGAACAGCTCACCGAAATGAACTAATCAAGTAACTGTTTTATAGAAGGAGAGCGATCTCTTGTTGACAAGTAGTTGTCTCAGTAACCCAAACGGAATTCAGTTTTCCTTTTTCTATATCGCAAAAAGTTATCGCAACTACAGTTGGCATAGTGGTTGGCTCAACTGCAGTAACTTCTCTTTCTGTATGAAGTAGATATGGCTTCTGTTATTCTGTTTGAAGTTTGAGTTTAAAGTTATAGGTGTCGAGTTTAACCAACATTGTGTCAGATGGTATTAACCTGCCTTTTGAAGAACAAAGATAGTTTACGTAATTTTTGTAATAGATTGATCTAAAGAAAGAGTACATATCTGTTCAGGTCTCTAGTATTCACAACTTGAACACTCAAACAAAATAATTAAGGGGCAGCTGAATTCTCTTTTCAGCATTACAATAGGGATCTTTGATTCCTAGGTCAAGTTATAAAGGACTGGAAATTGTTTTGACCTGATCGACTAGGGAGGTTGTTTATTAGTTTATGACAGTCGGCGACATCTTAGCTACCAGTTGCTGGCTTTTCGAAATTTTTTTCAACAAAAGAAGTCCGCTTAAACTTTTGGGAAGAGAAAAGAACGATAATAGTAAGTTTTCTTTTTAAAGTAGAGGAATATCTGAGTAGTTTCTGTCTCTTTGCAAACCGTTTAAATGATGACTTATTACGGATATTTCAAGCTAACGAAATGATACGCTAAAAGTTATCACAGCATAAAATAGAACTCAAAGCAGCTGTTAAATAGTATAGCTATACGGTTTTTGAAAATTGAAGTGGCCCTTAGATATCAGTAGTAAGGGGAAATTAATCTTCGAAAAAAAACTAATAATTTATGTCCTTACCTTTTCAATATATTCTTGTCTTTTTGGCGCTAAAGGTAAGGAAAATTTGTTACGGAATTGATGTCATGGGACAAAACTCCAAACAGTGGCGAAAATGATGGTCTCCCGCTCTGTCCTCTTATACACGTGACCGAGTGTCGACGGGTACTTTGATATGAAAGGTATAAACACCAACCTTCATGCGCGATTGTTTTGATTTTGAAATCACATTTTTGCTGGTAACAGCTTGTGCCCTCTCAGAATGGCCAGTAACGCTCGGCTTCATTTGTTTTCTAATCATTGTGGGCTGAGGGGTAGAGTTGAACAAAGTTAGGGATTTAACAAAGTCGTTTCACTTCCGGATGTCATTGACTGCGAGAGGTCTGTGTATGAATGAGATAAAGATTATCACCTCGATCACGTGCTTCATGTCTTTTGTTTGATGACTCGCTTTATAAAGCTTGATTTTGAGATTCAGATTTAAGATCGTACTAATCCTAGCTCATATCTCTCAACAGCCCTCCAGAAGACCCGAGCGACTGAACGTTGAAGCGCCTAAGTTAGAGAATGATCTGAAAATAGGCCATATTCGTATTCTCGGTATTGAACTGGATCTAGCATGAAGTGGAGGCTCTTGCGGGGGATATATGAAAAGATTCCCCCGCAAGAGCCTCCACTTCATGCTAGATCCAGTTCAATACCGAGAATACGAATATGGCCTATTTGGCCATTTTTTGTAAATGATCTACACTATCCACTATCTTCACTATGAAGTGAAGTGATGTTTCACGGCCGCCTCAAATGAAGACCATTTCTCATTTCACTTAAAGCTTCTGCTGTAAAAACCGTAAATCAGCACTATTTTACCGTAAACGGACGACAAAAAGCCACAAAACGAATGAAACTGTACTCAAGGCCTCTTCCTTCGTCTCGCATGATCCTACAGCCGGGCGATTTAATGATGGGTGGCCCTCATGTAAAAAGAAAGAGTTTGAGCAATGTTGGCCCTTGCTCGAGAGATCCCTTCACAATGGTTTTATTTCCTCTGCAAGCATCCGTCGGTCTCCTGATTATTCTGTGCATTCTCTGATAGACAATGTATAATAAAATGAGATGTGTTAAAGTGACATTTTGAAAACAGGTTCGATCTTTTTGTGCATGTATTGTCTTTACGGGAGTTTATGACTTCAAAAATAACGTCTTTCCCTATGCTGAAGCTTTGATCTCAAAACGCACAGTGTATAAATTGGCACTGAATTATACTGAACGGCTAAAAAGTATATGCTACTATGCGTAACGTTTATACGATACATTGGCTTACCCGATTGCTTTTTGTTGGACAATGTTATTATTATGACAACTTCTTAAGTAAGATACATACAATTTGTTTCAAAGCCGGTTTTATTGTTGTGTGCTCTTTGAGTAGCAGTGCAAAAGGTTTGAAACGAAAGATATTAATGTCAGAGTGACATGTGCTATTTGACATTACAGTTGTATGTTCATAACATACTAAGGGTGAAATCACGAGCCGGAATCGTAAGCTTCCGATTCTTCGTCGATAGTATACAATCGATACCTCCTCGGCCCCACTGGTCTCTCGTCATCGCTGTCATCGTCTTCAAAGAGAGGATTAAAAGTCACGCTACTTTGTACCTCGCTTTCAAACAAGTCACCGACCGAGGTGAAATCACACGTCCGTAGAGTCTGGGTACAACTGGCTGAAAATCCGGGACCTTGTCTCCTGACATGTGCAGCAAATGATATACTAGCTTCGATTTGACTAAATTCGTTGAATACTGAAGAACGCGTGAGACAACTGGAAAATTTCTCAGCATCCTTTTCGTGGTTTGGACGTTGACTTCTCCTCGCAAGAATCTTAGTTTTCACCTTCACGTTGGAGTTATGTGCTCTTTCTGGTGCAACATCATTTTCAGCCTCGGTTTTGCCACAAAAAGACTTCTTTTGGGGTGTGAGTGTGGGCTCATCACCTCCGGCACGTGAGCCTTGTTCTGTTTCAACTCGCAAAATTTCATCCATCGCCAAATCCTTGCTATCCTCGTTTGTGAAACGTGCATATTTTTTCCTACGAAAAATTTCTTTTAGAGATGTAAGCCTGGCGGTTGTTCCTTTTGGTGTTTTCCACATCTCGGTGATAAAATCCGGTTCCTCCGTGTATGACCGAAACTTTTCATTCTTTAAGCGCGTCTCTGACAATTTAGTTTCAGGACCAGCCTCATCAACTTTGATGAAATCGCTAGCTGAATAATCCAGCAATGAACGCAAATGTTTTCCTTTTTCGTTGTCAGTTTCCGCTGCACCGTACTCTGAGAGGGGACACATGGCATTTGTTTCCACTAAAACGATTTTCTCCGATGCATCTCCTGGGAATTGAAAAGACGATTAAATCGGTATTAATAACTGGAACATTTGTTTCGGATAAATTTTCAAGAAAAAAAAGAAGGAAGAATATTTTATTGTACATCGATCTTTAAAACTAACTTTGCACTTTGCAGGCCTCTTGTTTAAGCATCTTCCACTCTTGAGGGGTGATTTCTTCATAGAAACTGTGGATAGACAGAAAGTGCATTTGTTTAATGCCACTCAAAGGCTACCAACTAAGAGTTAGTACGCGCGTTCTGATTGGTTAAAACCATCGTATTTTTTCACCTCATACACAGTCATGTGTTGATAAGGCTATTGAATTACACCAATTAAACCAGTATATCACGACATTAATACCACTGTTAATAGCTTCCATGTTCGCGAGCTTTTATAAACGTGTTGCGTTTTGTTTGAAAACAAACAAAGAAAATGGCTTTAATTATTAACGAGGTCCATTTTTGTCATAACTCTTAACCCACGTCATTAAATTCAATCACAATTTGCACCTACTATGGAATTAGAGTAACTCGCTTTTCCATGAGAATAAAGTTTCAGTTTTCTGGTACCTTAGCACAGATGATGATCGTTTGAATTTAAAATCGTAATTAAAACTCGCCCGCCTTAATTTCAAAGCTGTTAACTAAAGGTAATAGAATTGCGAGAGATAGCTGGGGGAAAACGCAACTCAGCAACGAAAACGCTGCCATATCCCAACAGTTCGACAGCTAAATATCTGAAGTTCGATTTACTAATTTGATGCACCTACCGAAGTTTAATAATAGTTTTTAATCGAAAAAAAAATGACAAATCGTCGGCAAGATCTGCCACGAGAATGGTAAGGGCCCTTAACAACAAATATCGGGGAGATAATATTCCGTTCGAAAATCTATTATTCCTGGTTTCATGCCCTCAGAAAGTTTGGTTGAAATTAACAAAAATACGTTTTGTTGTCGAAATAAAATTGTGTAAATGTTTGCTGCTAAATATAAAACTAAAAAAGAAATTTAGGATAATAAAATTGCTTGTCTTAGTGCATGAGTCTCCAAGAAACGACATAAATGTGTACTTAAACGGAAATCACGAAACGATTTGTGTCGTTATTAGGATTGACTAATAAAATCTCTGGTTAGTTTCCCCATCCAAACCTTCGTTATCCTAGAGAAGTGTTGCACACAAAACGTTTCAACTTACCTGTCCAAAAGAAATTCCTCTCGGTAGAAACAGCCCCTACAGCAAAAGAAACAATATTTGCACCAAAGGCAACAGGAATTTTCACAACACTTTTCCATGAAACGTTTAAGAAAAAGACAAATCGAGGAATCATTCAGAATATGAAACATTGGCAGCAACGCGATTTCCCTTGCCTCGCTGTCCACTGTAGAGAATAGCTTTAGCTAACGTGATAACATTTAACTTTTTTCGAGCGCAAATGTTTAATAAAAACCTGATTTTCGCTTAGATCATGTTTTGAAGAACACGATTAACGCTAATCTTCTTTGTTTTGCAACTACTGACTGACAAATCATGCATAATTTAAAACGAGTATCATAAATTCACTTTCATCTTTCGATCTTTATTGTCTACAAGTAAGTAATTACATTACTCTTTGGGAACAGAGTGTGGGTTCTTTTACTTCCCACCAAATGGGGTGATGTGGGGAGTTGAGGAAGACAAAAGAGCCAGATGGCTTAACATAACTGCCGTCCAGGGCCGAGTTGCTCGAAGCATGGTTAGCGCTAACCGAGGTTAAATACCATGACAACCTATAGGTTTTAATCCAACTTATCCAATGGTTAGCGCTAACCAGGCTTTGAGCAACTCGGCCCAGTGTGCCAGACCTTTTCACACTATGAGCTCAGTTGTTCGAACTAAAGCCGCGGATTGGCATTAACTCTGCGTTACCTGTGGTCAAACTAAAGGCAGCCATAGTAGTTGAACCCCTGATTAGCGTTAACCATGCCTTTAAAAACTCGATCCTTTTTTATAGTCCAGCCTAGTGTTTGAGCATCCTGATCCCAGTGCCAACTGATGTATACTTTGGTTAAAAATAGGTACTTTGCTCTGTGATTGCTTGAATGGTCCCACGCTTTCTCAGTTAATGAGAAGCAAAAGCATCACTAGTTGATTAATTACCCTCACGCTTTTTCGCGCACTCTGCCCTGGTTGCATGTAATTACTTTAATTCTGATTGGTTCACTGAGCTGTCTCCGTCTCTAGTTATTGGTCAGAGTAATTGCTCTGGTTTTACCACTCACTCAATTGAAAACCGCACTGAGAAGCGAAAGCTATTCATTAAGCTTTTTGTTTGATTTGTGTAATATTCGGCTCAGAGGAACCTGTTTACGTAGACGCAACTAAGAAGAACAATTCTACTATGGCACCTTGCGCAGAGCGAATATAAACCAGGTTGAAACATTAAGGCACAAACTGTCATTTTATTTTTGGCTGAGCAATATACGCATAAATGATTCCTAGAATGAAACAGTTAACGATTTCTCTTATGTCCTTCTGTAATCCTCTTGTCAAATCCGGAAAATATTCATTTCACCTAACTAATAATGATTATAAGTCGATCAAAAACTACCTCGGCTGTATCCGAGTTGTACTTTTGGCGAAAATCATTATTAGCGTGGCCTGCGTTCGATTCTTTAAATTTCAATATAAAAGAAAAATGTCAAAGATTCCTGGAAATGTTGTTTATATCTTTGTAGTTGACAGATATTTTGGGGGCTATTTTGTTCTACGCCATTAATCGCGATCGATTTCATTGTCTAAAGTGGCGTGCAATCATTAAAAAACTGTATGGATTTTTTTTCGACTTCAATGTGGGGGATGTGGCGGCCTGTACTTTAATCTAGCAATAATGGCGTCTAAAGTGTGATCGGGTGGAGGCAGCACACACTGCCATCTCTGTGTGACTTTCACCCTCGTGGAAGGTGGCAACTCTTGTACTAAATCAAGCAAGGTCGGGTCAGGTTCACATAGATTAACTCGTTTGAGGTGTTTGCAATTCTCCACCAAAGCGTTCATCAACACAGCGTCCGCAACAGAGTCCATCGAAGCGAAATTTATCAGCGAAACCGCCTCTATGAACTCGCAATGGCGTATCATATTTGGAAAGAACATGCTCTCGGAAATGCTGGCCTTACCAAACGCTCCGTATTCCAAGATCTGTAGCTTTGGGAGCATCCTCAAAACCTCTGCCATAGCGGAAGGGTTAATGCTGGACGACTGGTATACGCCTAGGCATTTTAGCTTGGGGCAAGATCGTGATAAGATATATAGTGCCTCAGGGGTCAGAGTAAGGCTCCATCTTACGTCCAGCATTTCTAGAAATGTGCCAGTCTCCATCCGCGCCATCTGCAATAAAACCGTGTCTGTCACCGCGCGACCAGAGCCGCAGTAAGACAGGTTGAGATACCTTAGCGTCCTCGCGTTGGTGACGAGGCTAAGAAGTCCTATATGTGTTATATTTGAGCACGCTGAAATGTCCAGTTCTTCCACGGGTACGTACTTCCACTCGGGAATCACGAAGCAGTCGTCGCGCACCGGAGTGTAACGAAGTAGAAGCGTGCGCAGTCGAGAACAAGATCGGAAAAGCGTACAAAATGTGCGTCCGTAGACATACTTGCATCCGTTTAAGCAAAACGATTCCAGAAGCGGGCAGCATTCGGCGACTTTGCCGATGACATCGTCTGTGATGGAGTCACAGTTTGTGCAATCAAGAATAACCAGTCTTTGCATTTTCGTGAACATAGAAGGGACCGCGCCCTTCGAAGAGTTATTTCCAATACCCAAGTATTTCACCTCGCAAAAGTGTCTTGTTATCCGCCCCAAGAAAGAGAAATCTCCTTTGATTGGCCTTAACTCCACCAACTCCAACTGCGAAGGAAATTCATACGTGATTTCAGTGTACTTTGGAAGTGGGCTTGGCGGCCGCAGCTTGGATCCGCGACTAAATATTAGATATTTCAAACTCTTGCATTTTCTGTTCAGTTCGCTTAGTAACTCCAACGAAATTTTACAGCCACCCAAGTGAAGAATTGAAAGAGAATGGGAAAATCTTGTCCTTATAAGCATTTGCAGTGTTTCTTCGTCAATTTTCGATGCTTGTCTTTTTATGTTGACAGCTTTCCATAACGAATGGTCATACGCCAGCCGACGCCAGTCGCTGCAAACTTTGGCCACTCTTCCTAAGTCTGCGACTGGCAGAAAAGAAAAAACTTTTAAAATGACTATTTCCGGCAAACAATCCATACTGAGATGGACTGCTAGATATTACGCCGCTATGTAATTAGCGGTGTTGTGTTGATTGTGTTCAATCCATTTTTTCAATAAAAAAGGAATCACACGTCACAGAAGCTATTAGTCTAATAATTTGATTACCTCGCGCTCAAATCGCTTATTCGTTTGACACGCGCAGAAATGACACATTGTCTGGAAGCAGTTTCTCTGAATTATTTTTATTGGATAGGCAATTGCATGAGTTCTTATATGCAACAATTATTTTGATTGTTCCAAAACGTTCGATAAAAGCAGTAGTATTTGAATCATTCACCTTGTCACAACTACTTTAGAGTAAGTCTCTATATTAATTAATTAATCATTTAATTTTTCTCGGCCGCTATGCGTAAAAGCGAGCTTCTACAGGCAATTTTTCTTATGCTGTAACACGAAGATAGCAAACCAAACACTAAAAGGGAGGGGGAGGGGTGAGGGGAGGGGGGAAGAGGATTTAGTCATGGTTCAGTAAGGCTTCTTTCTCTCATCTCCCGCGGCGCGGGCGGTAACAAACATCAAAATGAGGCTAGAGAAGAGCCTGGGAAATAGTGGACCACATGACGTGTCCAAATGATCTTTGCACATTTTATCAATTCAGAAAGATGCCGGTGGTATGATAATAAGAATCCTATATTTTGACCGGTGTAGTCCGGACAGTATTTGTAGGGCGGTCGCTGGCTCACCGCTCCGTTCAGGAACAGGAAAAGTAAGGGGAAACATAAATATGATGTATTTCATACATATCATCTATAAGGGAAAACAGTTACATACAATTATGCAAGGCAGCTATGAGAAAAACAAACGAAAGGCTTCAGTGGTCGCAGCTTCTGTGAACTTGACCCAAAGCAAAACGCAAACCTATAGTAAACAATCTCATGAAATGAATGTCAATTGACAGTCAATTCAAAAATTGTTACGGGGGAGGGGGGTACTCTCACTTCTGGGCTATATAGCTATGTGCCGCGGGATAGGTTATGGTTTTTGAGGTTAAAAAATCCTTTAAATAGGGTATCATCTTTGCCTATGTTGACATAGTTTTCCGGGGTGATCCTTAGATAGGGTGCATAAATTGTACATCAGCCAAAAATAACAATGCGTAAATGCCCAGGCATGAGCTAAACGAGAAACAAATGATCTTTCCCTTGAATATGGCGTCATTTAATAAAGCGGGTAAATAAAATTAAGAGCATTAAGAGTAGCATACCTATTACGTTATTGCGGGGAATTAGCAAAAATAAAAAAGAGGAAACAACGTTCCTATAACACGCATTATGCGCCGGGATGCAACTTAATATTGAGTCGGGATGTCCCGGCTGTCGTGGAACCTTGTGGATCGGGCGCCTGTTGCGATTTTATAGACTGCGTCAAGGATAAACTCCACAATTTTTTGCTTGAGTTCCAGTACAAACACTGCGGCCTCTAAAGAGAGGACTCTAAGACTCACTACCTGCTCCAACCGGTCAGTTACAATTTCCACGTGCAAGTAATTAAACTGTTGGATGTGGGTACAAAATATATGGGTTCACATGTTCATTGACCTCCTTCGTTACCGTACCCTTATCAGCTGATGTATGTACATCACCTGATCTGTTGGCCACAACTTCTCATCTAAAATATTTGCACAAATAGAATGTCTACTGTGTTTAGCCAGTTAGGTTGTAGTCCACAAGTTTGCACTATGATTGCGCCTATGTAGGTGAAAGCACGCAGTAAGCCCGGCTCAGTCGGGAAGAAACAAATGCTAGAATTGGACGAAGCATCTGACAACAGTGTGTGTCTGAGGTAATGGAATTACCGGAACTGGAACAAGGATGTTGGATCGCGCGTTCTAAAAACATAGAAATGAACGGACAGAATTCATGTATATAACCCAGAAGATGTTTTTTTCGGTGTTTCTCCTTTGATCTCTGTACCATCAGACCGCAACTTAAATGATCTATAAAATTCTCTCCCTCATCGACAATTCGCGATCTTTGTCAGGCACCGAGGACCGGCTCTAAAACCTAACAAACTTCTTGTGCCGCAGTTTGCGAGTTAGTCGGGTCTATATAGATAGAAGGCTTTAAAATTTGTGAACATTGATAATAATATTGTTTTATATTTTCTAATAAAACAAAGGTTATGAGCCCCTCAAATGGAATTATTAAGCATGAACAAATATTTTAGTATGATAAAGAAAAGAAAAAAAACAAAGTCATTCTGCTTTAAACATTTTACGTGTTTACAGTTTTATCTAACGTTTCCGTTTTCTCAGTTTGCATTAAATTTAGCACAGCACACTTCGAGACGTGTTACTTTGGAGGCAAAAGAGCCTTTGAAAGTTGTATACATTTTTAACGTTCCTTAGTCAATTCCACAATCGCTAAGGAGTCAAAACGTTTTAAAAAACCAAACAGAAAAAGTGATTTATAATATTAACACTGACAGTGGAAGGATTGTCAAAAAGGATGCTGTATAGTTTCCATTGAATTCTCTTCATCGATACTAGATGGCACAAAAAGAATTCACTTTATTAAGTTTCCCATAATTCTGAAAAATGTGCAAATAATTTACGGCCAGACTACAAAAACTTCGGTTTACTACACTTCAAAAGGTCACAAAGAAATCGGCGTGGTCCATTGTGTGCCAGAAGTGAATAAGCCACCCCATCAAGAACACAATTAAAAGGTCTTAGCAGGCATAAACATAACAGAAAGTAAATTAGAGTTATATTGCTAGTGGTAATAAGCGGTGCTTGTGATATTATAATTTATACTGTTTTGCAAAATACTTTAGAAGGCCTGATATTCAATAATCTCTTTCGCAGCTTGTGGAAGCTTCCCACCAAATTCAAATTAAAGGAACGCTGATTGAGTTTATAGAAGTCTCACTCATCAATTTTGTCTAAATGTTCAGGATGATTCTCTTTCGCGAATATTTCTTTAAGAGGCAGTGGAGCAGGCTCGTCTCTAAATCTAAGGTAGCGAATTTTTCGCATTTCTTTCTTAGAGGGAATTTCTTCCTTAACTTTTCTCAGTCTTTGATCAATAACCTCATTAAAATCCATAAATCCAAGGCTGGATAAATCAGGCATCGAACTAGAAAGTCCATCATCCCTGCTTGCTTTAAGGAGCAGAGAATTCCTAAATAATTCTTCATCTGTAAAGAACGTCTGATTTTCGTCATTAGTATTTTCGGCGCTCGAGGCTCCAGTTTCACCGGCTTCTTCCATTTCTTCTTGTTCAATGTTTATGGTCGGAATAACATTTGACGTGCGTTTTAGCTCCCGTGTCTCGGCTTTCTCACGCTTGCTTGAACTGGTATTGGGCCTCTTTAAGAAATCGCTAACTCTATTATGAAGCTCTAACGGTGTAACACGTAAATCTCCAGAGCTTAGACTTTGGGAGCCATCCTCGACAGTAATAGGCTGACAAGTCGTCGTATTACTGTTTGGTTCTTCGAGCGGTGAAATCGTCCTCAAATTAGGCGAGGATTTCGGTCGGTAAAGATTAGTTGAAGTACTAGTGGTCAGATGACTAGTAATGATTTTTGAAGCATTTCTATGGCGTCGTGCGCTTTTGGGACTTTGAGGAGGGTGAGGCGTTTCGACGCTTTCCATGCGCTTGCCAACCAATGGTGTATGTCTTGTACTGATTTGCGGAAGAAACGGCTTTGAAGAAAGCTGGCTACTGCTTCCTTGTACAACAAGCGGTGAGATTCCAGGTGACTGAGAACGTATCTGACGCTCAGAGGCACATCTCGGATCGCTCCAAGACTTTCCAACTGGTGTTTTCCCCAGAAGATTGGAAGTTTTAGGACGCTGTCTACAATGCGATAGTTTCAACTCAGTTATTTCTGCTTGTAGATTGACCAGATTGTTGCGGAGTTGTAGATCGAGGTGCTGAAGATGGCCAACAAGCCGTCGATTTTCGCTGGCGTTTCTAAGGGTCATTTCTCGAGTCAGATCACTTGAGCGAACCATTCCAACGTTCTGAGACAGCTCGTGCTTCTTCATTTTCCTTAGAAAGACTTCAGAATGCGGCAGACACTGGGTTTATCAGTGCGGCTCAGTGATTTCTCTGAAACGCTTCAAGAGCTCTCTTACGTCAGTTACGCAGACTTTGAACTAGAAAATCCATTGTCTATTAACGGTCAGATCAGGAGATCACGGCCAAGTAATCAATCCTAGCGTCACGTTTTGTTTTGACTGAGATTTTGTCGGTGATACCGTGAGGCCAATTGTTCGTCACGCTTATTGCTACTTTGTGACAGTATGTCACGCTTTATCCCGCCTGTTCAGTTCCCATAAGAGCACAGGAAACCAGTTATCACGCCAGTGCTTCAGTTTCCTGTACCATGGGTGCCAGAGGTTTTTGTCTCATTGGGGGCGACAGAATTGAGCGGCGAAGTCGAGAACGCGAGTCGCGAAGCGGCAAGAAAAAAACGGTTACCACTCTTCACAACGCTGAAAATGACTTCGAAGATATGCCGCTGGGCAGTTAAACCATGGTTTGGTATCGGGTGCTCACTCCACCGTGGGCTCAAAACGTCCTTTCCATCCCTGTCAACAATTGCCAAGAAGACCTCTGGCATCCAGGGTAGTTTTCCTGAATTCTCTGAAAAGGAAACAAAAAAAGTACAATAGGGTATGTAATAGTCTTTGATAGTGCATTTACTGGGGCCGGTACGTCTACGTTCAAACCTGAAAGCAAGTCGTTACCTCTTAAAGACATTTTTCTTTAAAAGAGCAAAGCGTTTAGCAAAAAAACAAACGAACAAACAAACAAAACTGTAAACATTTGAATTACGTTTGATCATGCCTTATTCTTTCACGCGCGTGACACACGCGATCACGCGCGTGAGAGGTCAATCTTGAATTGAGCCCACGAAACATTCTGCTTCCGTTTTGTAATGCGCACGCAAGGCGCGGGAAGAAGGAAATCCAAGATGGCGCGTCGAACGCCAAATCGAAAACAACAGGCGAGTGTTCTGAAGCAGGCTTGGGAATGGGCTCATTATACAGAGCCTGAAAACGTCGCTCGAGAAAACGTTGAGAGTGCGTACCGGATCACGGCAGCTGGATGCCCTGAAGGAGATTGCAGGTAGCGGTTTGTACTCCAGCACAATAAGTTACGTCGCATGTTACGTACACATTTGAATTTTTGACAACATTTAATTTAAGCTCACATTATTGAAAAATCGCGTAGCTTTTAACTCCCAAACCGTAAACATTTTATGTTACATTTCAGTTACGTCGATTGAATATTCAAGCTTTAAAAAACTGGAGTGGTAAAGCTAGACACAACTAATCAATGACATCAATTCGAATGACATCGGTGTTTTTAATGAGTGGTCAATCAATGAGTGATCGGTTGATTAATTATAATAGATCGATGTTCCATAAAACGTTTAGTTGTTGGAGTCGTTGATTAGTCATCTGAGTCGTTGAATGGCATAAAGTCCGGGTTGATTTCAACTTTATTGTGGTCTATTGAAATAATGATCACAGAGGCAGTTCAATAGATAATCAATGCCATTAGTGACATCAATGAGTAATCAATGCTCCACAAATCTTTTTGTATTCAATTAGTCATTGATTACTTGCTGAGTATTGCCAATACTCAATAAATGAAAAGCGCTGATTATGAAGTGCATGTCCCACTTATTGCCCAGTCTGAAGACTGTTATTCCTGGCATTTCCCCTGCCTACCAGGAGATCAAATTAAATAAAGCAAATATGAAATGAAAGTCATTGCATTACACATGTCATACTGTCATGTGGGGACTTTCTTAGCCATGCCAAAGCGGGTTCTTGGATTTGAAATGACTGGTGCATTACTTTGAACACCAAAGATGGTTGGTCATTTGTTCCTAAATCTTTTGTCCCGAGGTCCCATAGTTCCCTGCATCCCTGTCCCACCTCTGATCCCCAATCACCCAACACTTCATTACTTACCCCCTTTCTGAATCACTCTTGTAATATAAATGAAAACAACTAATTCACTTACCAACCCCACTGAGGGTTATTGGAAATTTTTTAACAGAAATTAAGTTTATTTTTTTAAGGTTTGGAGGGAGAGAGAGTAATCTAAAAGTCACTTCTTAGCAAGGTTATTATTCTCTCTCAAATGATTCATTGTTAGTTTTAGGAGGGTTGCTAATTTTGAGACCCCCTTCCCTCCACAGTAACTTAAACCATCCAATGTTGTTTCGTCATTTCTACTACTTTGACAGCTTAACTGTGGTTATATTTGATGGCAGTGTTAACTGGTTTGCTTTCCCAGACAACTTTTTATTTAAATAAAGGGGGCAGTTTCTAAAGAAACTGTGGTGCTGTGTCAGTGGGGAAGTTGTACACAAAAATTTGGTTTTATCAATGGAGTTGAGAATGTAACTTGGCCACCGTACAGGAATTCTAAAAGCTGACGTTTTGAGTGTTAGCCCTTCATCAGAGTGAATTGATGAAGGGCTAACGCTTGGATTCACTCTGACGAAGGGCTAATGCTCGAAATGTCAGCTTTTAGAATCCCTGTACGGTGGTCAATTTACATTATCAACTCCGTTGATAAAAACCAAACTTTTTATTTGGCTTCACTCAAACTAGTGAAATCAAGTCAAGAGAAACCTTTAACCCTTAAGAGTGACCAGTCTTTAATTTCTCCTTAGGGTAGTACTGCTCAATCAAACATAAAGGTTGTGAGATAAGAGGAAGTGATCAACTAGTGACAAAATTCTTGTTCAACAAATTCTCGTCATTACAGTGTGTATGTGTGAACAGTGTAGTTTTCTGTAAGGCTGTTAAAGCCGAGGTCTTACTACATGTAGATCTCAATCTTTAATGATCTTTAATCTTTTGACTGGTCATCACCGAAATACATGTTATCTCTGGTAATTGTAAATCAAATATCCCATTTATTGTTACTGTAATCTTTTTCAGGAGGAACTGTAAAGCTAATCCAAATTGCTTTAACTGCCTTGGAGAAAAGTTCTGGTTTGGTGAAATAAAAGGTTCAACTATGTCATTGCAATAAGTATTCCAACATTTATTTATGTAAACTTAAGAATATATGAGAGATAGTATTGGAGAAATTAAGTAAAATAAAAATAGCAAAGCTTAAAATAGCAAGTGGCCAAGGTCTTACCCTTCAATATTTTTCTTTTGTTTGATGCTTTTTGCAAAATTAAAAAAAAAATGCAAACCACTTCATTGGCCTTCAAGGTTGGCCATTTTTTTTATGTCATCAATCCCTAACTATTTCTGATTTTATTTGAGTTGTTGCTACATTGGGTGATGTTGCAAATAACAATAAATTATTAGTAGTATATACCACACAAGAGAATAGTGCTTTTTGTGTGTTCTGACTGGTTAACTTGGAGGTGATTAACTAAGTACTATTCACCTCCAAGCAGCTGAAGAGAAACAAAACTGCCTCGCATTTTGGTTTCCAAAGAGGAAATGATTTGAATAAATGCTAGTTATTCAGCTTGTGTGGTATATACTAAAACAATTATTATTCACCTCAGTGTCAGTGAAAGTGGTGGATATTTACCTT
>OX419338.1:35004143-35066643 GCA_948470475.1 Galaxea fascicularis
TGATATTATGAGTCTGCTTGTCAGTCCAAGGGCTGAAAGGTTACATGTATTTTATCCTTGTGTAGGTACATAGATCCTAGTCCATTTGTTGACAGCCTTGGATTGGACACAGCTCAGCAACAGGTATTCAATCCTACACACATGTAGACCTGTAATGCTGAACAAGAGCAAAGCTTAAGTCAAAACTCGTACTTGAAATGCTCTATTTACCCCCTCACCCTAATGTGCACCATGTATTAACAAACGATCTATTTTTGTGGAAAGAAAGTAGCTTCTGTTTTGACCTTCTAACTTTAATATACTTATTGTTTTGTCATACATGTAGGATGCTCAAGAATTTGGGAAATTGTTTACTTCGCTTCTGGAGGACACTTTGTCACAACAAGTTAGTTGACAATAATAATTTATTATTTCAATAATTTTTAAAGTTATTAGGCAGCATAAATCCAAACAGCTTGGAATGACTTTTTTTTTTAATTGAACTTGTAAATATTACACATTAAATTCAAGGATGGTTGTTGCAACAATAATGTGGCTAATATTAATATTACACGCTGTAATTTATACAATCATATGATTTGAGTATCAGCATAACACCACTTTTGACTGAAATTTTTATCACAGACTGATCCTGAAGTGCGTAATGTTGTGCAAAATCAGTTTGGTGGGGAATACTTTTATGTAACAGAGTAAGTACAATCAACGACTTGGCTAATGAAGCAGTGGGATAATCAAAGCCTGAAAAGTTAATTTTTAACTTTTGTTCACATTACCTAAAAATGCCCATGTCGCTTCCCTAGAAGGTTTTTAAGTTCCTCCCTCCTTTTCAAAATTCCTTTAATTTTAACTGTCCACTTTTCTTTTAAAACTGTGGCAATTCAGAGGCCTTCCTCCTGCAAATTCACAGTGACCTTCCTTCAGGAAGGGGAGGAGAAAGTTATTAGAGTCATTGGACACTTTCTTTATTTGGTACTACATGTGAATGTTTCATGTTAATTGCTGCAACGTTAACTTGAATGTGGTGTTTTCAGATGTCACAGTTGTGGTAACAAATCAAAGAAGTTGTCCAGGTTTTATGAACTGGATCTAAACATACAAGGACACTCCTCACTCAATCAGTGCATCAAAGAGTATTTGAAGGTTACACAAAAATGTTCTTTTTCAGTAGCTGTTGAGTGCAATTTGCAGGGTTCTCAATAGAAGGCAGCACCCAGCAATTGATCGCCACTTACTTTGCGACTTATAACCGCTTTCTTTGTGTTCAAGTTGCTTTTCTTTTCATTGTTTTGTTTCTTCTGGCTTTGCTGAAGAGCCTCCTACTTAAAAATCTATTGAGAACCCTACAATTTGTGATTAGTGGGTTGTGATTTTGAAAATTCTCAAAACTGTTAATTTTCAAAATTATGAGTACTTATCAATCTCAAATTGTACGATAAGGTTGACGTGTGTGATATTTTATTTATACTTGAATCAGTAAAAGCACAGTATTGTATGAGGTCGTGCAACTTGTAATTTATCGTGTATTCTAATAAATAAGTCCAAGAAATCATTCCAGAGAGTGGCAATTTCTTTTTTTGTGCATTTTCATCCAGTTTCACCCATCAGAACATTCAAGTCTTCGAGATTTGGCTGTGCTTTTATGATTGAGATTTCAAACTGCATTTCAAGGTGGATTAGAGCTAGAATCAAAATAATAGAATGAAATAGAATCAAATAAATGAGTAACTGTGCTGATTGGAGTGACAAGGGTCTTTTGTCTCATTTTGCAGGAAGAAAAGCTTGATGGTGATAATCAGTACTACTGTACTCAGTGTAACAGCAAACAAAATGCTGCACGTTACATTGAATTACACACCCTACCCCCGGTCCTCAACCTGCAGCTGTTAAGATTCGTCTTTGACAGGTGAGTTTCAATTAGAGAGCAGATGTCTTCAATATTATGTACTTATTGACTGAGTTAGGTTGGGCCAGACGGGAAAATATTTGGCTCAAGGTCATGGCCAATACAGACCGAGCGCAGCGAGGTCCATGCGGCATGTGCGAGAGCCAAATATTTTCCATCTGGCTCGACCTAACTCAGTCAATAAGCATTTTATCATATGGCCTCCTTAGACTCTTCATGAGTGCGTAAAAGATGAAGTTTTTACAAAAAAGTGACTAATTTGCACATAAAATTGATCTAATATGACTGTTGTTTGTATTTGCTTTCTGGTTGTAAAATAAACTTACATGGTTAGATGCGACGAAATCCTCTAAAATCGTATCGCGCATGGCCGTACATGTTCCTACATGTAAAAGGGCTGTACGGCTTTTCCCGGCCCTGCTTACGCTAATGCGTACAGCCCTCATACAGGGATTTTCTCAATAGTTTTGGAATGAATATGCACACGGGGCCATACGGGTCATATGATAATATGGTATGGGTTTGGGTGAATTCTTCCAAAATGTGGGTCAACAACCTGTAACTTTGCAGGACTCAAAAATAGGAATTAATTTGCCAATCATGTTGACAGGCTAAACAAATATTAGCTTGGTCATGCATGTCTTGTTTATGACCAGTCAAAAGATTGAAATAATAATGTTAACATTATGACATATTGAGCAAAAAATATCACTTCACACTTTCAAATAATCATTGAAGTGGCCTTTGAGAGTCCTTTTAATTGTTACACATTTCAACAGCTGATCACTATATGAAGGCATAAGAATATTTTCACACAAACCTCTTAAATAATGGCACCAGGGTAGCTTTGTATGTTAGATACTCCTGGAGGAAGAAAAAAACTCTGATCTACCCCCCTGAAAAGACACATCACGAACCAGATGTGTGTGTAAAATTGTACCTGACCTTGAGCCTTGGTAAAGAAATGAAGTGATGAAGCCTGGCATTCTAAAGCTGGAGGCATTTTGAAGGACAGCTTTAGTATGTTCTCCCTCATGAGGCCATAATGGCACTGAGTGTCTTATTATTTTCATATTTTTTATTTATTTCTTAGAAAAACAGGTTACAAGAAGAAACTGAATTCATTCATTCAGTTCCCAGATATTTTGGATATGAAGGACCATGTCAAAAATGGCTACATCGGTAAGTATTTGACTATTAATTTTTGGTAAATGAAGAATTAAAAAAGCATGAAAGAGGGCAAAAAAGTGGAGAGTCAAGGATCAACCCATGTCCTGAAAACTTTTGCGTTCTTTTCATCAAAGTATTTTGATTTGAAAAAGACTTGTTCAGTTATTGACTGTATTTAATTTTCCCCCACCACAGCCTATATGTAGCTGTTTCATTTAAACCCCCACTGTTTGTTCTTGATTGTAGTATGTCTTGTATTAATAGTATTACACATATTTTACCAGTCACTTGACCCTGTGTCAACGTGAATATTCTATTAAATGGTCCTCTCATATTTCTTATAGTACTAGTGCGGAGAATTTGGTTAAACACCATAAAAAATTTCATGTTTGATGATCATTTTCCTTCATTCTTGTACCCAGAGTGTTAGCTGAAATGTAAAGAGAAAGTAGGCCCTGGTCACTGTTATGTTGTTGTTGATGTCTTTAATAAACCATAAGATAAAAAAAACACATATCCTATGTTACATAAATGAGAGCTATGAAATTACAATAATCTACTTATGGCTAAAATGAAAATTATGTACTAATAACAGGTTGAGTTCAAAAATGAGTCTATTTACAAATGTGTTCTTGAAATGTTTGGTGTTAATTTTTGGGCGGAGAACCATGGCATGGTTATACAGCTGTAGCTTGACGGTTAAAGAGATGATTGAATGGAGCAATAACAAGAACAACAATAAGTTACTGTTGAGGTGGTTGTTACTCAAAGATGACCCTTCCGTGAGTGTCAACTGGACACTCTGAATACTGACAGATGCTCCTTTCAAACTACCTTGTATTCGCTAATGAATCACAAGGGGAATTTGACATTACATGGAAAGTTACTTACGAACTTTATAATATTCCAAGCACCCCTTCAGTTGTAGATCATTTAATTTTGATGAGCCGTGTTGGATGTCTTTGTTATCATCCAACCACTGTTTGACCTGCTTATAACCATGTGGCCACAGAGACAGTGGGTGTCAACAACAACCACCTTCCACCATGGAGGAACAGAAGATGGCTTTCAGCTTTACAACCATGTATCTTCAGTCAGACAATCAATCTGTTGTTACAACAGCTTCTTTAACATTTTGTTGCAGGTTCAAATTCCATTTATGAATTAAGTGCAGTGCTTATTCACTTTGGTGTGAGTGCATATTCAGGACATTATGTGGCACATATCAGGGACAAAAAGGTGTGTTAATGAATTCCAAATAAAAACCTGTGTGTAGGATGTTTGTGAAATAAACCAACAGCTAGCTTACACTATAGTGTGCAGTTATTTATGTTTGTATAATTTAAGTTATAATCAAGAATTCCCTGTCACCTGTTTAAATAATAATAAATTATTGTTCACAACTGATTTTATATTAAGCTAATTTTAAAATTAAGAGATGATAAAGTTTACAGTAGAGACCTTTAGCTACGTAGTTTGCAGTTTGGGGTTTGTGGTTGCCATCAGAGGTAAAGACATTTCTGAGCAGTTAGCAAGACATTTTTTTTTGCGCTTTTTCTCAAAACACACGTTGCTGGCTCCATGTTTGTTTTTCCATTCACTCCATTCACAATGTTGCTTGAAACACCCAAAAAAACTCTTAAAAAGTGTTTTTTTAAGGGGGTTAAATTTGCAAGAACCAATCTTTTAGCCTTAAACTCTCTCATATTTCACTTACCTCTAGAACTGGTGCTTGCCATAAAAACAACAATCGCAAACATGACAACAAAGCCAAAGTCATGATATTTTGTAGTACTTTGGTAGCTAAATGTCTATAGTTTGTAAGCCAAAGCTGACATGCAAAATTTGTTTGGAAAAATTTTTTTTGATTTGTAATTTTAACTGGAACCAGTTTATAACAATCTAGCTAGGCTAACGTAATCGCACTTTGACTAGATTGGTGATGATAGGGTCCATTTTATTTTCCAGTCAGGCTCCTGGTACAAGTTTAATGATGAAGATATTGTCAAGATGCAAGGGAAGCTAAGACTTTCACAAGATGAAGATGCTGCTGGTAATTGTTAATTTCCTGTGCAGTTGCCTTGGAAGCTAAGGAACTTACAGTAATGTTTACATAAGTTTGGTGGCAGAATTCACTTAAATTCCATTACGGAACTAGTACAACCACCTCTGCCATACCCACAGACCAATCAATCTTCTGATAATTTTTTTGAAGCTCTTAGTCTTTTATCTTTTATATTTCAGTGTATTTCTTGTTTGTAGAATTTTCTTACAACAAGTAAATCTGTTTAACTCTTATCAGCCTGCGAGCATTCTCCCCTGAGAGAGCTTGTTCACAGGATAAATCTAACATGTACTTTTATTATCTCATAAAAATGCGTACATGTATGTCTTACTTTTGAAATGGAACCAATAACAGCGCTTGGCTCACTTTGAAACAAACTCAGTAGAGCTCTTTAATAGACCATTTTAGCTTGTAGGTTTTAATTTCCCATTGTAGACCATGTGATGTTACCCTAGAGAACTGTTTCTTTGAAATTTCGCCATATTCACGTGCATATGTACGCATAATTAATTTATGAAAAGACAAAAAGCAAATTCCCTTGGCAAGATCACAAGTCATGGTCTATATTGGGAAAACAAAATCGACAAGCTAAAAAGGTCTATAGCCGCCCAACCGTCATTCCTTGGTGGACTACCTTTCCTTATGGCAGAATGGTTAGCCCCTCCTGGCCCCTTTCAAGTTGACATCTTATTATTATGCGAAGTCTTGATCGATTTTGTTTGTTTTCAGACACAAGTATCAAACTTTCCAGGAGACCAAAGTGTGCAAAGGGTTATCACATATCAAAAAATGCCTACACATTGGTATACACTCTTCAAGGACATCATGATATTGGTAAATGAATGATAAATATTACATGAATTTGCAGAACCTTTGTTGTAATGAAAGTTTGAATGTCAATGGTTGCAAATTGAAATTTGCACATCTCATTAAAGTGGGATAACAATCACATGAGCACTTACAGCAAGGGATCTTTTCTTAATTTTCCAATCCCGCTCTGGCCACTAGCTGGTGTTGTTTTGGTAAGTGCCTGGTTCAACTCCTCGGTCATCCTTGTAAATAGCAAACTGGTCTGCCTCCTGACAGTTGGGATTCTTAACTCTGTTGTGTTCATTTGTATTATTTGTTTCATTGGCCCTTAAAAGCCCCTCTAGGGGAGTGGTCAATTAAGTATTTATTTTATTTTATATATTTTATTGGAGCACTCTGTATGCTCACCTGTTCCAATAAAAAGATGATCAGAAAGTGGATTACACCTTTCAAATGAATTTGAATGTCTCATTATGACAACCAATTCATTTTGAAAAATATAGAATTTTTCATCCTCGTACCATTTGAATAAAACTTCATTTTAACAATGCTTGGTGGTCTTTTAAATCACTGTAACTGTACCTTAAAATGTACAATACAATACAATATACTTTATTTACCACCACGTCTGACACTTTGTGTTTACAAGTTAAAAATAACATTTTTTTTAAACAAATTGCAATAAATTATTTATAATAATTATTACTGTCTGGTGGTGAGATGACCTTAAGAAGCCAAAGGTTTGTATTTAGAGGCCCCCTCTTGATTAGACTATTAAATTATGTCAAAAATAAAGACCAGATGGGTGCAAGAAGTGCAAAAGTAAAGAAAAAGTGTTC
This sequence comes from Galaxea fascicularis, assembly GCA_948470475.1. NCBI lineage: Eukaryota > Metazoa > Cnidaria > Anthozoa > Scleractinia > Euphylliidae > Galaxea > Galaxea fascicularis. Next base: position 35,010,931 of record OX419338.1, read on the forward strand.
AAAGTCATCTAATGGCCAAGGAGATGGTCATTTGTTGAGGTTTAGGTTACAAGCATGCAAATAACAGTCGGTCATTGGACAAATGTCCAGTAAATTATAGGTTTTGACCAGCGAAAGCTTAGCCTGGTTGGACACTCTGATTGGGGATTTCTGAGCAGACTGTTCTCTTGTCTGGCCAAAACTTGACCCTGGCCTAACAAATGACCTGCTTATGGACAACAATTATTTACAGGCTTGGGTTAGGTTAAGATGTTTGGTGAATACTTGACACCTAACGAGAGAGACAAAAGTCACGTAAATGTTTTTTGGAAGTAGCAAGGGTTGGAGAGTTAACATAATGATGGGCAGAGACGAAACAACTTTTTCATGTCTTTGCAAATACATGTAGGTTCTTGAGGTCAAGAGATGCCAGAAAGCTTAAAAAACTGCCAAAACAGTGCCTCTTACTCAGTTTACTTTACGTCTTATTTCTTTTTAATAAAGGGAGAAGCTCTGAGCTTTCTGTTGATGATGAAGTTGAAGTCCCTCCACATGTGCAAGAGTTAGTGGCCACAGATAACAGTCGGTTTGAAGACTGGATCAGACAAGTCAAGGACTTTAGGGTAAGTTTAAAACAAGTTACTTAACTTGTCATTTCTTTTCTGGAGTTCTTTTTCCGTGTTTGGACTAGTTTTGTACTCTGAAAGTTTAGAAAGTGAGTGGCTGGTAAATCAAAGCTGGGCTGTCTTCTATGCATCTGTGGCATCGATGCGGTATCTTGCGTTAACTCTGATTGATCAAACATTCGCGCAGGTTGTATTACACACCAGCAACCTTCAAGTGAGGTGTGGTCTTCGATTCCGGGGTGTCCTTGGTTATGTAGTGAACAACAGACTTGAGGTGTTTAATTCATGTCCTTCTAGGAAACGCTGATATCCAAAGGAAAGACAAAACAAACTGAGATAAGAAAGCTCTTCGAAGAAATGCCAGTGAGTCCAGGTAAACTTTGAATTGAAACAAAAAAAGCCGAAGCCTTGAGGATTTCTGAAAGATGTTAAATATGGATTTGTCAATTCTTGAGCAGAAAGACGTTAGACCTTGTAAAACGAGGGGAGCCTGACTTGATGAGATGCACGTGTGTTCGTTTTCAGAAACAAAAACTTACGAATGGATTTCCACAACATGGCTGAGAAACTGGATGAATGAGAAGATTCAAACCCCGCCTGTGGATAACTCTTCTCTTATTTGTTCTCACGGAAAGTAAGTAAGACAGCAAGTTTTCCGTTACGAAAAACAATTTGTAGAAGCCCTGTGGATTATTACTACCAACCCTGAACTCGAGAATTTGTAGCACGAATTTTAGTATTCCAGGCTGATCACAGGGTACCCAACAGAACGTCGCAAGGGGTATTACTACGCCTTCTCAGCACCCTTCCCTTCCTGGATGGAATACTATTGTACTTATTGATCGCAGAATAACCGCCTGCCTGGATCGGCTGCTTTTTGGCTTCCGCCCCCTGATTTGCATTTTATTTTTCGCTCTTTTCCTTCCCAGGTCTCTCGCGGCTCCGCCGCTCGTTGTCGCGGCTATGCCGCTTATATGATTACGTGCGTTTTACCCCAACAAAACCGCCAATCTATGCAGGCTAAAGTACTAGAAGCATTGCTGTTATTTCCTGGATGGGATTCTAGTTAAGCACAGGTTACCCAGCATGAAGTGACAGGATTTCATTGCTCCCTCCTGGATTATACTTTTTTTTCTTTTTGTGAAACCCTATAATAATTATATGAACAACCAGCAGCTCCGTATTATGGCTTCTCGTATCATTTTTTAAGCAGCCGTATACTGCGATAACCATAGTGGAAATTTACAAGCGATTTGGTGAAAGCAAGATGTCTCCGTGCAGTGGTGGTCGATCGCATATTGATGTTTGAATATGGTTAGTTTTGTTTGGTTTGGCTCTGTTTCTGACTAGTTGTTGTCTTCTTGTAACAGACTCAATCCAAATCAAGTTACCAATGCGAAGAGGATCAGTATCAAGGCCGTAAGTTGTCTCTGAAACATTTGATCTGACTTATCATTCTGGCCTTTTCTTTGAATCGAGAATGCAGTTGACTACGGAATATGATTCTCTTCATTTTCCAGGCTAACGAAATATTTCTGAAGTATGGTGGGCTGCCAAGACTTCAAAGGTACCTTGGTTACCTCTTTGCGTTAAATTTTGGCGCACTGTTGATTGTGACCTGCTCTTAGGCAATTTGGTTGGCTTCTTTGTACTAAAAATGAATAAGGAGGTTAGTGGGTAATGCTCGCTACCACGTGGCCACAGTGCCCAATGAGTGGCTTCGAGTTTACCTTGAAACAGTAATTTGTGAGGTCTTCCCACAAGCTTTACATTTTCGTCGGTTTTATCAGCTGAGGTGAGGTGATAAAATAAATTGACCACAGTAATACGCGAATTTCCATTGAATTTCCACCCTTCATTCCTTTGTCTCGTATAGTGACACTCTTTGTATCAACTGTGTTAAAGAACAATGCCGAAGAATACGATTTGAATCCCGACTAGCAGAGGATTACAAGTTTGTCTCGGATACCTTGAAGTGTCAGGCGACAAACAGGTAAAGTACACTGTAACTGTTTAAACTACGACACCCGGGGTGAGGTGCCCCGTGGGAGGGGGGGGATGATGTAGGTTCGCTCCTCCCATGGACTACTTCACTTTCTTTACCAGCACTTCAAAATCTAGGTTACCTAACCTTTCTCTCGTACTGATTTAGATCTGTGCATCTGTGCGGAGAGAGCGAACTATTTAAACAGTCAAACTTCTTACGTAAAGGAAACAACACGGCGTCAAAAGCTAGGGTTGAAACAACCACTGTCAAATCGGAAATCTCACACACTTGCTACAGTAAGAACAGCATTCATACTGTCTGCCAGAAACGTTCATACTTTTCTGTCTTTGCAGTGAAAACCTCTTCTGGGTCGGTAGAAGGTCGCTTCTTAGATGGAAAGCCTTGGCAGTCGAACAGGAAGAGCTACGACAGAGTTTGATTGACAGCTGTCAGAATTCATCCAATCATGACACAGTGGACGAAGATGAGGCTAAAGTCACCGGAAGCGAAGATGAAGTTAGTGTGAAGGACAAGGAGAACGATTCGTCACAGCAAGACACGGCGGAGGAGGAAGACAATGAAAGCGATGCAAAGTTCAATGAGGATTTACTGTGTGAACATGGTAGGTTAGCATACGCATCGTTGTGCAAAAATGGATGGCTCTGCATGAAGTGGTGGCTCAGTGAACTGTGGCTCGGCACCAAATGTTCAGTTAGTGGTGTAAGACTTGACCCCACGATCTCCCCCTCAGGAGTCCGGTGCTCTGCCAACTGAACCAACCGGGCGGCGGTCACAACGTCCCAGAAATAGACTTTACAAAGTCGCCTTAGCCTGACCTTACCTTGTGATGTGTTGGAATTGTTCCGTTGCAGGAGGCCTTTCGTCAGACGAGTCGTGTCGGCGCCTTGTACCAGAAGTCGTTTGGCGGAGGTTGAAATACTATTTTGCCGCTGTGTCTGAATTTTCATCTGCTCACTCAGTATGCATATTATGCCAGGTACACGCTTGAGTTAAAAATGGACCGAGCCACACGATGTGTTTCTACCGGCGCGTTTTCTTAGGTTTAATGTGGAATACGAATTCTCACGGGGGTTGACAACTCTAACAAACATTGTTTGAGCAATACTTCGTGTGACTGTGAGTTCAACCGGAAATTTTGAAGATCGTCTCGGTTGTTTCGGTAACATTCTTGTAAAAATGTCAAACTTCGCTTCTTTAATGTAAAATCCCAAAACATACCTCTTATTAACCGCGTTTGAGGTCCGTACTGTAAGTTATGGACCGAGCTTTTTCCCGTTCACTTATGGCCCAAGCGTGAAGCGCGCGGGCCGTAAATCAACGGGAAAAAACGAGGATCCGTAACTTACAGTATGGACCGAGAAAACGAGGTTCGTAAGACATTTATTATATCTCTGAGGTTAATCAGGCGCGCGGAAAAGGAAAGTTTCAAATTTAGCGGGTCGTACAGTAGAGTACGGCCCGCAAAATTGACCAAGCACAGCGCGCGTATTAACTGAGAGATATAATAAGGAATGTTATAGCTCCCAAACCGGGTTCACAATCTCTGTCCACATTATTCTTCGCGCTGATCTCAGGTCACGTCCGCCCAGATTATTTCGTTTCGGAGTGAACATCTTTGAGAATAAAATTAAAGCCTTTATGTACCCACGGCGTCCTACATCACAGTTACGTGCTCTCTCCAGGAGCCGTGCAATGAAAACTGACGATCACAGATAATTATGTCACAAACATTTCTATAAGAGTTCTTATCAGTTATTATTATATCTCTCAGTTAGTACGCGCGCTGTGATTGGTCAATTTAGGGGGCCGTACTTCACTGTACGGCCCGCTGAATTTGAAAGTTTCCTTTTCCTCGCGCCTGATTAATCTCAGAGATATAATAAATGTCTTACTAACCCCCTTTTCTCTGTCCGTACTGTAAGTTACGGATCCTGGTTTTTTCGCGTTAATTTACGGCCCGCGCGCTTCGCGCTTGGACAATAAGCGAACGGGAAAAAACTCGGTTCGTAACCTACAGTACGGACCTCGAACTCGGTTAGTACGAGGTATTTATTGATTAGAACTAGAGTTACTAATACAAGGAGTATGTACAACTAGGACAATTAATTTATCAAGTCTTTTTGGAAAAGTATATTCCGGATATTGACTTGTTCCTGAACCGAAATGACAAGAAGCAGAATCACCCTAAGGGAAGGCGCTCTTTTTACTGTACATGCTTTATTAGTAAAAAATGATTTATTAGTTATTGCTAAAATATTTAGAGAACACGAATGATAATTTGCATTTTGATATTTACAGAAAGAGGATGAAGAGGAACGTCAGAAGTCTGAACTGTGCAAAATGCTAGCTTCAGAACAGCGGTCTGACCTGACTCAGCTGTACAACGACAGAAATCGGCCGCAGTTTGACAATGAGGTAAGTAATTGAGACGTGTGTGTGTTTGGCTTGGGGTGCTGCATCCTGTACTTTCCGTTTCTTCTTGCTGAACGAAGCCTTGTAGAAGTTCATATTGAACCCTTTACTGCCGGTCAGTATTCAACAAGTGGGTCCCAGCACACGGGTTTCACACATATAATTTTGGGAGTAGCTCGACCTGAGCGCAGATTTTTCTTCCAAGGCCTTGAAGCTCTTCACGATTTTTCCTAAACTTTTTTTACTAATGCCTAGAAAACATGCATCTTTGGATGCAGCCTGGATTTTATCTCATTATTGTACCTAAGAGTAAAATTAATTGTCAAATTGTTTTCGTAGGACCCACTGGTTGTATGTGCCGTTTCAAAAGATTTCGTAGACCGATGGAGGCAGTTTGTGAGGTAGTGTTTCAGAATGCTGTTTTTGGAATCACCTTATCGGGCAGACACAGCGCTCCAGTAATTATGAAAAGTTAATTTAAAAGAGTTGTGTAAAACTTGCATGTTGCCTTAAAAGTCGGATTCAAATTGGTGATTCAACGAATCAGCGATCGTGCTGTTTTTCTACTTCAAAATACATTAATTTATACGGTGTCCTTTGTCACTTCAAACCGAATCCCACAAGCTTCACATTTTCTTGTCTGTTTGTCTACTTCAACAGGTACCCAAAAGGAAATGTCCCGCCAGAGGGTATCACAAATGACCCTCTTCTGTGTCCCCATGAAAAGTTCTTATTCAGTCCCGAGTGCGATGATGAGGACAATGGTGCAAGCGAAGAGTAAGTCAGTGTTTGCTTTTGAAAGAATACAGGCGGTAAAGTATGAAAGTTCCAAGTTGTATAAGCCTACGAACGCAGACGTGTTTCCGGCGGTTGTTTCTATTGGGGGCGAAGAGATTAATTCTGAGGGTTTGTGGGCTCAAATTTTCGCTTGTTAAGTAAACGCAATATTTTCTTTAACTTGTCTCGGCGTTAGAACAATTGCTTCAGGGAACATAGCTTTCCATGCTGTTTACAGCGATCCTCAATTGAGTATCGTGAAACTTCTCTGGCTGGTCACAACAGAGCAAGCCAATCAGTTGCAAATACGTGTAGCCGGCGTCTAGCGCGGGAAATTGCGTGTGAGCAAGTCATGATTGGTTTTGGTATTGTTCAGGGAGAGTTAGCAACGTGGCGCCGGTGACGACTGCGCGCGCACATCGGAAAACCGACTTGACCAATGGTAGAACAGCAAATTGAACACCGGAAGTCGCGTTCAGTCCTTTCCGCGCGCTTTCACGTTCTCATTTGACGTTGCGTTGTCTTTGTTAAATCTTCCTGATGATACCCACGCGCCTTTGCTTGGTACAGGTTATGTTACGTTTGGCAACACGAGTGGAACAAGCTCACCCAAATCTACCATTACGATCACGCAATCACTGTGACGAAAAATGTAACGGTAGACGGCATGCGGGAATTGGTCACTACTCCTGGTAGGTGTATATGGATGAATGATTATTTATCAGCAAGCTCGCTGCCATATTTGGGTTTTGCTCCACGAAGTTGGGGTCGGGGGGGGGGGGGGAAGGGGGGTTGCGTGGAAGGGAGGGGCGGCCACTGGATGCAGGATGACCGATTGTTTTAGTGTGCTGGATTACAATGCGGGGACCCGGGTTCAAATCCCGCTCTGGCCACTAGCTGGTGTTGTTCTGAGTAACTGCCTGGTTCAACTCCTCAGTCGTCCTTGTAAATAGCCAACTGGGAATCTTAACTCTGTTGTTTTCATTTGTATTATTTGTTTCATTGGCCCTGAAAAGCCCCTCAAGGGGAGTGGCCAATTAAGTATTTATATATTTATTTATTTATATCAAAGTCGTTTAAAAGTCTTATATTATTTGCGTGGATTTTATGGCGACGAACGAAATGTAATTGAAGTCAAAGACAACTTCGTAAACAGTTTTAAGAAAGGATTGAAGAAAAGTGCTGTTTCGAAAACACAGTGAGTGGACGTTTTGAAACGAAAGGCCATTTGTGAACTTCACGCCGTGTAAGTTGGTCACTGGATATAACGTGTTTCGTTTGGCAAGTATTACATCATATTGCTTGTTTAAATGAAACCAACGTCTTATAAATGCGTTGGTGACGTAGACGAGACCTGAATATCACTAAGTTTTCTTTGAACGCTTTGTTCCAGAGGTGTGTACGGAGTGTTCCACTGCGCGGATACAAGCGCGAGCCAAACACGTGGAAGACTACCGCTATGGTACCATTTATGTGCGCAAAATCACCAAGGATCATAGCCAAAAGGACATCGAGCAAGTGTTGAATGATGTAAGCATTCGGTCGATTTCTCGGCCGCTACTACCAGCTCGAACTGTATTTTCGGTTTGTTTGATTTTCCTTTCGACAATCTGTCCACTTGTGTCCTTGCACTGCTGCTTCCCTGCCAAAGACAAAATAATTCTTTGTCGCTAATCGCTGATTTGGAGAGGGTCAACTGAGATGTGGTTACGATTGTTTATGTTTTCAATAGAGTAACGGTTCCTCGAGTAAAGATGGCAAAGATGTTTATTCTTTCGACCCAGATTTTCAGGTTAGTGTCATCGTTGTGAGCAAATATCCTCTACCTTTCCTAGAGCGTGGCCTGGAGAAAGAGAGAAGGATAGTCTGTGTGTATTTTGCGGGTGATCAGCCTCAAATTTCTCCTTGTAATATCAACACTTTGTAAAACAGAGTGGTCACGAGAATTAAAGGTATGATCACACAAAATAAATTTGGTTGATATTTTAACAATTTCTCCCTACTACTTTCATTAGAAATTTGCAGGGGCAAACAATGAGAATTTAAAGTTTGATCTTAGTGTTTAAAAGGTGAAACCATGTTGGTGTCTCGGATAGGGCGTCATGTTCTTTAGACAGAGAACGGATGGGTATTGATCGTTATGTTACAACATAAAAATAGTGTTTAACATTTTTGGGCCGTTTTTACTGGTAATTCTCTCTTAACCAGTGGTTTAAAACCTTAAACTTGCGGTCACGATTTTGTTAGAACCGCTAATACATCTAACAGTTACAACCTGCTTTTTGGATTTTCCTAAATTGCCTGTTTTTTTGGATTGTCTTCTTGCAGACGCCACCTAACAGCAAGAAAGCAAAGCTTGAAGGTGATTCTCGACGGAGAAGTTCCAGGTGTGGTGAATTCTGTCCAAAATTGTCTTTTTTTTTTTCTTTTTCTTACTATCGTAGGTTAATCTGTGCATGCGATTGTTTTTTCTTTTTTCCCTGCTTGTAACAGGCACCGTAAACAACGAGGAGAATTATCACTAACAGTTGGATCCACGGAGACTTTGAGAGACGTCAAACTGCAGGTAAAATTAAGGTGCTGCCTCGAGAGGCAGGTTTCCTTGAAACTTGCAACGCAGCATCTTTTCGATTCAAATTGCGACGAAATTCCCGATGCAACCACCCGAATTTGCAACTTGTTTCCAAATTTGCGTTGCGGGTTGAAGAAAAACAGGAATAGTCTCCTACTTCATGGTTGCCATAGGTCAGGAAGTCGGGTCAGGGAAAAAACTTCAAGGTCTGGGAAAAGTCAGGGAATTTCACTCTGAGTCAGGGAAAATTTAAGTGTTTGAGAAAAGTCAGGGAAAAGTGAAATTGTAAGGGTGCTAATTTATTTATTGCCAACTCAGCGATGGTTTTGTAAACAAGAATGCGAGCTGTCAACTGATGTTCACAGCTCGCATTCTGTGAGGCCATTACAAGGACTAATTTGTGATTTTTTTTTATTATTATTATTATTTAGTTGGTCTGGGGAATTTTAAATTTTTGACAGGGAAAAGTCAGGGAATTTCGAAATCCTGTGGCTGTGAATATATATATTCTCTTATGTACATTTCTTTTTCCTTGCAGCTCATGAAGAGTTTTTCAGTGATGCCTATGGACCAACACCTCTCATTAAACGGTGATGCTCTGACTGACGATGCAGCCACTCTAATCTCCTTAGGAATTAGACCAGGATCGTTATTACTGCTCAAGGTTTGTTTTTGGGTTTATGTCAGAGGTTTTTGCTGTAGCTGATTACGCAATTGGCAGCTGTTCTCTGTTCAATCAAAATACATCTCAATAAAACAGAAACCAAAGATAAAATAAATGCTCAGAAGAAAAACAAGTTGCAGGAAGTGTACACATATTCAGTGTGTACAACGTCCGCTTTTAGTATTATACAGATTATTTATTTTCCCTTTTTATTTCCGCCATTGTATCTTTCAGTATAAGTGATAGGCATACCTGGGAAAAAACTCTTCCAAGAGGAGAGGAATTTTGATATTACTGAATTGCACAACTCCTGTCTTCCTATTTTCAATTTTTTCACTATAGATTGATGAACCTCAGGGCGCCATTACTCAGGATGCATTGCCAGGTATGCAGATATTTCTAGTTCTGATGGCGTGGTGGTCACAGGCCTGGGAAGCATTTCCAATTCAAATCTTCGACACTGTGCCATAACTAGCAATTGCTATTTGCAGGCTAGTGTGGTCTTTTTTTATACATAAATTGAATTGAAAATGAATTTTAACTCCGCCTTTTGTTTTGTCTTTTGCAGTGAGCAGCGCACCAGAGGAAGGATTTAAGGGTATAAAGTTGACCCATGAACTCTTTCGTTCTATTTGCCATTAATGTCCCGTCATGATTTACGTTCGTTGTCTTTTCGGAAAATGAGTTGTAGGTGTGAAGCTGATTTCACTCCTTCGCTCTTTCATTCGATTCGTATTGCACATTTTGTACTTCCGCTGACCTGTGCTTGGCAATATTCCAAAATTAAATCCAACCATGAAACTGTACAGCCAAACTAAGATCATGGAAACGGCCACGTGAAAAAACAAACTTCATCAAGGTACTTCAAAAAACCAATGAAAGACATACAAAAGATGAGGAATTTGTTTTTGATAATTTTGTCTGGGATAAGTGGAACAGATGGAAGGCCATTTGCATAGCATTGTTACAATTAAATTTGACCCCACCGAAGACTTGACGTGCCTAAAATGTAAACCAAGTGTCACGCTTTTCTTTTGGAACTTCCAGCAACGTTTCCTATCAAAGGAATCAAAACCTTTTACCTGTGAGTTGTTTATAATTCATTTTCCGAGTCAACTTTTGTTCTTCGAGAACCCGAACGGTCCCGCAGCAAATCGGGAGTTTGCAACATAGTAAACCGCAGAGACAGCTGCCTAATGAGTCGAGGTAAATATTAAAGATATTAATGCTGGCATTTCTTATTCGCTCTTTCCACAGGTACCGGTCTGCTGGGACACTCCTTATAAATAATACAATAAATATGACTTGGCGGTCACTACGTTGTCAGGGAAAATTGAATCCGAGAGGACCAAGAGGAGGCAAACCCGTTGAACTGTAAAGACGTTTTAAAATCTGTTTTATGTCAAGTTAAAAACTTAGGTGTAAATACTGCGTGATATTGTTCTCATTATAGTTAGTAGTTCAAATTCGATGTGAAGATTATAATTTACTTGTAAAGGTCTAAGATTCAACGAAATTTAAACAAACTATCTTGCTAAAGAATGTAACATTAAAAAACAACGAACAGTACTAAAATAAAGTATTTTCAGCCCTTGAAGAGCTTGATGTGTCAGAGGGTTGATTATGCTCAAACCATGGACAAAAGGCTCAAAACTTTCACTGTGCATGCTTGCTCCACTCTTCGTCACTCCAGAAGTGACAACCATGGCCGCGTTGCTCAACGCATGGTTAGCGCTAACCATTGTTTAGGTTGCATTAAAACCTATAGGTTGCCATGGTATTATCCCGGGTTAGCACTAACCATAGTTCGAGCATATCTTCGGCCCAGGCAGTAACGATTGAGGCATGACAAGCTTTGGAGATCTCTGGAACCTGCAACGCGAACTCCATGTTTTATTATTAGGAATCTAATCAAATGAAGGATGATCCTCGCAGTTGTGAACGCAATTGTGTAAAGAAGCCTGAAAAAAAAATTCAGGACTTAGACTTCAACGGTACGATATATTTCATATACATCATTCATATTAGGAATCTCTTCCTTTTTCAAAGTGACCAATTAAACGTCCAGGCTCCTCTTCTCCTCTTTTGGTGGGAGGATAAAAGTTCCTGGAGATTGCTATTTAGAGCCGTATTAAACATTCAAGATTTGAACTACATGGCGGAAGGCCATGTAGCCTTAGGGACTCCAGGCTAGGCTATTTTACAGTCGTAGCACTTCCTAGTGACACTCGTGACATGTGTTACGGGTAATGGGAACCTTGTGGACAGTTAAATGCCTAGCCTGTGTTGCAAGCATTCCCGTGGGGTTTTCAGCGCTCGAAAGTTTGGATGCGCTGGGCCAGAGCAAAAGTAAGGTGCGAGGAGGGAGGGGATCAGGAGCTTCTAGGGAAACAGAGTTGGCGCAGTGTTGAGAGCGCTCGCCTCCCACTAATGTGTGCCGGTACACCTGTCTTTATAATTTCTAAACATAAAAGAAGAGAATTTCTTTGCATGTCTAAAGACCACCAAAAGATTCATTCCCGCCAGCCCATCCACCATCTTGCCTTACAAATTCCAGTTTCTCCGAGAGGATCCGAGAGGGCACTGGAAACGAAGATTGTTCGACTGGTATTTTCGTCGCTATATATTTTACGGTGATCCTGCTATAAAAAGTTATGGAGTCAAAAATTTGCCCGATTTTGAAAGTTTGATTTGGTTTGTTGCTAAGAAAAAAGGACATAGCCGGTTTGTTTGCCAACAATCGAACTTTCTCATAGCAGTCGATAAATTTTCGGAAGATACTCGGAAGTTGCTAAGCAAAGATTACAACAAGTATGGCGGGATACTAGGGATGTACCGTGCAAACGAATTTGAAGAACGTTCCAGGAGACAAAGCAGAGAAACGGTTCCTGATTTGATACCGGCTAGAATGCCAGCTTCGTCTGGCACGAGACGTATTAGCGAAGGTAAGGCTCAAGTCAAGATACGGCAAGCGATTAAAACTGCGTAAAATTTCGTGACGTAAAAATTTGGCTTTCGTCTGGTTCAAGTAGAGTTGTTACCCAGCGAGTAGAGTGCCCTTTGCTCTGATTTTGCCGCTAAGTAAACTGTACTTTTAAAGCAGAAAATTTACCAGCGGTCAAATTAAGTGCCTCCTATAGATGGCCATTGGAAATTCCAGGAAGAAGGGGTCTCGGATGCCAATTTTTTTTAAAGAAATGCTGCTTAACTGGAAATTTCCAGTGGTGTGCATAAAGGCCCTGGCAAACGAGGACACATTGTTGCCAACACAAATGTTTCCCCGTTTGCCAGCACGCGCAACATTTATTGCAGACACAAATTTTGTGCCCAGGACGCAAAAAGTGTCCCTGATTTTGTTCAGAAACATTTTGTGTCTGCAACAAATGTTTGCCAGTTTGCGCAGCATGGAAACAATCATGAGCAACAATGTGTCCTCATTTGCCAGGGCCTTAAGAGTAACAATGTGAGAGACCCTGGGAACGAGATTGCATTTACCCCTCTCCATCAAAATGTTTACTGTGTCCAAGAGGGTACTTGCCAGAATTTTACAATCTGCTGTGTCCCAAAAAATAAACATTCTGCAGTTTGGTCATATGGCAGAAATACAGCAAGCCAAAGGAAAAACCAAAAAAAATGTTAAGGATTATTTTTCTTGTTTCCTTTGGATTACCTTTATTTCTGGCATATGGCCATCCATCCATCCATCCATTCATTCCAGTCTTCTCGGATAAGGACGATAAAACTGGAGGTCCCGTCTCGTAGCTCTTTACAATTGATTCTGTGGGACGTTAAAGAACCACTAGGGATGTAACAAACTCTGGCTGTGACCACCCCTAGTGCTTACCTTCTACTAGCATTTGACCAGGCCTTCTGCTCGCGCATTTGATTATTCGTATAGAAACTGCGCAATATAAATGTTGAATACTATTATTATTATTATTAATTTAATTGGTTACCTGATATTTTGGAGAGATTTCTGCACAGCCCCATACATTAGTTATGCATGCATCACTGTCATACTAACCCTGTTCCAAAAACAAATAGAGTTTGAGTCACAAAATGTATGTATAATATGGGGTTGTGCAGAAATCTTGTCGATATATTTTTTGTCAGGCAGGCTTGGCAGTCGTCCATCATCAAAGCATGGTGAGAGATCTCCAAGTAGCAGATCCCTTGACAGTGAGATAACACAGAAACCCAATCAATTTGAACAGATGTCACAAAAAATGCCTCTCTCGTATCAAAGACCCCATCAAGGTGCAGGAAATGTTTTACCACACCAAAGCTCTGAAGAACTTGTTTCTCTTCATGGACTTTCATTTGTTCCAAAGCCTCCATCAAGGCAGGGTCGTCCCAAATCAGTCAAAGGCTGGGCGCGTCCAAGTTCCCGTGTGGCAAGAGAGAATGTTGGGTCCAGAGAGGGATCCACTCATGCTGGAGACCAAGGCTCTTTTCCTCCATCACTAAAACCACAGTTGTCTTTCTCAAAGTATAAACCTCTTCCTTCTATTGGTATTGGTGTGGTGCCAGATGCTGAAAATCATGACATTTCAAAAACTGATAGTGGGCTGCAAACAACAGCGGGTCTGTCTTTGCAACATACACTCCCTGATGAACCAGCAGACTCAGAGCCAGGTCGAGTCCAGCTTGCCATAAAAATGTTGGATGGATCACGACATGAAAGGTGGTTTAGACACACAGACACACTTGCTGCAGTGATAACATTTGCAGCATCGTTAAGTAACAATCTACCTTCTCCCTGTCAGCTCTGTACCAATGAGGTACCCAGAAGGGTTTTTGACAACTTATCTCTTAGTCTTTCACAAGCAGGGATTGACTCAAGAACACTTCTGTATCTTGAAGAAAAACTAGAATAGCTACATGGGAGAACCCTAGCCAAGGGATAAACAGCTGCTCTTCGCACTATAATAATAATGATTTGTATCAATGATAATAATAATGATAATAGACATGTAAAAACTAGCGATATTAAATACAATTTCTGATGTTTTGGCAACCTCATGACACCAATATCAAAGAGATGGAAATGAATATGCCAGTTCAAAAAGAAGGATATAAAGTAGTCCAAATTTACGTAACTGAAATAGAGCTTGCAATTTTGGACTACTCTATATCCTTCTTTTTGAACTCACATATTCATTTCCAGCTCCTTGACAATGGCGTCATGAGGTTGCCAAAATGTCAGAAATTTTACTTCATATCGCTAGTTTTTACATGTCTGTTTCTCAAAATCATTAATAATGATAATAATAATATTAACAATAATAACAATCAGCAATGATTTAGATAAACATATACAGGCAAAAACTAATGATAGAAGAGTCTTGGTGCCATTGTCAAGGGAAACTAAATTAAATATGCGATTTCAAGAGAAACTAAGAGTTCAGAGTCACTAATTTGCATAACTTAGACAAAGACCTTAGCAGGAATTGAGTCTGATTGCACATTTAAGCACTGTCATAACTGTTTAATGAGTAACATCTCATTAATGAGACAATCAAACTTATTCTGGCATTTTTTCAACACATTGAAACTATTATTGCTAAGGTCATATAGAATCCTGCCTGCGTGTCTATTATCATAGTGTTTGGGCACTGATGAGGTCTTGCTTCTATGTCTATCAACGTGTACACAGACTTCAGGCGTTCGCACTCCTCAGTGAAGTAGGACCATGACGAAGACAGGCGATATGCACGGTCGAGCATAGTTGTCAATAGGCCACGCTTATACCTATTATTGACGTGACTGTGGTAATGGAGAAGCAGATCACTGTTTATTGGCTTCTCAACACTTGAGTTTCAATATGGGGCATTCGGTTCAGGAGTTGAATACCGAGGAAGGGGAACATTCCATCATTTTCGACCTCTATAGTAAACTTGATGGCAGGGTGGGTATGGTTGAGGGTGTTGAGAAAGTCCCTAGCTGTAGACAAATCGGGCATCACGAGGAGAGTGATGCCAACATATTCATGTCGTCTATTTAAGAGAAATTAGATGTTGAGGGTAAGGTGCCACCTTATTATCGCCATTATGTTGATGACACACTCACCATGATGCCTGATGTCGCTGTAACGTCGGAATCTTCTATCATTAGTTTTTGCCAATAATAATAGGAATAGTAATATTAAACAATAACAGGGAAAACAATAATGGTAATCATAATAATTTATTGATAGTCAAGGGTAATATTAATAATATTATTACAATGCTTTACAAGTTGTTACACAAGTTTTAATGTTTTGGCACCAGTGAGTCCATCTCAGGGAGATAAAGCAATCCATAGCTAAAATAAAACTGAGAACAATAATGTTCCATTCTCCTCAAGAAAGTTATCACACAAGAATGTTGCCATTGAAGCATTGTATCTCTAAGGAGGTGTTTGAGAAACTGAGCTGCCTGCTTGGTCTGTTTAAAGTTTTTTTTTTAAATTATAGAACATGGTACTGATATTTCTGAATGAAGCTCAGACATTTCAGGGTACTGCCCCTCCATCGGTGCCTGCTTGGTGTCATGTTTAATTGAAAGGGTGCATACATTCACAGTTGTGCACCCAAAGGAGTTGTCTTTCTGAAGGAGACTGTTTTCAGTTAGAGAGGGGATCGCCTGAGACAGGAGCTACCATTTAATAGGCAGCAGTGTTCTTAAGAGAGACACCCTTTGTCTTAGCATGGGAGCATCTCTTAGATGGCAGTTCTCCTTGAAGAAGGCTCTCTGCTTCAGAGGGGTGTCTGAAGTATCCACCTTAGGAAGGTGACCAGCTTAGAGGTGTACTAATCTTAGAGAGGTGTTCTTCTTTTGGAGGTTTCCAACCAAACAAAATGTCCACCCTTTAGTCGTGCTGACCTAAGAAGTTGCCAACCCCATATAAAAGTATTTGTTCTCTGGATAGCTGTTCATTAGAGGAGAACTTTCTTTACTTCCCATGTAAATAATGATTGCTGCTGAACACACACATTCTGGTTTTCATTCTTTAAGTGTAACTTATATACAGGTCGTCAAAAGTGGCCTCACTAAGCTAAAGTTCTAAGAATCCTTAGGGATTTCTCTTAAATTTCATTGGCATCCAGATTGGAGAGCATGAAGTTGCAACGTATGTACAATAAATTAGCGATGATCTGTAGTTATCTATACAGTAAAGAGCTTCAAACCCAATGATGATGTTGTAAACATGTGTTGCAAATTTCTATTTATTCCAGAGGTGTTTTAATTCTGTAAAATGATGCGTTTGCTGTAAATAAGTGGTACAAGTTTTAGAATTGTTTCTGTTTTCTTGGAGTGGTTTTGACTGGAATGAAGATAGCGAAATCTATATCTTTCACTCAATAATTAGTACTATGGTTTGTTTGTTACTGTGCAGCAGTTGTCAAGTTATTTTCTACCTTAATTATTGTCATTTATCACGTGGTTGACATTTGCAACGATTGTCAAGAGTGATGAGTATCAATCTTTTCTTTTGTGGGGGGAGGGGGTGAGTGAAGGGTGGAAACCCCACTACACGGGAGTAGAAAATTTTTGCATGCGGATCAAAAAATAGGTTCGGTACTGGTAAACGTAAACGACTCAGACTTCTCTTGCACAGGCGTGACTTGACAATCTATTAACAAAATTCCAAGCCGAAGCCAACGGTGTGATACATGACCATGACTGACAACCTATCTACTCTTTTCTTACTGCGCCAACCATCTTCGCACTGGGCTGGATCCCCGCAGTGATAAAATAATAATAAGGGATATTGTACCTGGAGTCCCGACTGCGCAAGGAAATTAAAATATTGGCCTGAAGCTATATGGAGCATGCACTCCTCGTGGGTGGCACGCGCGACCTCATGCCATTCCCTACCTCAAAAGTTTTTATTCTAAACCAATTTTGCATGGCTCATCGGCACTGGTATTCACTCCTTTTATAAGAAACAGAAGCGATTGTCCAATTGACTGCCCTCAATGCGCTCTCTCTGACCCAATTTTTTTGTTTCGTTTTCTTTGCCTAAAGTTATTCCTATATTTTTTTCCTCCATCTACTCTCTCTTCTTCTTCTTCTTCTTCTTCTTCTTCTTCTTCTTCGTTTTCTCTTTTAGGCGAAATAGTTCTCTTGTTGTAAAGAGCTCTACATGTTCTGCTATTCAAAATTTTGACCTCCTGCAAGTCCGAACTTGTCCTCTGGAATGAACGCTATGCGTCATTATAACAATCGTTTCTATTGGACACTTTTCCACCCGACCAATAAACTCGGCTGTTATAAAGACTACTAATTGCATCATGTATATACCTCTACCTGGTAGTGTCGTGATGGCGAAGGAGTCATAGAGATGAATATTATTCTAATGTTAACCGTTTCTCTGGTGAGTAAGTGTTCATTTTGAACAACTAATGTGTATTTCTATCAAAATATCGGCGTAAAGTTTCACTCTGAGAGCGATTTCTTTACTTGTGATGGAAGTTCGGTTGATTGGCGCAGCGACACCCACTCGGTAAAAGAACACAGTTAATTAAGAAAAACTTACCCTTTTCGCCTTTGTAATGTGCGACTTTATACTTCTCGAGGCCTCATTTACTGAAAATGGGTAAAATCTCTAGTAATGCTACCATGTTAGTTTGCTTGCGTTGGCATAGCGATCTGTCAAACAACTTGCTTTGGTTTGCGTTTTTTGACAGTCAACGCAGGCGAATCACACCATGGTGGCATTTTCTGTAATATATGGTGAAAATATTTATTTTGTTATATGTGGAACACATATGAAGTGGCTAATATTTAGCTTTTGTTTCATTGTAAACTTATATTGATTTAACGGTTCCAATCTCGCCTCTAAAATATGGTAAGCTTAAAAATTGTTTGTGTCCGGAAATCTACAACTTTCAACTTTGTGTACGTACTCATAATTATACGCATTCTTTTGATCTTGTACATGTAAAAGGTGCATCCACTGTGGACCGCAAATTAATTAGGGTCATGATTTCACGCTTCAGCTTGCTCTTTCACCATTGTTTTATTTTATTTCAATCAGTTTCTGGGAGAAATGTTTTTGCTTGACCACTGGAAGTATTTTTTCTAATTGGTTTATTTTTGCCGTTAAGGCATTTTGGACTGCCGTTGTTTATGAACAGTTTCCTAACAAAGAATTTGAGTTATTTTTGCCCAAAGCTAAATTTTGAAAATTAAGTTTTATAACAGTTTGTGGGCATTTAGTGTGTGCTTCGTAATTTCCTTGCTAGTATTTTTTAATGCTTTTTGCAACCTGTCCGAGACAATTTTGTAGGGTAGTGTTTCTAAGCTTCCTGATATCTTAATTAGTTTACTTCTATCCATAGAAAAATTATCATTTATACCCAGCTCTTTTGTGGTACTTGTTGATTTTATACTGTTGTTTCTAACGTAATATGGACAAACTTGAACAAAGGTCCAGGAGAAATAGGCAAAGGACAGTTAAAGCATTTAGACAAACATTTTTTTTTGTAGTGAGTCTTGAAAAACTTTCAAGCAAAGATATTTGTCACAGGTGCATTATATTATGTTCTCATACTTGACTAATGTACGCTGGACACAGAGCCAGATAATCACACTATATTCACTAAGCCAATCCTATGTGGACTATACATCAAGTAGCGTAAAGCTGGTTATTTAGAATGATTGAACATTATGGGCAGATTATTTAAAGAAAGTTTAGACAGCACTTCTGAAAGTCACTGTCTAACCTATATTTAAACCTTGAATATCAATTATTTAAATTCTGTTTTTCCTAAAGCCCTAGCTCAACTATCAAACATTTTTCATCCAACATCGTTTTTATTGCACACAACATGGGGTGGCTAAACGAGCAAACAGTGTTTGACCAAACATCAAGCAAAGTGAGCCCACATAATGCCTTCTGTATGTTACCACTGAAATTATGACGTGCACATCTGCAGATTCACTTTCTGATTGGTGAGGCCCTATTAGGGGTTTTCGGTTGGTTGCCTTTTTGCACTCGCGCTAGCGCTCAAGCTTGCTTTGTTTGTAGAGGTGGCTAAATGGTCAAACATTTGCGCACGAAGCAAATGTTGGATGAAAATGTTTGATCTTCATCAAACATTGGAAGCCATTCAAATGCAATGTTGAGAGAGGCAGCTAAACAGTCAGACATGCTTATTCAACACAATGTTGGATGAAAATGTTTGATTGTTTAGCCAGGGCTTAACAGTGTTCAGGCTGCGTCTAAACACTGACAGAGGAACAACAGGAAGTTAGACCTGCTCAAAGGTAGGTTTAAACCAAGGCTGTCATCAAGGGCCAGAGGCCAGGGATTTCCCCATGACAGCCCTGTTTAATGATTTAATTTAAGCATCATTTAACTGTTGCCTATTGAGACAACATCTAAACAAGGAATTAGCCGTAAACAAGAGTTAACTTAGCCAGTCTTCATTTAAATAATCGGCCCTACAGTGTATCTGATCTTGGCTTGCTATGAGTTCTTGTCAAGACTGTTGAAAACTTGGCAAGGAGTCGATGAATATGTATGCCAGTATTTGTGTTTGAAAGGTAACTTATTGTTTTGATTTGTGTTCTTATCATTTTATAGTCCATCTACCAAGTGGAATCTTGCCAGTCAGGCTTCTTCGAGTCTTCTATCGACAATAAGTCATGCTGTGCACTTTGCGCAGCAGGCTCTTTTATGAAGAAGGAGTGTGATGGTTCCATGCAAACACAATGCCTGGCTTGTCCCGTCAACACTCACACAAGCAGTCCTAACAATCAACTCTCTTGTGACTGTCCCAGTGACAGGTACTGGCACACAATCCTTTTAAGGTGTATGAAATGCACAAATTGTGAGCCAGGGCAGAAGGTTATCGCCCCATGTGAAAAAGAGCAAGATTCACGTTGTGAGTCTTGTAACAAGGTAAACATCATTAATTTTGATTACTGCGTCGTGACATTGCCATTTCTATTTACATGTAGTGTAACCTTTTTTGTTTTCAACTGCCTTTCAGGAAACATACTTGCATGGAAATGAATGTGTTCCCTGCAGTTACTGCAAAGAAGGAGAAATCGTAATGGCCGAGTGTTCTGCTTCACAGAACACTGTCTGCAAGAAAGTTGTTTGGCTGCCACCAACAAAGAGTCCACCAGTCAAATTTTCTCCACACGTCAAAACAGCTAAGATGCCAGCAACTGACACAGTGTCACTACAACAAGGTGATCTTATAGAATGTTAGGGTAACACATTTCCCTTGTTTGATGCTGTTTGTTTGTTTCTATTTTATACATTGTTCGGTGTTTGACCACAGTTGGTTATAATAACAAACCTATTTCATATGAATGTAAATAAGCTTTCCTAGCCCTACCCTTGCCCACATGTGTGAAAACAATAGAATTTCCATTCCAAGGCAAGATTAAAAAGGCTAATTTGCATGCACACAAAAGAATGATAATCATGCCTGCCATCAGACATGTCCAATACATTGACATAATGAGATTCATGATACTTGACAATAGATTTCATAAAGTGTCCCGTTCTTCATGTGTGAAAAAAAAAAACTGTTACTGTTTAGTTATGAATTAGGGTTAGGGGACACTTTGTGACGTCTATCACAAATTATCTTGAATCTCATTATGTTGGTGCATTGGGCAACCCTCCCTGCCATTTATGAAACAGGTCTATGGAAACAGCCAGCACAAACTGGTAAAGTACAAACACTGAAAGGGTTGGCAAAAACTGTCTTTCTGCAGGGTTAAAACTTTATTTGTTACTTGAAAAAGCATGAATTTTAAAATGACAGGTGTAAAAGCCCCATGCAACAGTTGGGTCAAAACGTCAAACCAGCCATAGGCCTGGTTGCTTGAAGACCAGTTAAATTTAATCCATTTCCTTCCTATTGTGTGGTTCCAGAAAATATCCATACCCCCCCCCCCCACGGAAGACTTTTTAATTTGCACCCCCCCTCCCCCCAGGATTTTCCGTTCCAGAGGGGTCTTTAATGACCCCCCTCCCCTCCGGAATTTCCAGAAGTTTTGTACTTATAAAAAAGAAAGTGAATACCAACTAAGTTACGTAAATACGATAGAATTTTATTACAACAGTGTAAACATTAAGGTTAACTTTAACAAAAATATAATGCTTTGTTAAGTTTATTATCCAGCTAAACTTTTAGCTTCTTCACCATCAACTTTGCAAATTCTGTGTGTGTTGTTTTTATGTAAGATTATAAGCTTAAACATTTGGGTAGCACGTCGACTGTTTCGCGTTTTTGTGCAAACTCCGATGAGAACGTTTCATTCGCTTAAACAACTTCGCAAACAATAGTAAATAAAACAGAAACTCACAAGGTTCCTTTGTCTATACATTTTGTCAGTTTCTTCGGGTTGATTCTTATTTAAGGACCAAAAACCTCACTGACACACGCGTTAACACGGTAGGTGAACGTTGTCACGATGTACCAGCCAGGTAGCCAGGCCTTCTAAAGGTCGAACGAAAACGAGACAAAGCTGGAAATCTGGGGACGAGACTCCAGTTGAGACCGCCATTTTAAATGTTTTGAAGAAAGTAGCTTCGGGAGATTGTAGCGCTAGCTAACTCAAAGAAAAAAAGAAACATTGAAGCTAATAATGTGAACTTTATCTCAATGGCCAGGAGTACTGACTTTTGTTTCAAAACAACGTATGTGTGTTTTTGTGCTTCAGATCGATCGTATGTTGCTTTCAATGTTTTGTACATGGTTCGTGACCCTTTGGAAAAGTAGTTCCCCACGAAACCCCCTACCCCTCGGAAATTACTGCCCTTTAACCCCCCCTCTCCCTCGGAATTTCCAATGATCTTCCGTGGGGGGGGGTATGGATATTTTCTGGAACCACACATTCTTGAGAATATTTTCATATGCTAGTTTTTAACTCAAAGTAAGGAAATATTCACATCAAAACCTCAGCCTGAAATAACTTTATTGGTATTGAAAAATAATTAAACTGTCAGATGCGGTGTGTTGTACACACACCTAAGCTTCCATGACAATATTTTGCTTTATCCAGATACAATACCTGATGCAGACAAAGACACCAATGGATTAAGTAAAACTGAAATTGCTCTTGTGATCGTGGTCATCATTTTAGCATTATCATTTGCTGCATCTATTTCATGTATAATTATACTAAAAAGAGGCCAAGGATCAGCTGTCCCTGGGAAAAGTGATAGCAAAAAGGGTGAGTATCATGCTGAGGAAATAGAAGGGACAGAACAGGGTCCGAAATTAACTTTTTTCTAAGGGAGCCAATTGGCGACTAACCTAAAAATTTTGGTCGCCAAATGGAAGGGTTTGGTCGCCAAAGACAAGTGTTAGTTTTTTTGGTTTGGTTGTATTAATTTTTCGTTTTACTCCAGTAGTTTTAATTTACGTTAATTTATAGTAAAAGCAAAAAATTTAAACTTTCTTTCACTATAATTAAACAAAATGTTTCCATTTAACACAATATTATTACATACAGCTATTATTGCTCGAACCAGTCCCCCACCTAAGTCAGTGGCCATGATAAAAACTATAAAAACTAATTGAGTTGATTATTGACCAATACAATCGCAATGGCATTTACTCTGTTTACTGGTATTTAGGTAAAGTATGAAAAGATGTAAATTAAGCGCGCTTGTTTCGGCTGACGCTTTATTCGTCACGACTCGTCACGATTTTCGCCACGTCACGTTTTTGCCCGCGATATCAGAATTGCGAGAAGTCGCTGAAACAAAATAGCGCCGGGTAATTATGGCGATCGTAAAATCGTCGCTTTGTTTTACTACAATTCTCCACGGCAGCTTTATGTTTTCTTTAAAAAAAAAAGCCGATTTACCTTGGAATTCCAAATGCCGAGGGGACAAAAGGTTAGTCGCCTGCTGGCGACCAGTTCTAAATTTCTGGTCGCCAACGCTCAATTTTTGGTCGCATTGGCGACCAGTCAGTCGCAATGTCGGACCCTGCAGAAGATTGCTGTACTTTAATAATTTGATTGGCTGTCGTTGTTTCTGTAGGGTTAGGCCAATCTCTACCCTTGTCAATCACAGCCTTGCGCATTGCATGCTGGGGTCCATGTGCTTGCACAGGTCACCATTTTGAATAAAGGTGTTTGTTGTTGTTGTTGTCAAATTACTCTTCAAATTGTACAGGTTCATCTGCTGATACCTATGTTGAAAATTGTGTTTACTGCATGTTAGTCAATACTGTGACCACAAAGCTTTTTGCAGTGACTTATACAGTTTAGAGACTTTCATGTAGAATGAAAGCAAAGGAAAGAAGTATTAACAAACTGAAAAAACAAAACCTGTCTGTCTGACAGTCGGTTGAGTTAATGTCTTGATGTATTGCACCAAACAATCATTATTTTATTTGGAAACACAAGATTCAGTATGCGTCTCTGTTTAATATTTCAGGTCCAATTACCAGACAGATGCCATCATCCCCTGTGATTAAAGGTGGACTCTTTGGTTTGTTTGTTTACTTAATCCCTTGGAGTAAACAGGCATTTGTGGTCTTAATTACAGATACAGTATTGTGCAAAAGTAATGCAAACGAAATTTGATGAATTTCACTGTCAAACGATATTTCGCATGAAATTTCGGAAGGACAAATTCGTAGAAGTGAAATTTCACGCAGCAACCATAAACAAAACAACGACAAAATACGGAAAGGTCACCGAAACACACATGTAAGCAAACGAAGGTATATTCCATACAAACCTTATAATTTAGATGGCAAAAACGCGTGAATCCAAAGCATCAACATGGCATAAACTTTTTCCGGAATTAGGTGATCCATTTGCCGAACTGGACATCTAATGTGGATGCTCTCCATGTTCAAAGTTAAAAATTTGAAGCTCAGAGCGATTTTCTGCCAAAGTCCATGTTAAAACTGTGTAGTGTCTTCCAGTTTTACTTTCTAAAGAGGAACGTGAACAGGTAAGTTTCATTTCCAGAATGTGAAACCTTTAATTGGATGTGTAAACAAAGCGATTTTAAAATTTCGCTTGGTCCATGTCAATGTTTACTTGTCATGTTTGTGATGCGAGGGAGACAGTCAATAAAGCGAGTTAAATTTATCATTTACTGCAACCAAAAATTCGCTCAAAATATCACTAAGTGCCATGAAATTTCACTTGAATTATCGCAGAGTGCCGCAAAATCTTGCTCGAACTTTCAGGATAGCCGCAAAATTTCGTTGTCGCTCAAACAATAGGACTAGAGAAATATCGTCGAAAAATCACTCCAAACGAAATTTCACTAATTATCGTCAAATATTCGCGAAATTCACTGAATTACATTTGCATTACTTTTGCACAATACTGTACAACTAAACTTTTGTTGGTAGTGTTCGTACAGGGAGCATCTATACACTGTAATAATAATAATTATTAAAAGGTCCAAAGTTAAAGATAATGATCAACAACTTCTATTATTTTGAACATGGTCTGACATGCAAACATTAATTTTACATTTGCATAGTATTTAGCATAAAAGAAAAGGAATACTATCGAAAGCAGAAGGGTAATTATGGTTCATTGTTATCAAGTCTTTTCCACGTCAGTGGGAGTGTATAGGGCCAACAGGCAGACCACTTATGGTTTATGTTTTGTTTTGTGTGTGTTTTTTTTTCCAAAAATGTAACCTATTCTATCTGTCAGTAACCTTAACATACTGATGAAGATTTTCTCTCTCCTCCAAGTAGAAAACAACATCATGTTCCGTGATGTCTCTGCTGACATTACAGAACGCTTGGGCCTCCTTCTCAATGCCAGTGCAGGCAAGAATTGGAAAAACCTGGCTGGTCTGATGGGGTTTACAAGTACCCACACCCAAAACTGGGATCTGACTCCCACAGAGGCAACCCAGAAGCTGCTTCAGGACTGGTCTCAGAGGAGTGGCTCAACTGTCTTTAAGCTGTATAAGTATTTAAGGAAAATGGGGAGGGATGATGCCACAAACATCCTTCTCCCATTACTTATCGAGGTGAGTGTAGGTGAACTTGTCTAATAATAGACCTTTTTACCGATACGGCGGCCATCTTGAATTCTATTGTTTTGACCGAGAAATTATGGGCTGCCGAGGGGGCAATCGCTGCAAAATGTATCATATACACAGCTTTCAGGATAAATTTTTACTGCTTGTCTCTCATATTCCAAGCGTTACATCTTTCTGTCATGGTATTTGGCAGAGGTTTCTATGGTTAGCAAAAAATTGTTGCTAAAAGTTATCACGCCACAGTATTCTTTATAATTTTTTCTCATCTGCCCCCTGGGTATCCCATAATTTCCTCGGAATTCAAGATGGCCGCCGTATCGGTAAAAATGTTTATTAATTATTGCTCGTGTCCAAGTTAGACAAGTTCACGTTCACTTAATAGGGAGCTTAAGTAACAAAAACGACAACGGCAACAAAAATGTCATTTCAAAATATAACTTCTTGTTTATGTAACTGACTTTCGTGATTATTCCAATTTGTTTAACTTGAAAAATGCTGGCGAGCTGTCCAGGGTCTAAATTACCGTGAACGGTGCTAAAGCAAAGAAAACGAAAGAAAACCTTGTCGTCATGCGCTCATGTTCTCGAGAAGACCTACAATTTGGTCATTTCACGTGGTTGTTTTGCATAGGACGGCAAAGAAATGTACCAAAATGTAAAACGCACGTGCAGAGTATTGTTTTGCTCATTAATCCAATTGTTTTGTGGCGTTCTCGTTGCCATTGTCATTCTTAAGCTCCCTAATATAGGTGGCAAGCACTGTGGATGAAACTCTTGTGTTTGGCCATTCAATTAAAGCTTCTGAGTACAGGGTTGTCGCTAAGCGCCGGCTGCCGGCGAAATTCGCCGGCTGAGAAAGAGGTGATCCCCGGCTTAATTTTCGCCGGCGATCACACGTTAACTCACCCCCGATGTCGGCTTTAGCCGGCTCAACTGCTACCTAAACCGGCCGAGTAATTCCTTAGCTACAACCCTGTGAGTAGATAAACTATTTACTGTAAAATCATTTTACATTTTTGTGTTCAAGTAAGGGTTGTCACTAGGATTTTAAGTAGGTTGTTGCCTAAGTTGAAGTAGAAGACCATTGCAGAGCTCACAGGTGCAATCTCCTGCATTCTGGGGCAAAAGTAGTTGATGCAAAACGATCTGACAGCAAGAAGAAATACACCGGCTACTGGGTCTTACTGACATCCCTTCAAGTGAGCGCATTTTTGCAAATTTTACCAGAATGTCTATTTTGTCCTTATTTTGGAAGGTAAGAGTTAATCTTGGGTTCATGACAGCATTCTAGTTGTTTAGTGTTCTAAATTAATCCCATTTTTATTAGTTGCATTTTTGGGTAAAAAGTGCAAAGATGGTTTACATAATTTGTAACAAGTGAAAGTTGCTGCAGCTCTGTGGAGCTCGTTTTTGCTGCCAATTTACATGTAGTAGATACCACACTGGTTTTTACAAGTTCTTAGTTTATATATGAATGGAGAACTTAAGAGTTATCATCATGATTTGTTGCCAGCAATCGAGCGGTTTTCAATTGATTGTTGAAAGTAAATTCCATTTTGCTTTGCTACACTTGTAGCAACCAATGAAAAGTAAAACCAGAACCAATTGCAACTTGTATGCATTTCCTTATGCTTTACGCCAGTTACATGTATTTGCTTCAAATTCTGATTGGCTCTGTTGGAGAGTGATTGTGGTCTGTTGTGATTGGTTGAAGTCAGTGCTTTGGTTCGGGTTTTACAGCACTTATTGAAAACTGCTCTAACATGATGATAATAGTTTTTGTTTTAGTTATTTATATCATCAGTAGAATAACTAGATAGAATTATTTTGAATGTTTATAATTTTACATAGTTTTTGCAAGTATTTCCAGACTACTTTCATTTTTATTTTATTTTGCATCCAGGGAATTTGTTTAAGCCCTATTTTTTCTAAGTGAAGTGAGATGCGCATTTAAAAACTCTTAGTGGTTTTTGTGCTGAAGTGTTTTGAAGGATGTTTGTGGTATTTTTTCCCAAGAATTGAAATTTATTTTTTATACAGATAGGTACATGTATGACAGAAAGAAAGCTTTCTGTGTTCTTTTGTAAGCAGAAGAAAAAAGTGCATATTTTCCAGAGTTTCTCTGTGCTGCTGTATTTTGGAAGAAAAAATCCTCTTTTATGCCAGTATGTGATTGATGATTATTATATGATTATTTTTGTATCTCTTGTGATTAAGAGAGAAATAATTGAAGCATTGAGCTGTTGATAAATGAAGTAAATTGAAGGGTTCTTTATATCTTTTGTAAAGAGAGCATGTTGAAGAAGAGAAACTGTTTTGACCAGTAAGAATCATCAAATCAAAAATAAGTATCAGGGCTGTCACTAATTAATAAATTATTTTTCGAAGTAGGTCCACGGGGACATACAAAAAAATATCTGGGGGTTCGAGTTGCTGTGATAATGAAGACAACATGCTGGTTTTATATCAGAGTAGTTGGGGATATACCTCAAAATATGAGGAAAAAATATCGGGCCCCCAGCCCTTAAATGACAGCCCTGAGTATAGTGGTTTGTTCTGTTGCATATTTTTTTATGTCTTTTATTATTTTTTCCTGCGTGGAAGCTGCTCATTTATGTTTGGGTTAACCATTTAAGCCTTAAAAGTGACCATTGTCTATATTTCTCCTTTAGTGCTACAAGTAGTTCTAACTGAGGTATGGAAGGGATCTTACACTCAGTGAAGTTGCTAAAGTTTAAGGAAGGATTTAAGAAAACATTTTTACATCCAGGCATTATTATGAATTTTTAAAGTGCTCATTAGACCTTACAATCTTCAGTGATCCCATTTTCAGATAAATTACATTTTGAAACAGATTCTTAACTCTACTACCACATAAAATAAATGTTCAGGAGGGGGGAGAAATATGCATTTGGATCATGGAGTTAAAGGGTTAACCTATCATGTGCTTTTTATCGTGATGGTAATCCTAATGTAATTGCCATAAGGTGTTAATGATAATGTAGCAGGTAGAGGAAATCTCTTAACTTTAGAGCCATATCATACAGCAGTTTGCTTAGTGATAAAGCGTTTGCCGATTTTTTGGCTTATTATTAATGCTATAGACCAAGAGAGTTTCACTCTAGTTTGTGACAATTACTCAAGCAGTGTGCCATCCTTTCAGGAATCAAATGTTGATTTAGTGAATTGCACTGTAATTAGTTTGTGTGACGCAGAATATTGAAAATGTACATTCAATGGAATGAAAACTAGAATATTGCTTTGCTTTCTGCAAGTGGGCAAAGAGAATTATTTTGACTATAGTTAATGATATTCATGTTTTCATGAAGAAATCATGCCTTTCATTTGAAGCTTGTTGGCAGCAATTATTATTATCAAGAATACATACTTATATATTTATAGGCTTATTTACATGGGCAATGGTCTTGCATTTGTATGATATATTTAATTGGTTAACTATTCAGGATGTTGCAGTAATTTGTGAATGATAGAATTTCAGTCAAATCACACCATCTTCGTATTACCCAAGATGACATGTGGGGCCTCCTAATTAGGAGAGAGACCAATAACTGTGACCTTTTAGTAAAACCCAAATCAAAGGTTTCTTTGGACAGCAATAGGTTGTTGATGTGCGCAATTATACCCATACTCTTACTCAAAACACTGTATTGATTACTGAAGGGTAGGGAGCATGTGTGCTTCCTCATTAATTTTATTCTAGAAGTTCAAACATTGGGTAGGCACCTGACTTTCCAAGGTGCTGGTTTGACTATATTCTAGAGATTCGCCTTCCAACATCCGAAATGATTTATCACACAAATAAACAGCAGATAAATGCATGGTGAGTTTCCTATGTTTTGCTGTAGCTTTAGACAACCCTTGGATGTGAGCAAGCACAAGATGTCAGTTAGCTGAGTGGTGTTTTTCGTCCTTCTCACTATACAGGGGCTTTTCTATAAATTATAACAATAGAACAAATAATATTATTCTACTTTTACGTACACACTTAGTTCAGACAGCAGTATGTCACATTATTGTAGTCTATTTTGGAATGGAGTTGTGGTCAGTAATATGTCATTTTAGAGACTTCTTCACATTCAGCTTGAACCTTTTGAGCCAGCAATTTAAAGAATAAGATAATTGGGGTTTTCAACTAAGAAAAGTCCAGTTACAGAAAACTTCATCAGATTTTTGTTTGTTAACAGCAATTTTTTTAAAACTTACAAAAACATTTTGTTGTGAACGTTTCTGGTAAGAGGTACATGTGTTTGGTACCACCTGGGATGGCTCTTCAGACTTCCATTCATATTGATGATTACTTTTTCAGCTGTATGTGAAGTTTTGTCAGGATGACCTGAGTGGGTAAGCTTGTAAATGATGGAATCTCGTGCCAATAAAGCTCACTTCGACAACTTTTGCAGCTTGTTTGGAAATTCAGAAGACTAATGTTAAGTTGTTTAGGCTTTGTAATTATTTCTACCTCAAGTAGAGCAAGCTCATAGGACGTAATCACTGCATAAAAACAAAAAGTTACGAACTGTGCAGGAATGAAAATTACGCACCTGAGCTCTTCTGTGTGTCGTTTTGTGTCCTGTGAGGTTTTTGACGATTTGAGGTGATAGAGGCGCTGAAATCACTCCTAGATATTACCTCATATCAACTAAAAAAACCTCACAGGACACAAAATGACACATTGGAGCTCAGGTGAGTAATTTTTATTGTTGCAAAGTTGGCTTCTAAAATGGATAGTTTATATCCCATACAAATCCTTATAATTTTTGTTATTATGCAGTGATTACATCCTGTGAGCTTGGGTTCCTACATTTCAATTAAGTGTTGAAAACATTTTGGTTTAACACACTACAACTGTGTGTGGTTATTCAATAAATTCCGGGGATGGAAATAACGTCCGGTGATCAGTAATTACCGATCAAATTTGCCAGCAAAAATGAAATAATATAAAATTTCACAAGAATGAAATAAAAACCTTAACTGGATAAAGCCAGCTGCCAATGACCTATCAATCTATGTTCCCTTATTTCCATCTCTGAAATTCTGATCTGATTCTCAGCCAATGAGAAGCAAATTCAAAACATTCTGACTTGCTTTTGCATACTTTTAAATGCCAATAAGTGATGCTGGTTGCATGCAGCCTATGCATCGAGTTGCAGGAGGTTGATAATAATGAAGGAAAGGATTTAGTTTACTGAGGGAATGTACAGTCCCAATTAAGTCCCTGTTAAAATTATTGCAGTTCTTACCAGCCCTATATTTATCTTCACGGACATGCACACGCAATGACATCATGACAAGCACTGCATAGTGTGCACTCCAGTTTAGGATATGCAAAAACAGCTAAGATGGACTCGGTTCAACTGAGGTTTTAATATAAATTTTGAGCTTCTTTGTTATAAAGCATAAATTCCTCCAGCCTTTCCACAGCCCCTGGGGATCCATGTCGTCTAATGTAGGCCTGATGACAATGAAACAAATCACATAATATTATCACATTTTTGATGTTCTATCAACCCATGTCTCATTTACAAAAACAGTCCTAGGTTACTAAGTGAGCATTCTAATAATTTTTATTGGATGTGAACATGGTGGCAACAGTTTGAACAACAACCTTGTAGGTATTTTCCAAAAGAATTGCAAGGAATCAAAACTTTGCTGGCACAAAAATTTCTGTCAAACAGTAATTATGCACCTTAAAGTAACCTACAATCAGGCACTATTTTTTGTCTTGATGGTAAACCTTATGTGCAGGAAAGGCAAAACTTGAGAGTACATAAGAGCGATGCTACAATTGGTCCTGATTGCAGGTAATGTTCTTAAAGTGGCAAACTACAGATAAGTGTGGAATGATGTGCTCTTAAGACATCCATAATGCTTGCATGTGTTGAAATAACTTCAGTGGCTATGCAGTTTGGAACTGTGCAGTTTAACTTTACCCTGAACAAAGAGTATCCCTTCAAGTTATTCCTGTGCGCCTGTTCAGCTATTGTACTGTATGGGTTAATGAGATGATGTAGCTTAATGACTTCCACACAATCATCCCAGCTATGAAAAGAATAAAAAAAAATTTAGTTTCCAGTCAATAAGGGCTTTAATTCTGATCAAAATGTTCAAGGGGTCATGACAAACAATTTGGTTATAAAGAAGAGCAGATCTTGTAATCAATTGCCCTTGCTGCAAAATACTGCAAATGCCAAGGAAGTTGTTTGTAGAATAAATGCCTATTCTTTTCAAGGAATAAACTTGCATCTAGATGCAACTGGCATCTACTTCTTGAAACTTGGAACTTGAGTCTTGTGACAGACATATTTTACTGCAATGCAAGAACCAATGCTTAAAAGCAGACAAACATCAAGACAACACTCACAGATCTCTAGCCATCATGTCTTCCAGCAATTCCATGATTCTTTGAACTTTTGCCAGGTAATATACCAGACCGCCAAAATGTCTTGTCGACCTTAAAAGTTCAAACTTTTTATTGTACACGATGTCTTCATAAGTCTTATGATGCACCTGTTTTCAAGAAAATATGAAAAAAATTATATTTATAAAGTGTTTGTTATACAATTATAAAGGCTTACCTGGTTCATGGTTGGTTAGTTAATTGGTTAACTAAGACATGGAATTGCAGCTTTTGTTGGTCAAACAAACCAGCTGTGAATCCAAGACACATGGTCTTCTCCCCTCTACATTTTTACTTGATGTACGTAACAACCACTGTACCATGCAGTACTTAACAAGATCTAATTTCCTCTGGCATAAGATCTAATCTCCACTGGCATAATAAAGTATATCATTTGTTTCAGAGCAGTCACGATATCACCAAAGTAACCACGAAAATTTAAAGCAAGTACACAGAACAGCCAAGTTACCCATTTACAAACAACAGATCATTGAAACAAATAGCATGCCAGCTGTGGATTTCCAAAGATCTGTTCCGGAGCTATTTCACCTGTATATCTTTTTAGGGAGGGTTATTTTCAAAGGGGTTTACAAGTTGAATACAGCAACACTAACTCTCAGCCCTAAATATTTCAGATTGATTTCAAGTGTAGATAGGACCCATATTAATCTGAGCAACATGTACTGTGCTAGAATCTACTAACTCTAATGTAGTCATATGAGTCTGGTTCAAACTGCACACAAGCCAGGTCAAGAACATCTTCATGCCGATTCTGTTGAAATATTGTCTGCAAGACAAAAATAGCCCAGTGTTAAAAAGGTGATCATGATGATAAGAGTTAGTGTTAACACCTTGCAGAAATCAGCAGAACTAGGGTCAGCCCATGTAAGTGGTGGAACAGAGAATTAACTCTGAAGTGTAAATTAAAGTGCTAGGAGAAACCCATGAAAAACCCACTGGGCGTTAGCCCTAGTAAAGGGTATCAGGGAACCACATGAGGCAAAGAAAAAATTCTTATGACCTCGGTGGGAATCGAACCCACGACCTCCGGATTAGATCTACCGTTGCTCTGCCGACTAAGCTACAAGGTCGGACGGAGAAAGTCGGGGACGATTAAGATGGTGAATCGCGGCGAAGAGAAAGTAAGGGTACACATATATGTTGTGCCACGTAGCACTGTAAACACATACAAGTGGTGGAACAGAGAATTAACTCTGAAGTGTAAATTAAAGTGCTAGGAGAAACCCATGAAAAACCCACTGGGCGTTAGCCCTAGTAAAGGGTATCATATATATCAGCCCATGTAAGCCTAGTTCACACTTGCAAGTTAAGTGATGTAATGGTAATCACAATCATAAGCATAATGTAAACAGATTAACACATCTGACTTCTGTTTTGTTTCAAGATGGTGAGAGATGGAGATGAAAGTTCTGTTCTTGTCTTGTTCCTTCTGTTTTTCAAGATGTCAGAGAAGTTGTATGGATATTTAAAATAAGTTGTTGGGCCAGAAAAACATTTTTGTGCAGGAAAGAGTGTGGGGAATATTGGAGTCTCGTTCAAGAAATCCATAAATATTGCTATGTGGTTTTAGACCCACCTACATATTATGTCAAATAGATTCACACCAGATCGTAAGAACAGCAATTGTAAATGTACGAAAAAGGAAATTTTCTGATCCTTAAAATTACTCTTGGGATTACATTGCTTACGTAGGTGCTGACAGTGAGAAGATTTCTAATCTTCTAGGCTCAGAGAGCTGGTTGTACTCTGTGTAATGTATCTCCCACCCAGTGCAGAAACAACCAGCTGTACTGATGAGAGAAACTTGAACATCTCCACCAGAACAAACAAATAAACAAAGATGGTATTACCTTAAGATTTTCATCTTTGAGTAGCTCAGGTATTTCATGTCTTCTTCCCAGCTTAGGAAAGTATATCAGATTCATCCTGTCTCTCTCTTCCCATGTTGCTTTCCGTAACCTCCCATTTGGCTCTCTTATGGTTATTGATCTAGTCTAAAAACAGGTTTTTATAATATGCATCAATCCCCATCATCATCATCATCACTATTGGTGTTGTTATTAAAAGAACTGGATAAATTTAAATGAAAATACCATCATTTGGTGTCTATAATGTGTGATTTACTCAATGCTACAAGCAAATGTGTAATTACATGTTAAATTTATTTTTGAACTGTCTAACTCAAATAACGTTTAATGTGTTATTGGGGAAGCCCAGACTTAGTTCAACAAGATCCAACATAAACAAACTTATGGTTTGTCATTTACATAGGTTTATAGGAAATGTTGTATTGGTGGCATCAACAATAATCTTTGACTGGCTAGAGTTACATGCATGGTACTAATAACCTCTTTCAATTCAGAGAAGGGTGAAGACTGAACAATAAAGGAAGAAGAAGGATTATTATTGATTACTGACAACACAAATACAAATCACTTACCCTATCTGAAACACTGGTGCTTATATCTGTAAAAACATAACTTGATTCAGAATAATGAGCTAAATCATCATTCTGTTCCAACTCTTCATCAATCTCCCCTCTTTCTTCCATAACAGGAGGCATTTCAAGCAAACGTTCTGCTTTCCTTTCCACTTCTTCTTGAGCCTAAAATAAGAATGCAGAATGCAAAATTTTAAGAATTAGGTATGTAATGATTTATGTATTTATGTATACAAAGCGGGTATACAAATGTGTAGGAATCGTGGCAAGTTTTAATATAAGATTAAAGAAGTGACCAAAGCTGACCTTCAGGAATTCCGCATCTGTCATGAGCTTGTAAGAAGGGACTCCGAGTTCTTGTTTCCTCGCGGAATAAATCTTGTCCAAGTTTAGGCCTGTGATTTTCCTAAGAATGGATCTAACTTCTTTACTATCGAATGATGGAATATTCTTATTTTTTTTAACGGAGTCATCAGTGCATAGAGTCCTTGAAACGAGCAATCGTAGAGGCACTTTGAACTTGCATCTGAAATTGCAGAGCCTAGCCGCGGCCGCCATCTTGGTTTTTCCTTATGACACCTCATGTATGACAAAATATACTGTGACTTTTAGTAGCGTCTGCTGACCTTATTTACCGTTGTTATAATGTCTTTGCAAATGGTATTGAGAGATGGAGGAAACAGATCATGGACAGACATCGAGACAAAGACATCGAGACAAAGACATCGAGATCAAGTCAAAGATAAATAGTGAGCATCTTTTGAAGTAGAGACACCTGGTCAGAGAACAAAAATAAGTTACCAGCAATAAACAAATTGCATTGCCTATACCTACCCTTGTTAGTATGATAGCGATTCCTCCCTACCCTACCTGGCTATTTTCTGTTTTATTTGCTCAGAATCCAAAATGGCGTCTGCTGCAGGACTGTTTCGATGCTGCACAAGACATCCTACTCGGGTGTTAGTTATTTTATTGTTGTTAGTACTAGTGATCGCCAGTAGGTTTCTTTTTTCTTCATTACCAGAGCAAGACCATGTTCACGAGCTCAATCTTGTGGCAGGAAGTTTATCGGAACAACACGGACACAAACATGAAAGAAAACAAAGTCGTCTTCTAAATGTCAACAAAAACACTGTTGAGCAGAGAAAAGTGTCAGATATTGAAAGTCCTTTAAAAGGTAAAGGTAAAGAAAAGAATTTGTCAGAAGAAGACAGAGATGAAATAAAGGACGAGGATGAGAAAGCTGAAAATGACTTAACCCAGCAAAAAATTCCAGGTAGTGACAGACTTCATGGGAATGAAGGACATTTATCGCCGTTTGAGGAGGCAGCAAATGACAAAGAGCTTTCAGAGAGGAATGCCGCACGAGGAGAGATGAAAAATCATGATAAAAAGCAGGATGGCCTCCCTGAAAAGAACGACAGCAAGGAGAAAAACCGTACCAAACCAAAAAAATCAAAGCGGAGATTTCCCCAACAAGAGCATAACATCCTGATGATACTTGCAAAGGTTGTCCAGACAGGTCCCCTTGCTCAAAGATTCGAACGTTGCGTGTTATCAGTCTGTCAGCACACCTCAGTAGATCTGAGCTTTCACGTTATGACTGACAATGCAGGTAAACTGGTTTGTGAGGACACTTTCAGTCAAGCGGAAAAAGTATGCAAGAAAAGCTTGAATGTGACTTACTATGATGTTCGTAAGGTAGCTGAGGAGATCCAACCAATCGTCAAGGACATACAGGTAGGCTACCAATGATCTGAAGTTGATGGGGTAGGTAGATGGGAAAGGAAGGATTGGAAGTGGGATGTAGGGGGGTGGGAACATACCGATAGTAAATATAGTTCAGAACATATAATTCCGCTGATTATGGAAAACTAAATGCCCCTCAGCCCCATCTGCTAAGTACAGTATCCATCAATACTTCACATGATTTCACAGGATAATTATTCTGTGAAATCGTGTGAAATAATTCAAAGAAGAAAAAACGTCAGCACGGGTCTTGATCAAGCCACCACACTAACTAACAGATAGCACACCAACGCTGTGTGCTACCAACACTATGACATCAATAATATCACAAGTGTAAATTGTGGACCTGTTTCACAGGACGTTGATTTCTTTGTGTCGGCAAGGCAAAATGCAGCTTTTTGGATACGTTATTTCTCGAAAATGAATCAGAAATCCGTGAAAAAAAGTACTGGACAATGTTTTACAATCAAATTGCAGTTCATATGCAACAATACAGACAAATCTGAGCAAAATCGAAAAATGACCTAAAATTCGACATAGGTCGGTGATGCTCTCAGCCCTTCAATTGTCAATAAAAAAATGGAGGTTGGGTGCATGGGATGTCCAGGTTCTACCACTGGAGGCCAAGAACCACTCCCCTGGCTGTCAATCCTCACAACCCAGCCACAAGCCCCCAGGTACCTGTCACACTGCATTTCATTTTGCCCTACAATATGTCCTCTCCTGAATCTTAACAGAATGTTATTGAGACACAGGCTTGCTTAGTATTTATGTGCCATCAGAGTTATTTTCATTTTCTTCCAGCAACTGTTCAAGAGTGGTGACCCTAACTCCTACTACAACGATCCTCTGTTCTTTCTATCCACTGCATTACACCATGTTTTACCTCAGACAATGATGCAAATCATCTCTCTGGACTCAGATCTGTTTTTCAAGGCGGACATCAAACAGTTGTTTGCAGAATTTAAGAGATTCAATACCTCAACTGTGTTTGGTTTAGCAAGAGAGCAGCAGCCTGTGTACAGGCATGTCTTACACATGTTTCGGAACCGCAACCCAGGCACAAAGGTTGGTGGACCACCTCCAGATGGCCTTACAGGATTTAACAGTGGTGTTGTCTTAATCAATCTACACAACATGCGTGACTCAAAACTTTACAACAAGCTCTTGCAAGGTAGTGAAGTCAAAGAGATGGCCAAGAAGTACACTTTCCAAGGAAATCTTGGAGATCAAGATTTTTATACATTGCTTAACTTGGAATACCCTGAACTTTTCCATGTCTTGCCTTGTTCATGGAATCGTCAGCTTTGTACTTTTTGGAGGGACAACGGATATGCTGATGTCTTTGATTCCTATTTTAATTGTTCTCAACCCATTCATGTGTACCATGGAAATTGTGGAACTAGTATGCCTAATGAGTAAAGCAGCTACTTGCAGCTACGGTCCTGACATCAACATACATACAGTGTATTCTCTTAACCAGTCTTCTCATTTTCTGATAGGACTAACTTGAGAGAATTTGGTTGTGTTTAATGATCATGCCTTTATTCTCAAAACCTTTGTTACCCAGTAAGGAGAAATTAGGCTCTGGCCTATTAGGGCTTTAAGGCTTAAAGCTTCTGATCAGGGCACATTACAGTACATTAAGATATAGCTCTCTCCATTTTCTTAGGGTGACAGCTTGCAGTTTTTAGGGCTGGTCCATTGATATTTATTTCCCTGCTACAAGAGTCTTATCTATAATACTGGGCTGTGAAGGACAGGAGACGGTGTTGTGACTTAACCACATCTTCACCCCAAAACTATGTCCCCATTAACCCTTTCCCTCCTGAGAGTGCCAAATGGCACTTATAGATTTTACTCTGTCTAACGCCAGACGATTTTACTCATCAATGGAGAACCCCTTAGGGGTGAAAGGGTTAAAACCATTCTGTTATCTGATTGCCATCCATGATCATTGGTGAAATAATAAGTACCTAAGAAGTGGCAGTGATAAACAAAAAACGTTTTTTAGCCTGTTTAGCAGTTAGTTTGGTGTGTGCTTTTCAGAAAGCTGTCGCGTGAAATCAGGTGGTGATGGGGAGGGGGTAAGAGCAGTTTTTCTCTCTCCTTTCCTTCTTCGACTTTGGTCCAGCTTTTGAGTGGCCATTTTATCATACAGTAAATCACCTTCTCATGAATACCTCATGAAAAACACACCAAACCATCCGCTACGCAGGCTAACAATTTTTTTCTTCATGAAATAATAATTTGGTTCACAAGTAACAAAATGTGGTTTCATTTTGTTGCAACTGGATTGTGAAGACCATGGCAACCAAAAATGTGTCCTCTAAACCAAAACGACTTTAACAGATAGCAAAATATTTTATATATCATTTCACACAACACACAAATTATTGTAGGTATATTTAAAAGTACTATTTACATGTAACTTGCTCTGTAATCAATAATTAATGAGGACAGTAAGATGTTTGTCACTTAATTTATATCTGTTCAGCACCATGGATTAGAACAAGAAAATAATATTTGAAGCAATGTATAGATTTTCAAAGATGAACATGTTTATATGGTGAGTTTGTAAATACACTGTACATGATCTGTAAAAGGAAGTGGATTGAGTAACTAATTAACAAGAGGGACTGTAATTTATCCATTGCAGTTTCCCTAGCAGGTGTTGCTGAGACCCTGCAAGGCACCAGCAACTTCCAGGATTGCCTCAGTTTTCTTATTCCATGTTCTCTCTGTCCTATAACTGAGGTTCTAGGAGTTATGACTGCTTAAGTTATGCAATCAGCTTTTATTTTCCCCTATCTAATAGTCTACAAAGATGTGTGCATCATGCACACATATCCTTTATGATGTGTGTTTGCAAGGACCAGGTCAGTCAGTGAATTCCAAAACTGACTCAAACTCAGGTTATTAATTTTCTCTTTCCTTATCTTATTGAGTTAGATGCAGGATGCATACATTCTGCACATTTATGAAAAAAATACAGAACACAAAATTAGCCTTTCTGCTGCTGCCAAGAGTTATGGCTAAGCTAAGGCACTTTGTTTTGAGAATGATTCTGGTTCAGGGTTCTCAACAGAACTTTGAACAGCCATTGCTGTACTATTTTCAGCCATAACATTGAAGTACATGGCCAAAGGTATGTTATGAGCCACAGGTGAGTTAGAAAAAGAACTGTCTATTTCTAAGATATGCTATTAAAAATACAAGCAAAAGGTTACTAGTGATTCACTCCAGACCAGATACCAGTTATAGCT
The DNA here is from genome assembly GCA_948470475.1 of Galaxea fascicularis. Lineage (NCBI taxonomy): Eukaryota > Metazoa > Cnidaria > Anthozoa > Scleractinia > Euphylliidae > Galaxea > Galaxea fascicularis. The sequence continues at coordinate 35,049,846 of OX419338.1, forward strand.
CTTTTATTAATTTTACATTGTAGGGTGGGTTCACCCAATAATGTTTCTGCATCACTACAGCTTACACCCCCATTACCTAATATACTTGTGCTTCTTTATGAGTAGGTTACATTGGTACCAGCACTTAATATATTAAATAAATTTACACAAACCAAAAACTACCTATGATTGCCCCTGACAGTTTTTGATAAAATTCAAACAGACCAGGCTATTTATGCCCAACAATGTGACTTTAAAAATTGATGATAAAACCAACTTGGAAGAGAGAACCATAATGAGGGCAACAAATAAATAAATAATTATTATTTATTTTATTTTCCAGGTCTATAGAAATTGAGTGGTTTTCAATGGAGTGTTGTAAAACTAAAATTAACTGAAAGCAATATGTGGTAATATCCATACTCCTGCAGAGAGTTTTGGGTTTGCACCTCCCCCCTCCCCCCTCTGGAAATTCCATTATCTCTCTATGATGGAGGTAAATGTTTGGATATTTTCTGGAACTGAAGCACTTATATGTAATTGGCATCAACCTGGAGACATTAATGTAGGAACAAGGCTTAATATTAGTATTGGTCTTGCTTCACGATGCCTGAAAAGGTGACACAAATTTGGCAAACCAATCATGGCATGGCAATGCAAAACATTTTAAAAGTAAGTGTTGATTACTTTTAACACTCGATTGAAAACTGCTATGTTTGCCAAAGCAATTGAACACAATATCTACATGTAGATTAATTTGACATCACACTGTCCACTTTCTTGCTTCCCGCTATATGTAGAATGTACATTTTGAGGCAGTAAGGAATGCTGAGACAATTCACAAGTTCAAGTGTACAAGGTGAGAGAAGCTTGCGAATTGAAAGACGGCAAAGACGTTTCAAGCTTTTTGGCTTCCCTGAAAATAAACACAAAAAGTAAACAACCACTCAGTAAGCTACCGGTACATTTAAAGGCAATACAGCATGAGAGTGGGACTAAAACAGAAAAGGAATACTCGGAATTAACAGTATTCATTCTCGTTTGGAACCTATTCTGTTGAATGAATGGAACAAAACATAAAAATTCTTTTCCTCTTATCCTGGTTGGCTGAAACTAGAGGCAGTGTAACATTATTATACATTGAACTCGCTACCCAGGGGGTACTCCGGATTTCAAGTGACGGGGATGATCAAATGGGGGAAAAAATCATGAAGCATCCCTAGGGTTTCCAACAAAACCCCCAAAAAATCCAATGCCAAATATCCAGAAAGGATTGTACTTTATTCACAGAACTACACAGGCACTTTATCCCCAATCTTTTAAAAATCCCTACTTACCGGTAAATCATTAAGCCACACAAAAAAATACTTCCCAAAACATCCCTGAAAAAAAAATTTTGAACCCCAAAAAACCCTTTGATCATCCATGTAAGTAACCCCACCCCCCCCCCCCCCAAACTCCCCCGGGACTCACTATCTCTTTTCTGATTTGCCAAAAGGGTACAGTGAATAATCGAAATCAGCACCTGTGCCAGCAGCATCCAGCTGCAGATTAAGTAAGCAGTAACCATGTCATGTATGCCAGCAGTGCATAGTCAAGAAGCAAATTTGCAAGCAAATGTTTACTATCAATGTATAATAATAAAACATATATGGCAAGGGGTTTAAACAGTGAAAAAATTGCTTGGTCATATGCAGCAGAGCTCATTAATAAAACAACAAGAAATCTATAACCTTACTACTAATTTAACTCACCATGACTATCCCATAACAGCTGTAGTAATTGTTGATATAATTCAAACAACTCAATATTTGGTTGATTTCCATATCGCACCACTAATGACTGAAGTATCGTTTCTGCTGAGTTCTTGTTGTCATCAAAAACATCACATCGAGCACCATACTCTACTAGAAGCTGTGTTAAGGGCCCTGCCTCCTCCCCTCTGAGTACTTAAAAGTGACAAAATAAAAAACACTCTTACAACACAGTACATTTACATAAAACAAGAATTCCAAACATTTTAAGTTTATACCATATGCATAGAAATATAGCCCCAAGAGCACTATGACTCATCAAAGGGAGCTTACCGGTACTTCAGAAACGTTTAAATTATTATGGGGTAATTTAGAAAATATTAGGATACAAAAAAAGGTGCTATGTTTAACTTATTCTGCCTTTAAAATGTTGAACAAATGACAAAGAGCTGGAGCTAATGCAAGTATAACTTCTAAAAAAAATGTATTTTTGGATTAGCAAAAACAATAAAAAATCTGTCATACCTATGTGAAGTGGCGTGCGGCCCCTTTCTGCTTGTACATTAGGATCAGCACCAGCATCGAGTAAATACTGAACACAGGCTACACTCTGAGCCTCACATGCCACATGGAGACCAGTCTTATAATGAGCTTTGTCGGTCTGATTTACATATGCACCATACTGTAACAGCAGCTTGAGCACATCACTGAAAAATAAAATCAACAATACTGAGCACATTACATGAGCACCGCAAAGTAATGAGCATCGCTCTTGAATAATACAATGTGCAGTTCCAGGTAAAAGCTAATTGGAATTTCTGGAGGGGTGAGGGGGTTGCAAATAAACAAACCCCTGTAGAGGGGGGGGGGGGTGGTGAGGATGTTTCCTGGAACCACACAATGGATTAAAAATGTACCACATACTTACTGGTATTAAATCCTATTTTTGTAAATAGCCCAATTTCCCATTATGTGCTCAGTGATCAGGCTTTTAAGTGGACACAGGGCTTCCCTGGATACATTTCCAAACTCAGTGCTTTTCACATGTGCATGCATGTAAATATAGTATTTCAGTTACAGTGGCATAACAATAACATTATTTTAATCTGAAAAGCAGTCAAGTTTATATTAGTGTCAAACCAAAGTCTACTCTAGCCTGGTATTGACTCACATCTTAGGCCAATAAAGCATTCAAATTTATAATGGGCTATTAAGATGTTCCCAGAGCAGTGGAGGTTCTTTGTTGCCTGCTTCACATGTTATAATGGAATCTAATGTCCTGCATGATTGAGCAGGAAATAGTAAGGAGTAATCATGGGATATTTAATATTCATAATGAATTAGTTAGCAGCAGTTTTTTTTTCCTTTGTTTTTTTTATTTAACGTTGTAATGGAACAGCCCTGAGCTACTGACATAGGGAGTTGCCCATACAGTGATGTTTCAATTAGTCCAGAGCCCACAGCTTCCTCAGCAATACACTTTTGATTTTTTGTTTATTACGATAGCTACAATCTTGGTCAATTTAAATGAAAAATTTGAGCCCCGCCCCCACTTAATTTCAATGATGGCAGAAAAAGCACATTTTGCTTTGAGTGGGAGGGAGGGGGGGGGGGGTCTTTCTCTTTTAACTCTGGACTGTAGGTCCAGTCAGCCTTTTGGCTACCAAACATTCCAGTCTAAAATAAAATTATTATATTTACTATTACTATTACTACAAACCTGTGAGCCCTCTGTGCTGCCAGAAACAGTGGAGTTTGTCCCCAGGCTTCTTCTACATTAGCTAAAGCTCCAGCTGCCAGCAATACTGCAGCACAATCAAAATGTCCAAAATATGCCGCTTGGTGCAGTGGGGTGCTACCAAACCTGAAATAACACAAATTTGATGAACAACAAAAGGTAAGGTCATGAGTTGGTATTTGAAAAACCACAAAACCCAGGAAAAAAAAAATTAGTTCGCAAAGCAAGAATCAATGGTTGATTTATGAGTCAAACTATAAAATACTGTGCCAGGAAATTAGAGGGCAAAAACGTCACCACTGTTAAGTTCTAACTTGGTGCTCCCAAATGTTTTGTTCCAGAATTACTAAACAAAAAAAATTACCTTGATGTGCTGTTAACATCAGCTCCATGTTCTATTAGTACCTTGACACACTTAACATGGCCATGGTAAACAGCAAGATGTAGAGGACTGAGGCCATCCTTCTCCTGTACATTACATTTTGCCCCTGCAAAATGTCAGTATTTATTTCTTTAGTGATAGCAATTTACCGATAACCAATTTATACAGAACTGATAAAGTCTGCACAGTCCAATGCCAGCAAATTTCTCCAAGCTAGCTACAATCCTGGACAAAAGTGTTGGGAAGGTAGCATCACTTTAGAAATAACCCCCTCCCCCTTATCAATGTTGGATTTTCCAGGAAGAAAATGGTGACTTCTCTTGCATCAAGAACCCCATGAAGAACCCCAACATTGAATGTAGGGGAGGGGGGGGGCACAAGAGCATGTCATTTCCCAAATAGTACAGCTAATAGTTCGAACAATTGAAATAGGTGCGAAGTGAAGTAATGCGCGTAACTTTCCCAACAACTTTTGACCACGATTGTAGCTTATAACCAAAACCTGCAGTGCTGGAAAGCAGTTACTTACCAGCCTCAATTAACAACTGAACACAACCCACGTGACCCTTAGCAGCCGCCAGATGAAGAGCTGTCTGTTTAGTGTCAGGATCACGCAGATCAGGTGAGATTCGTCTGTCATAAAGAGCCCACCGAAGGTCATCTTCACGTCCCTCACGAGCTGTGAAGAACAGTGTACACCGTTGACCCATAGTGTGTAGGGCTTATGTTAACTTACTGAAAAGAAATCCAGAAATGACCAAACATCAATAAAGACTACCCAGATGCTTTCAGCCAATGCTTAAAGTCAGTTAATTTGTTATTACTAATGCATTTCATGCCCACATAATGATGTGATTCTAATTTAAGAGTCACTCTATGGATGTGACTTAATTCCAATCTTTCCGCGTTGATCAAAGAGTGCACTCGGATTTTCGTAACTGAAACGTGGCCTAAAAGATTCACAATGGGGAAGTAATAGTCCCTGGCGCTTTCGGAAGGGTCATATTTGCTGCTTTTGGCAGTCAAAAACATCAGCTAGCATTTTCGGAGACCAAATAGTTTCCTAGAAAGTTCATGGAAAGTTCACTTTAGCTAGCAATTCCTCAAAGGAAGATTTTGCTCCCTAAAGTTTTTGGACAACTAAAATTTCAGCTAAGGAATCCAAACTGATCAAATTTGTCAAGCTAATGGGAACAACACTTTAGAAAGACTTCAAACATCATGATGTACTTAAAAATGCCTTTTTGCAGCTTTTAATTGTTTTGGTTCGTTGGGTGCCCCTGATAAAGTTAAATTAAGTCTTATGTTTAGCGTGAAAGCTTATTGTGTTTGTTGCATAAACCCAAAACATCAGTTTTAGGGGTACAATACAATACAATACAATACAATACAATATTCTTTATTTAACGAAGGTGACGTAATTAACCCGATGAGTTATCTAACTTACGGCCTTCACAACGGTACAGAACACATATAAAACAATGCCTAACTAAAACTAGACAAATGTATGGTTAAACATGAATATAAGGGTACAACTTAGTAACACAATCTAAACGGGAAAGAGTCTTAAAATGATCCAGGAATCCGAACGTCAAGAATGGAAGCTTTCTCCAGTTGTCTAGTCTGAATTACAGACAAAACAGCTTTAGAATTATTGAAATCGTATGACTCTCCTTTTTTACTGGAACTTTGTAGAACAAAAAAAATGTACTTTGTACACGTAGCCAAGGACTATGTAAGCTTAAAATCCTTAAAATCGATAGACGTCACAGCGGTAAATGAATTACCGAAACAAACGCGCCATTAATATGCGTTTTGCGAATTATTTCCGGGATTTTTTCAGTATGCAGCACGACTAAATCTATCTTAAGATGTATCAGCTTAACAGAAATGAAAGAAAAAAGAAAAAAGGAAAATAATGGTACCTTCAACTGAACTTTCCACCTTACGTTTGTCATGTTTGTTTATTACGGTTCTTGATCGTTTCCAGACCTTCACCGAGTGTTGCGCCCGCGATAGCCTTGCGGACAATTAATCTCCACCGACCCCCCGAGGCCCCCCCGAGCCCCCGACCTCCCTACCCGAAAGCGGGTCTACATGAACCCTTCTTTTTCACTCTGTTCACTGTGATGTGCACTTGCTGGGGCAAGAAAGTTGCTTATTCCAATTGATGCTGATTAATTTTGTATACAAACCGTGCGAGCTATGTCGGGTTTGATCTATGACACTCTCGGGAAGATAAAGATCCTGAAGATTTCCAGGCAAGTCGAAGGTAGGCGTATCACATGTGAGCTCAAGCGACCGAAAACGCATTTGCCGATAAAGGACCGGAAAACCACTACTTTTAAACGCTCCGCGAAAGTACTTATGTCCATGGCGTGAAGAGAATGTATGAAGCTTACTGGCCAACAACATCAAGCGGGCGTGTAGTGTTCGCATAACACAAGGGCCGAGAGATCAAAAATATGGAATCTCTTAAATGACATTTCTATGAGGACGTTCAAAACTTCCACGCAACAGCTATACTGTCCCTTCAGCTAGGATATCTTCTAGTCATGGCTTCAGAGCGTGCTTTCAGAAATTCAGAAAATGGCCAGATGGTACTGTCTCTATTTTTTTTAAAGACGCGAGTCATGCAAACTGTTGCTGGCACAGACCTAAGACTGTGTCATGTTATTATGGATCGCGTTTATCTTACTTCACACTAAAACGATTTTATTTAGTACTTTCATTCTATGCGCTGGGCAATTAGCCCCAGAAGGCAAGCTGCCCCATTTTTCGCTTTTCTGTGAGCAGGTGACGGCAGGCTTTGGTAGGGGAAGGGCGTCACCTAACATATAATAGGGAGTTTTAGCAACGACGATGGCGACGGCAACAAAAACGTCATTTCAAAATATAACTTCTCGTTTCTGTGACGCTTTCGAAGTTATCGAAATTTGTTTAACTTCGAAAAATGCTGACGAACCGTCCAGGAACTAAATTACTATGAACGGCGTTAAAGTAAGAAAAAAGAAAGAAAACTTTGCCTCCATGCGCTCACGTTCTCGAGAAAACATTAAATTTGGTCATTTCACGTTGTTGTGCAGATGACAGCAGAGAAATGTACAAAACTATAAAACGCACGTGCAGAGGGGTTGTTTTTGCTCATTAAACCTATTGTTTTGTGGCGTTCTCGTTGTCGTCTCCGTCCTAGTTGCTATTTTAAAATTAAAACTCTCTAATAGCCTAGCCAACCGGCCTGTTTTAAACGCTAAGGAAATGAGATTTGTCTTGACCGCAGACTGCAGACCAGGGATAAAATGCAGACTGGAGGTGAAGAAGTAACGAGATATACCAAGTTGCTCACATATCAGTTAGTCTCTTAGGGTGAGGCCTGCAAAGGAGAATACGTGTCAATTATAGCCGAATAAAATCCTTACCTTTTATTCATGCGGTGGTCACTTTGGATAAACATTCTGAATCGGCTCTTAGCACTGTTCTCTGAGTGCGCGACCGGATGTTCAAACACTTGAACCAGGGTAGACATTTTTGTGTAGTTTTCATGACTTACAGTTTTCACCGCTGAATGTAAACTCCGCAAACACGGACCGGAACACCTCGAAACTAAGACGAATACAATTTTTACCTCAATATTTCGATCGCGGCAATATTCTGTTCAGTGAGAATTTAACATTTTACTGATCAACTCAAGCCACAGAATATCCCACAGCTCGAAATTTTCATAATTTCGTAAGACCGAAATATGTGATAAAACTTTGCGTTGCGATCGGTTGCGTTTATATAGAAAGAACCATCTCTGTGATCGTTTGCGATGTGCGATCGTTTACGATCATATAGAAACCAGGCTTAAGACTTTCTTAAACAAAGACAATTTTACTCTCTGGTTCTTTTTATTTGCTTTATGGTTATTTTAAATCCCTTGTAACAATGTGCAAAGCGCAATTTTAACACAAGAAACTGGCTAAATCATCCCCTCTGTTTTATCCATGACATCATTGTTCTCTGTTGATATTTTTACTGTGTGGCTTTAGATGAGGGAACTGCTGGGCAGGTCCCCAGCGGATTAATTTCGGCATATTCTGGTTCCTTCCTTTCGAAAAACGCTCGTGCGGTGAGTGGGTTTTTTAAGCCATCAGCGCCAGAAGCCAAGTTCCCCGATAACTCGATTTTGATTTTCTCACATTGTTTCAAGTTTGCATACTGAATCTGTCCCGGAAAATTTTCAATGTTATAGGTGAACAGATCGTCGGACTTCCCGGCAAGTTTTGCAGCATTCAAGTTGGATATCCCCGGAACCGGCTTAGAAAATTTCAGCGCGATTTTCCAGCCACCTCGGACAGAGTTGATCACCTGAAGCTCGAACCTCATTTTGAAGTTATTTGGTGGCCACTGATGAATCAGCTCTGCGACTGCGCTTTCCTGTGGGACTGCTGGCCCAGGGACCGGGATTGGGAACTCAAAATCTTGGCATTTCGAACAGTTAGGATGAAACACAAAGTACGCGTTTGGTGCCGCCTCGTAAAGTTTGGCTTTATAGCAGTTGAACTCAAGACGCAAAACAGATTTAGCCTTCAAAATCCGATTGTATGGCCAAGGTTCTAGACACATGGTGTCGGTGGTTGATTTTTTTTGGAAAGTGACTTTCGCCTTGTCGATGGAAAAATTGATGGTGCTGATATTCTTGGTAAACTTGAGTGATATGCTCCAGTTGTTGACGGCCTCGGGAACTTTAAATTCGATGATCATTTTAAAGCCAGAGTGGGATTCGTCGATTGGTTTCAACTGGTGTATTTGTGTTTGCTGTTTAGGTGGGGTGGTTGGCTGCTGTTAGGGAATAAAAAATGTTTCAGTGGTATTCAATCAGAATTCTGTCCTTCCCTACCCAAGTTTATAAATGATTGGTGGTGAGGTTTTTTATTTACCCTCTAAAAAACTGTAGCACACATGTTCTCAGTAGTTATCTTAAAGATCGGAAAATACAGCGGTTTATTTACTTACAGATCCCAACAACGATGTACAGCTGTATGTAGGCTACGAAACTAATACATTTGGTCGGAAATTGGGTAAGGTTTCCAAGCTAGGGCAACATTAAATAATGAAACACTTTGGAGGTCAGTAAAACCATACCCACACGCATTATACTTACCGGGGAAGGGGTGGGAAGAGAAGGAATGACATTCCCACCCCTAAAAAGGACTGTAACGTTACCAGGTTGTTCACCCTTCTTGACTTTGAAAGCCTTCACTGCCATTTTCAGGTTTTCCCCTTTTGCAAGATGCTCATTAAAAAATGCGTTTTTGAGCGCGTGGGTCTTGTTGTGTGCTGATATGTCAATAACTTTCGCACGCCAAACTTCGACTCTTCTGATTGGCTGAGAAAATATCAGAGCCATCCTCCAACCGTTAGGGACTGGGTATTGCATTTGGACTCTGTCTATGAGTTTGAAGGCTTCTGCCCAGTCGTGCTCCAGTTCAGCTGTACCAAATATGGTTTGTTCAGCGGCTGAACGCGATAAAATCGCCATGGAGGCCATTACGCATGCCCAGAACATCTTATCCTTTCAAAAAGAGATTTCGTAACTTTGTTAACTCCAAGAGTCAAGGTAAAATGGTTTTGCAGTGTGCTTTAATTTGATTCTAGAACGTAGCCTGTTCGTTGTACGTATAGCGTATAGCAAATAAGCTAAAGTGTTTTAGAGTGATTTTGCTTATTCCTAGCCTGCGAATACAGCCGCCTCTCAACGCTCTCGGCCGGGAGCGATGAGAGGCGGCTGTATTCGCAGGCTAGCTTATTCAGTGAAATGGAAGTTAGTGTAATAGTAACTACTACTAACTATTGCACTTTTCTTTGTAATCTTTTGTGTTTGTTTGACTATTTAGCAATTATTCACCAAAATTCACGAGCCTGAGGCGAATAATTGTTTTAGTATAATTACTTAGGTGAGTATAGAAATACCTAAACAAAGGATCGACCGAAAAATGTTAAATTTTATTTGTCATTTGTCACGTGTCAGTGTACAACTTCACGCACTGGCGATTGAGAGCCGCTCGCACGGACAACAGACTATTCCTCTTGTAATAAGTCCCGTCTTTCCTCCTGACTGAGACGTAATTAAAAACTTCGACAAACACTTATCCATCTCGTTGACCTCCATTTTCTCAAACTCAGTGGTAAATTCGGTTTGTTGTTAAAACCTTTCTGTTAGATAAATCACCTCGCGGGAGGAGATTATAGCGGAATATGACGCCATTCTCAGCCAATGAGAGCGCGAGAATTTCTATAATCACCTGAGTAATTATATTAATAACTACTTAATAACCGAGAGTGAGGTCGTTACGGGAAAATCTCAAACTGAGGCCTTGCCGTATTGACCGAGCGATAGCGAGGTCGATACAACTAGGCCGAGGTTTGAGATTTTCCCGTAACGACCGAACGTTCGAGGTTATTAAGTTGTTTATTATATGGCTAACATAACGGTTCTGAGGGCAAAAAAAAATTAGTTCAAGCACGCTTCACGGTAATCTATTCATTAATTTTTTTCCAAACTCAGGTCAAACGTTTCAGTAACAGTTTTCCTGGTCGTGTTTTCAGTTGTTTGCTCTAGAGGCACCGATTTTCAATGTAAATAAAACAAATGTGGCCTTTGGATGACTTTTTGTTGTTTTTGTTCCTAATTTGCATCATCCGTAATCGGCCCGTGGGCATTACGGGAGAATAATGCCCTGGCGCTTCGCTTCGCTTAGCCAATCAGAGCGCGCGTTATATCGTATACAAACACTAGCCATATAATAATACGCTATATTACATGTTGTATAACAAAAATTATTTCACGGGTTAAGTTTCACGGGCTAAGTAAAACCACTCTAGCAAATTCTGTAGTTATGAAAGAAAAGGACTTGAGAGAACAGCGGGTTTGAGAGAGATATACACTTAAAAATAGTTAGTATGTGAATATAGAGGGGCACTTGGGACGAGAGATAGTATCCCACGCTGTCCAAATCATTCCGCTTCATTTTCGTCCCAGTCTTCTTCGCTTTTGACGCTCATGGTCAGCACAATTGGTGAAACTCTATTTTTGTCATACGTTGCAAGACTAAATTGCGCTTTGTTTCCAATCTTTTCGCTCTTTTACACTTAAGAAATCAGTTAGCTATGGATCAGTTTTAGTTTCTTTAGTCACTCTTACATTTTATTTCCTTTTTTTTGTCTCTATTTCTTTCGTTCCTCTTTCATTCCTTTCTTATTTTTTTTCTCAAATTAATGTTGTACGACCGCCAATTTTGGATCTTAAAAGGTACAAGTGGCATGAAATTAAACTAGACACTGAAAAATCTAACAATTCCCCTTTCTCGATGTGGTCATTAATTAAATGAGTTTTTACTGGAATAAGTTTAAGTAGAACAGAATAGTAATAGCTACTTCAAAAGATGAATGGTCAGCGTTAACTCATGTTCAATTACAGTGTAAAATTTCAGCAGCCCTCTACAACAAACTAGAAGAAATGTGAATGATTTTGGGCTTACTTTCATCAACAAAAAATAGTATTTTAAAATCTTAAAACGTTTAACTGAGAAGGAAATAAGTCTCCTCGCCTTTTAATGCCCATGTATCGTGAAAGGTAAAACCTAACCAACTGTCAGGACTTCTCAAATGCAACGATTTTAAACTTCTTAAAATTACTGATTATCTGTCGGAAATGTTTCCTGGCCTGATGATTTTGAGTGAGTTTGTTGATTGTCTCGATGTCTTGAAATCCAATCAAGATGTTAAGTTACTTCCTTTTAAATAAAATATAGTAGAAATGTTGATAGCGACGTTAAGTGGGGTTGCATCATACGCGTTGCTGTCTATTCAAGCCATTCGGAAGGTAGTTCAAATCGCCCGAGACATCACAATTATCTTGAGCTGACGAATTAACGTTGGGTACGTTTTGAGTTAGATTTTCCAGGGGGGGAAGGTATAGTCCTGTATTTAGAGCCTGACGTCGTTGTAGCCGATTGGCTGAGAGATGACACCAAGCATTTGATACTGAACTCAATCATTTAACCGAATATTACAGCATTTAGATCCCTTAACTTTAAAACTGTCAATGGATTCGAAAGTAACCCACACCTCAAACAATTCCCATTAATACTGAATCTAAATCGATTTGGCAACAGGAATAAAACCGGTTTCTTTGTTCTTCGATACGATTTTTTGGACATTTCTGCCGACTTGAAAGGTATTGTGGTTAAGTACTATTTTATTCGACATGATCTCTAGGTTACCTGTAATGGCCCAGTCTAACGAGAGAAATGATATTTTGGATGTTGTCTGATCATACAAAATAAGAGAAGTAGAAAGAACTTTTTCAGGAACAGAAAACGTGATTCATCATGCATATCACGACAGAGACTATATGTATAGATTCAAATGAAAGCTTTTGAGAATTCCCACTTTTAATTACTGCTAATTCGGGCTTACTGGGCTAAGATTTTATTCAAAACGTTTCTCGACCAGAGGCCACTATTTCAGAAGAACTTTTGCTCTCCGTGACAGAGATTCAAACAAACAAAAAAGAACATTTCCTTAGTTGATCTTGTTGGAAGAAAAGTTACAGCATTATCATTATAAAGTCATTTGTTTCTTTTTTACCGACCTGGTTCTCTGAATGGTTACTGTTCGCTTTTGGCAGCAGCAGTAATGGTAGCAAATACTAAGGCAAAGGAAAAAGATGAAGTTGTCTGTGTTCTGTAGATGAACAGTACTTAGCGGCTAGCGAACAGTTAATCCTCTTAAACCAAGCTGGATTGTTTACATTTGACAAAGTAATCTCCTCTTTTCCTTTCTCTCAGTAATGAAAATCCAACAAGAAAAACAAACACAGTCGAAAACAATAAATAACACCTAAAAATATGCAATGCAATAATAAATGAACTCCAAAGACTTGTCCGAATCTAATTCCGACTCAAAAGTTCTTAAATTTTTTTGCAGAAAAGTACCGAAAATTATTCATTTTCTGACAACGGCCTTTTTCTCAACCTGTTTTATTATGAGTATTTTTTTTTCTCGTGGAAAATGGCTACCCTGATAAAACAGCAAGTTGCGAGCCATTTTTCCCGTAATAGCGACAGCTTGTTTAAATATTACGATTGAAATGAACTTCCTTCCGGCGTAATTTACCGGGCGTATTAAAGATCAGCTTCTTGTATAATGCACCTATCTATGTTAAGCCGCAGATGGGGGGGGGGGGGGGGGGAGAGGGCGGCGGGCATAGGCGCCACCTAGGAAGTTTACCCGTCGTAGGGGTTTTGGATCATTGCGGCCTGTGGGTCGGGAAATTTGACTTTAACCGTTAGTTGAGAATCTGAACTCTTTTGAACTTCCTCCCTTCCAAATTTTGACTCCCGCTAACAGAGTCAAAGAGGAGCAAACATTTTTGTGTGATTGGTAATAACAAAGAAATATACTGTGAAACCAGTTATTCTACATCGAACAAATATTACACGAACAATCCAGAGAGTTAATTTGTTTTCTTTCTACAGATAGCATAGTTTATTTTTGAAAACGTTTAAATACTGTCACAAAGTTGAAATTTTCAGCCCTCATAGAATGTGGGTAGCTCATTCCCTAAAATAACTCTTCTTTCTATTCCTTCTTCGTCTATGGCAGCCAAGCGGATAATTCCACCAGACGAACCATCACGTGACATAGCCAGAGCCACAGCTAAAAACAATAAATAGCCATAAATTAACATAGAATAACTAGAATAGATATATACTAAAACAGTGGATAGCGTTAAGCGTGTGCGCTGATTGGCTACTCGAACTCCGGATATCCGGTGCTATTCACCTCCGAGCAATTCGCGCGGAATTTGCGCCTGAAAATGTTGTCATCTAAGCAGGAACAAATGAGTTAAAATCATCTTTTTGTGCTATATTATCTCAATGTTTTAGTATATACTAAAACAACTACTCACTTCAGTGTTGGTGGCTAGTGGTGGATATTTACCTCGCCGCTTCGAGGCTTGGTAAATATCCACCACTAGCCACCTCCACTTCGGTGAATAGTTGTTAATTACCCTCTCCTCTCCAAACCCACTCATCCTCGCTCTATACCCCTCCCCCCACTAATGTCAATATACACAAACTGATACAGTCCATCACCCAACTTTACAGTCTGGATAGAATGTCAAAGTCGGTCCGTATACGGTCTGTTAATGATATGCAGACATGCATGTATAACTTGTTCTCTAAGAATTTGCGGAATTGTGGAGAAGCAATTTCTTTATGGCGCAACCAGCTTTACAAATTAAAACAAAACATTTGTTAGCTCAACTTGGGGTTACAAATCAGAGACGTAAAATCTGATGGCATCATGTGGTTGTGTGTCTTAGCCTCATAGAACTGTCTTATAATTCTGACACTACAGTACATACAATGCCTCGACGCATACAGAGCTGGCCAGAAGTTTTCAGGCCCGTGGTGATGAGTCAAAATGCAACAAGTTGAGGTAAATTCAGTTATGTTGTTTTCAACATCAACAATCAAAGGATCTAACTGAAATTATCCAGGGCAAAATCCTCAGTCCCAAGCATTAATGACAGCACTGAGATGTAAATGACATTCAGAAAACATGAAACAGGACAAAAACAACAAACCATTGGACACAAATTGAAAGCACTCCTCCTTTGTCATGCCAGCTTTGAAGGTGGCATCACAGTGACCATAAATATATGTACTGCCAGACCCTGAAAACATGTAGAAAACATCTTTAGGATCTTAATTCTTTCTTCTCTCACCGTTTCATTGCATTGTCTATGTTCAGACCTGTGCTGTAGCTGAGCCTGGTCGCCGGGTAACTTACTTTTGCCTTGAGGTGACCAGGAAATAAGTTTGCACCAAACCTACAGTGTATATGCTGGGTGCCCTGAATTTCAAGGGTTTAGAGATTTTTGGGTGCCCAACTATTTTTCTTAGAGTACAACCTTATAACTGTTTGTGACCTTTAAGATTTTTTCGTCACTATTTTTAGTATAAAATACAACTTAAATACAAGTTAAAACCAGTCAGAGACTGAAAACCTCAGGATGGGTTACAGACCATGCAATGGTGCTGAAAGCCAACTTTGAACATAACAATATTGATACTGGTATCTAATAGGAATTTTGAACTTTTTACACTCTTGAAACTACATGTACATAAGGGACCGTTCATTTTTTAAGGGATAGGGGGGGCTGGTGGGATTTGGGGGAATGCCATGTAGCAATTGTATGACCCCCCCTCAGCTTGCCGATTTTCTCACATGACCCCCCCCTCAAAAGGAATTTTTTTGGGTTGACCCCCCCTCCCTTCTCCAAAAAAAGTTGCACCTGGTATTTTAAACTTTAATACGTATGAATATCTCTATCTTGATTTGTTTTGAACTGTTACATTCCACTTAACATGATAGCAATTTTTGATATGTGCTTGCTATGAAGTAAATAAATTTTTACAAATGTATCAAAAGCTGTTTTTTTGACAAATCTCATATCATCTCAAAAGAATGAAAAGTCAATTTCCGATCTCCTAGTTATGGCTCGTCCTGAGCGTGTTGTAACTGGCCGCTCATCGCTGTCTTCCTCATCTGCAGCAATAAATGCAAGGATGACATCATTTGAGTCATCTTCTCCCTCAGAGTCAATGGCATCACTCTCATACTCATCATTTATACTATCATGGTCACTTTCATCTGCTTCACTGCTATCACCCATGTTGTCATTTGGTTCTCTCACTTCGGTTTGAGCAGTTCTGAAAGGATTCATCGGCTGCAAACAATGTCTTACAACAGCTGTTACTTTTTCGTTCTTGCTGCTGTTTAGATGCTCCTTCAGTCCATGGTGTTTTAAGTATTTGTCTAACTCTTGTACATGGAGTTTTTTCAGCTTACCGGTAGTAACATCTTCACATAGTTCAGCCCAAGGGTAATCCTCATACCTTTCTTTTGCCTCCCTACTTTCCCTTGCCCTTTCCTCCATTCTCTTTTTTCTTTTAAATTCCATTACCTCAAGATGTTACTATTAAAGCGCTGTTATTTTATACTTTAATAGTTTTTCGATATAAACGTTGTTATAAAGGATTTTGTTACTTTGGAACTGTTTTAGAGTGATTTTACTTAACCTGTGAAACAGTATCTAAGTATCAGTGCGAAAAAGTTATAATTAAACAGAAGAAAACAACAGAATTAATGTGTATTATTAATTGTAATTGTATAGTATCTATTTCACGGGTTATGTAAAATCACTCTAGCATAGAACAGATGTTCATATTTCGTGAATAAAGCAGAATTTCTTATCAATTTGTGAAAACTTCATTCCACTTTTTTTTTATCTCAGAATTTTGCCTGACCCCCCCCTTTCCTTCTTTTTTTTGGGGGCAGCCCCCCCTTTAAAGCCATATTTTTTTGCATGCCCCCCCCCCAAATCCCACCAGCCCCCCCTATCCCTTAAAAAATGAACGGTCCCTAAGTTTTTGGATTTCTGTTTCTTTCTTACATTTTTTTTTCTCTCTCAGCTCATTAGCATACTTTTGCTAGAGGTCTAACCAACCTCATCAATCCCGAGATTAAATAAGGCTTCATTCATTCATTATGTATAATGAAGTCAGTAAATTCACTGCAAGGATAATCCACCCATAAATTGCAACATGTATATACTGTAATTTCTCCTCACTGTAACACTACTTGATCACTTACAGAATTAATGAGAAGACAGTAATGATCACCAACGGCAAAATGTTTGTTGCGCCATTTGGATAAACCCAAAGATTCTAGCCAAATAGAGAGTTTTGCCACTATGTCTTGAAAAAGTTGCCTCAGAATAATACCTGTTTCTTTTCCTTCTAAGAAATCATTTGATATCTACCTCTTTGTAGTACAAGGGCCATTCGTGGTACAGAAAAAGTACTTAGTTGTACGCATAAACTGAAA
>OX419338.1:35071094-35086094 GCA_948470475.1 Galaxea fascicularis
TACACACGCACTAGAAATTTTCCGCGATTTCAGTTTCTCCGGCCAAGACAAACTTATTTTCACCATGGACATTACATCTCTGTACACAGTCATTCCCAATAGCGAAGGTCTCCAAGCACTTAAACACTTTTTCGATTAACGCACTGTCAAAGAACCAAGCTCAGAAACACTACTCCGCCTCGCCGAACTAGTTCTTACACTCAATTGTTTTTCATTCGCCGGCAACTATTACAAACAAATTAATGGTGTGGCGATGGGCACTAGAATGGGACCTAGTTATGCCAATCTTTTTGTAGGATATGTTGAACACCAATTTTTTAATCAGTACAACGGTCCGAAACCTGAACTCTACGGCCGCTACATTGACGATTGCATCGGCGCTATTTCATCTAGCACACAAGAACTCGATCAATTTATAACCTCCGTTAATTCCTTTCATCCGGCTCTTAAATATACCTGGGAAATTTCTGAAACTTCATTGGCTTTCCTAGATATCAAAGTTTCTATCAGTGGCAACGGCTTATGTACCAGTGTGCACTACAAACCTACAGATTCTCACAGTTATTTGTTGTATTCATCGTCACATCCATCACATGTCAAGAACTCCATTCCTTATTCTCAATTTCTTAGACTTCGACGTCTATGTAGTGATGACTCTGATTTTTCCAGCAAATCAGAGGAGATGTGCCAGTTCTTCGAAAAACGTGGCTACCCTGCCTCTGTGGTCAAAGCGGGCCATCATCGCGCCCAACAATTTGATCGACAGTCAGCACTACAAACGTCACAAAAGGATAAGAACAACAGAATTCCATTCACTCTCACTTTCCATCCTCATAATCATGTAGTCAAAAGTATCATTCTTAATAACTTCAAATTACTCCAAAATGATCCCGAGACTGGTAGAATCTTTTCGCAACCTCCACTAATTTCATTCAAACGCGACAAAAACGTCGGCAACTTTTTAGTTAGAAGCGCATTTAAAACTAACGAGCAACCCGGCACTTTCAAATGCGCGCGCTCACGATGTAAAACTTGTCAATTCATTCTTAACACTAGCAAAATATCGGGACCTAAGCGATCTGTTAAGATCACTGATCGTTTCACGTGTACCTCCGCAAATGTCATTTATTGCCTAACCTGCACGTTATGCAATAAATTATACATTGGCGAGACAGGAAGACGACTAGGCGACCGATTCCGCGAACACCTTCGCGATGTTGAGAAGAATGACAAGGATGCATCTAAGCCAGTCGCTCGTCATTTTAATCTCCCTAACCACTCCAAACAACACATGGCTATCTGCGGCCTTTCCCTACATCAAGGTACGACGGAAAGCCGCAAGAATCTGGAACAAAAATTCATCTTCCAAATCGGCACCCTTAATCCCCACGGTATTAACGAACGCTTTTCATTTAACTAATGTATTCCTATTTTTCACGTTGCCATGTTACCACCAATAGCGTAGCTCCTACTCCACTATAAAAACTACACACAACCCATAATTCCTCGATTCGCTCTGACGAAGGGCTAGCGCTCGAAACGTCAGCTTTTAGAATCCCTGTACGGTGGTCAATTTACATTTATCAACTCTGTTGATAATACCAAAATCTTTGTATATTAACATTAAAACAACGCGTAAATTATTCGGTGTTCGAAACGGAAGCGAAAATAAAGCTTGCTTCTGGATAATTTCACCCTTAAAAGCTAGCAAATGGTTCCAAATTACTTTCTGTATCCTTACAATGTCCTGTCTTGCATCTCTGAAAGATTTTGCCTCAATTATGAGCAATTCCTCCGCGACCGGCGCCTTCTGATCGAATATTTCCCCCCGGGGGTGGGGAATTGTTTCTTTCTGTGTGCCCGAGGGTGGGGAATAGACCGCCAAGAAAGAAAAAAATTGCAAATCCCCGGGGTGTGCCCGGAGGGGCATGGTAACACGTAGAATTGAACCATGCATTCATAAGTTAACCACTCTAAGATTAATATTCAGGCTAACCAGTGCGATCAGGTGTTTTTTGTTTTTGGCGAACGGGAAACGGAAAAAAGACCTTTTATTATTTCATTGTTTGAGGTCGTTCGACTGACCCAGGTTTTGGCCCCGGCCTTTTCAAGAATAAAAAGAGGAAATTCATGCCCCAACAGTAGCTGAACTTGCCGAGTCTCAAGGAGGATGGCAGTGATGCAATTTGATAAAGACTTGGAACAAACTGTCAGCGTTCTTTCTGTTATCTATCTTGACCCTTTTTGTAAACAAAACATTCGTTTCTCGATGTAAAATAAGATTAAATACACCAGTTTATCGCCAGGACTAAAATTAAAAAGATTCAGTAAATGCGTAAATAAACTGGTCTTTTGCATGTGGACGTTCTAGTCATTGTCGTTTTCGTCTGTGACCCAGCTGTCTATATATGGAAGGCTAATTAAAACCCGCTTGTCATCACCTCAGTGCTGGTATTAACCCCATCCCACCCAGTGAGCATGCTAATGACAGATAAATTTGATATTTGCACTAACGGATCCTAACGGAGCTGGAAATACGGTTCCTCACGTACCTGGTTGGGCCACGGGCACATGAATCAAACATGGCGCCTGGGCAACACGACTTCCGCTACCGTCTTCTCTAAGATGCGAGGAGTAATTCTTCAGAAAGCCAGGAGATTGGGTACAGAAAAAGATACGGTAAGCAGAACAATGAACGAGAGTGAAACAAGAAGGTAAAATGTATGATCCTGAATGTGTCAAACGTTGAATAACACTGAATGTAGAGTTTTGGAGCTAAATTTGAGCAGCGACATCACCAGGTTTTGCATGCGCGCAAGACAAATATTCTTTCCTAAAAAGGACCGACTGTTTCTTACTTCTTTAATTTCTATCACACACACGTCTTTAATCGAGCTTGGAATATATTTTGGCTAACCATGATTTCGTAGAGTCGACACAAAACAGAGAAGCAGGCTAAGTCACGCCAGTTGTTGCATGAGGTGTCTTGTCGCAATTCTTTTGACGATCGAGCCGCTTCAGCCAAAAAATCTTTGAATACAAGTGGGTCTGATTTGATGGCCAAATGGCTCGAGTATGCTGCAGCGGTAGCATTTCAAAGTGGTGATCATGGTGAAATCTGCACCCTGTCAACCAAACAAGTCGAACTCTGTTGACAGCCTTTCGTCGTGATATCAGTCTCTAAATGCTTAAAGCAGTAACCCCACAAATTAAAACTTTTATTACGTTATCCGATCGCTTTAGATTCACACCAGCAACACCATTTAGTTAAGATGGCCCTCTGAGAATATAGACAACTCATCTTTGAATCTTAGTTACATTTTAGGGTACAATTTCCTTTCTTAGGTTGTCAGCTAGCATATGAAACGTACGGCTTTCCCTTGAATGGGCACACCGTAGGATTTCATCCAATGACTAAAAAGCTACAAAGAAACATCAAAGGCAGCCAACTAGCCAAATTAACAAAAGCTGTAGAATGGCATTTTTAAGTACTCTATGGTGTTTGAAGTCTGTTTAAAGTGACATTTTCGTTGGCTAGAAAAAGTCCATCTGTTCAGATTCCTTAGCTGAAATTTTAATTGCGCGAAATTAAATGTTACGGAACAAAACCTTCCTTTGATAGAATGCTTTCTTTCCAAAATTTTAGCTGACGTTTTTAACTGCCAAAAGTAGGCAATATGACCCTTCCGAAAACGTCAGCGGCTATGATTTCCCGATTGCGAATCTTTTAAGCCACGTATCCAAGTCAGTGCACTCTTTAATCGACGCGAACCACCTTCTATCGAGCAGATATCTACCGAAACTTGTCGTTGGGTGCCCCTGAAACATCCAGTGCTGTTTGAAAAACAGTGTCACGGCTCTTTCATTTTAATAATGGTCACACTTTTAGCCCGTACAGCACAGACGCAAATGTTAATTCCCTTCTGCAGGACAAGCTTAACAGCATCACCGAGATAATTAGGTACTGCTCCGTCATTAGTATCAACTCAATGGTCCATCTTAAAGCTATTCGTTTTTGACCGTCAATTATTCTGTCTGCGAAAGACAGAATATAAATTGGAAGCTACATGTTTTAGTCTCGCGGGCATGGTTCGCACTTATGGTATTAGCTTGTATTTCAGTCAAGTAGCCTGTCTCAGAGAATTTTTCACCGGAATGTCAGTAAAGAAACTACGTTAAAGTGAGAAATGATGTAAAACCACGTAAAAGACAGTTTTGTAATATTTTCCTTCATATCTCCAGCAGTTTAAAAGCAGAGTGTATAAAAACATATAATTGATTTTGTCAAGGAGGAATTGAGCAGGAACTGAATTCAAAATACTGAAAGAGAAAGCCATAGCGTGGCATCAGATTACTAGGTCACAAGATAAACACGAGATGCGAGTCCAAGCACACACAAGCCCTTGAAATCAATGCGATACAGTTTATCACTTCCCATAAGAAAAGACGTCTTCCTGTTTGATTTGTTTGTGCGACAGTCATTTTCTGCTGAAGGGAACAGAATGAATCGAGGACGAGGATAAGAAAACTCTTTTATGACGGAAAAAATATCTGCCACTGATCAAACACCCCACCCCCTCCCCCACCCAAGCCTTAAAATACCGCACGTGCCACCCCAGTGTTGACCATGGTGGATCAGGCAAGGATGTGGCATCATGTTCCCCTCTCAAATCCTATCTTGACCTCACTGAGGGCCCGATTACATGGCGAATTTCAGCCCGGGCTGAAATTCGCCATGTAATCGGGCCCTGAGTCTTATGAAATGTTTTTCAATTACAACATTTCATACACTCGCCACTAACGAAAATACCTTCAATGGTTATCAATACTTCAAGCAAGACAACAGCTTTAATTTTAAAAATACAAATTATTTATTTCCTCAATATCATGACGCAATTTTATCAACTGAAGGCACGCCCGGTCAAATCCCCTAACTTCTTTATCATTAGCAAGGAAGTCAGATCGTTTGAAATGCTCAAGGCTTTTTTCTCTTCTGTGAGCTAAGTTTTTAGTTTAGCATCTATCCGGGCCATCTCATCAAAAAATCCCTAGGACTGCTCATCGAAACCGCCGTAACTTCTTGGTTACCAACAAAAACTGAAGTTAATGAGGCTTTTTTTAATTTGCGCTAAAATTAGCGGTGCATGATCATTACCTAAGCTTAGTCCTGAATGAACCCGTGACAAAGAATAAGACAAACAGCCAATGAGCGCTCGTGATATCGACACTTTTGGTTCCTAAAAATCCCCAGAGATGTCATATTCAGCAGTCATAACAAAGCCGACAAAGCGCAGCAAGTGATGCACTCTTCCACGCAGAACTAAAAGCATAACCTCAAAACTCGGTTATTGAGGGCGCAGAATTTTACACCAAGACTGTGAGCAGCTTCGAGACGTCGTATTTCAGCCCAGCCGGTTCTGATGAGTATTAATTAATCTTTAAAGGGGCAAGCAAGGTACAAGGGTGAATTCAACATAAGCTTGATATCATGGCAACGAAACAGTCCATCAATCTAACGAGGTAAGTAAAACTTGTTTTATCTTTTTTTCTCATTAACACATGTACCAAAGCCACTTTATTTTTTACACGAGATATCATCCATTGCTTTCGGTTAGTAATGTCAAATAGAGCTACATAAAATATTAATGAGTCTTCAAAATGGTTGAAAGCTGAGTAGAAGGAATAAATGATCAACTGATCAATTCTGTAATTTAATTTTATTTTATTTACTCTATTGGCGGCGAATAAAGTGAAAAGTGTATTTGTCTGAATTCCTTTTACTGCTAATATTAGATTTCAAGACAATTCAGGGCAGGGCTGTTGATGAGTAAAAGCAAACCACAGACTGCTAATTGCGAGAACTCAAGATCACAGTTAGTTTTTCTTCTACATAAAACCATTTTCATTCAGGTATAATTTTGGAATTAGGACTAAAGCACGCACAAAGTTAGGTTCAGTGCATGAGATTTAATTTTAAATATTTTAGTTCATGAAGTTGCTAGGCAGTTATTGAGAAATGCATCTTGTAAGCAGCTTGCTATAGGCAGCTGCACGTAAGTATCCGGCGCCATAACTGAATCGGGCAAACAGAGTAAAATAAATTAATGCCGTGTTTGCAGGGAAAACAACTAGAACCGGGCATCATATTTCAACAAATCTAAACAGCTACGACTTTTAAACCCGGCTAAGATTCTGAGAAAAGATTGCTTTCTTGAGACATGAAGAATTGTTATTGATTCAACCACTTTTCTAGTGCTTTAACACGGATTTCATAAAAAAAAAAAACCTGTTTAACTCCGTGGGAACATTTACAGTCAAAAACATCAAGGAAAATTAAAAACATGATTACTTCCCTTGCGCCACAGTTGTCGGAAAAATCTCTTTTCCCAGAAATATTGAGTTAGTCATTAATAATGCCTTCAAGGGGGTGGGGGAATCTGACACGAGATTGTGGCTCTCTGCCACAAACATAGTAAATAACACTGTGTTTGATCTTTAATATCGTTCATTTGAACGTGTGAATGGATCTTGATAAGAAAACCTTACTGGGCAGCCATATGGGACCCCTCGTATGGCCGAATTACATAGTATACTACAATAAGCTTGTGATAATCAATGAATATGACAGCATATTCGAGATCATTATGAAATGAAAAGTATATTTGGTATATCTTCGAGGTGTTCTTAGAATTTTTTCTATGAATCTCAAGCTTTGTTATACCGATTGTTAGTAGCTTCTTGCACTTTAAATCTGTACAAAATCTTTTTTTTTTCCTGAAATTGTCGAAGTTGCTCTTATCATTTCGTCTCAGACTCCAGCACCTAACTCGTTGTATTTTTATTTAGGTATCACATTAAAGTTAATTTCTGATCTTTTCCTTGAGAGGGTCCACGCTTCCGTTAAGTTTAATTTTGGTCCCGGCCAGGGGCGTAGCAGGGGCGGATCAAGGGGGGGGGGGGGGGGGGGTGGATTGGGTGGCTAGCCACCCCGCTTCGGAGAAGCCCACCATAAAAAATCTAATACGTGAAAAAAAAAAGGAAATACATGCATGGGTCCCAAAAGATATAGCATAGTTTGGTGGCCGACTGTATCAGCCACCCCCCATTAAAAAATCCTGGATCCGCGCCTGGCGTAGCCAGGATTTTTCCACTGGTACGCACAATTTCCCAAATCTCTTTCACACCCCCCCCCCCGGAAAAACACCGTCTGCTGATTTCTCTACATCATTGATTAAAAAAAACAATCAGAGTTAAATGAATAAGAGCAAACAATTATCTTTAATTTATTTGCTTTTTTATGCATTTTTTTTTCAATTTTTTCAGGTACGCACGTGCTTACCGTGCGTACAGGTAGCTACGCCCCTGTCCCCGTGAAGCACAGTGTGTTGTCCTTCATTAAAAAAAGAATTAAATTAGAAAGAGTGAGGCTCGCTGATAGTTGGCAAAAATCATTTTCTCCTGTTTAGTGCCGATGAAAAATCTGCACTTTCTGAGCAAAATCTAAGACGGTATCAAGCTCAACATTATCTCTTCCGTAAGCAATCCATTTAGTTATAGTAGTGGCGTGGAACTCAATATCACAGAAAATTTCTCGCGCCAAACAGCATTAGGCTAAAATGTTTACATATCCTTCAAAGAAAAAGCTTTTGAGCATCAAAATTAGAGTATGTGTTTTCAATTTACTTAAAACAACGGTGAACAGCATATCTGATGTCCCGCGTAGGTCATAGTTGGAAAACGATTTAAATTTTCACTTAGGAAATACCCAACACCCTTCTTTAAAAGAGGGGGCACAGGAGCTTACCATATTGTGGATTTGACAATTTTCCCAGCGGGATTAATCGGTAACAGCTTCACTGTTAGATGTCATGTGACCATGAACTAGCCAATGAATGGGCGCGCTATAGCGGGAAAAACGACAGCGATATGAAGCGTCAATCAGAGCGCGCATGATATCGGCTACAAGCACGCCGTATAAGAAAATTAGACATTGGTTGCAAACAGGCTTGCGTTTAGTGTTAATATCCAGAAATTAAACATGACAGCGTTCTCATCTAACAATTTTAATTTCCTGGGGTATGTAAGGAAGATTGCCTTTTCCGAGAATGACACTTATTTTCCGGACGACAGCTACTGAAACTGGTCATTTATTTTAATTTGTTTACAAATGGATCAATAATTTCTTTTCCGACCAAGAAATTCTTGGTCTGCAATGTGACAGCTGAAATTATTCAACGACTAATTTATTCAAAAACCCTCTTTCTTGAGTAAATAATTGCACTTACCTTCGCATGAACAAAAAACAGTGAGATGCAATTGGGGTTCGTTATTGGGTGGTCGACTCACATCTAAGCTGACGAGAGCTTCGGCTTGGTTTTTAAGAAGAAGGACGGTAAATATTTCAACGTCTGACTGTAGCTAGGTTTTGTAAATATTGTAAAGAAAGAGGACAGAGAGATTTAGCCTATTTAATCTATATGCACTCATCAAAATGGCATTGAAAATCTAGTTCAACTTTTACTGTAAGCATCAAAATTAAAAAACAGGTAAGCGATATTACATGAAAAAACGTCGCAATTTTGTTAGACCTTTTTTCCGGCGTCGCCCAAAAAAAACACAAGCAAAACAAGATATTGAAAGTAGTTTATAGTTTACAAGTAGTATCGATTTAGGTGACGGATTAGTTAACTGGTTGGAATTGTGATCATCAAATGTTGAATTTTCTCTTTCCTCATTTGATATCTCCTTGGTTTGTATGAGAGTTGGCTATTGAGTTATATTCATATATGTTTGAACATGAAAACCTCTCCGTCGCTCAAGATATGTATTGCCGATGCACAAAGTGCTGAAGGCTTTCTTTAAATCTGTTTTGTTTCATCTTTGCCTAAAACAAATATAAGTCGAGGTAAGGTCCAGGTTGGTTTAAGCTGAGGTTAAGCCGAGGACAATCCGTCTTAATAACTGTACACAAACTCACAAGAAGTGTACTTAACTTTCAGCAACGAAAAGCCTAAAATGAATTACTGAATGAGGGTGTCGATTCGAGAAGTAAAGCTGTGTCTGTATGTAGTTAGTTGATCAGTAAAATCAGGTAGTTTGTTGAGGAGTACACGCAGCCATAGAAATCGAAGCCAATGTTATCTTTTATGAAAGATTGGTTATGTTACGCTCTCTTTGAAAAATAACTTTCCTAGCGATGGAATTGTTAGATAAATATGAAAGAAGCAATTCGGCAATTTACGTCTGGTATTTACTTTATCAGCGAAGGAGACAGAGCAATCCCTTTTGTGGTGTTAAACCGTTTCTCATAATTCGATTTTATTTTTTTACATATTCAACCCACTCAAAGAAATCTTCCAAAGGCATGACCATAACTAGTTGAATGTAAGCTAAAATTTGATGATGAACATTTTCTTTAATACTTGTGAGTTTGATTCAACTCTTTTATGGGCAGATTGACAGTTTGGACGAGTGTGAAATCTAATCACTGGCGGCGTTCTACTTGTATAAAAACTGAATGGCGTTTCTATGCCATCCTAAAACCATTAGCAAATTTATCTGTGCGAGCAAACCATGATAATTAAATAAGACCCTTTTGAATGGCATTTCGTAAAGGAAGT
The DNA here is from genome assembly GCA_948470475.1 of Galaxea fascicularis. NCBI lineage: Eukaryota > Metazoa > Cnidaria > Anthozoa > Scleractinia > Euphylliidae > Galaxea > Galaxea fascicularis. Next base: position 35,080,715 of record OX419338.1, read on the forward strand.
AATGGAACGTGGAATTATAACTATTTAATTTGGAGTAAAGGATGAAGGAAACGTTGTTAAATTGCGGTGCGCGTGGGACCGGATTTCCTCTGGATATTTGGTACGTCACTTTGCGTACCATTACCCAGAATTTGTGTCGAGACAAGTCCCACCACAGGCTTTCAAAGGATCTCACAACCAAATACATGATATCGCAGTTGACTTGAGAAGAAACGTTCAAAATTTTCGCGGCTATTTTGTATTTGTAAACAACATTTGTTCGTTCCATTTGAGGAAAAATGTGCTTCACAGATAGCCGCAGCGAAAACTGCAGTGTGGAATGGACATTGAATAATGAGGATATCCAATCAGCACAGAGCTTAAACCTTGTCTTGAGAAATTATTTCATAACATTACTTCTAGCGTTTTGGTATTAAATAATATGGAATAAAAATAACAGACAAACACGAAGGAAAAATATTTTAAGAAATTCACCAATTTCATTTAAAACTACAGGGATCCGTTTCTCGAATCTCCCGGAAACTTTTCGGGCCCGAAAAGCCATTTCTAAAACTGCGATTCACTTATGCTAATTTCAAGAAACGAAAGGGAAAATTTGTGGCAAAATTTCATGGCTGGAAACGTCTTCATTTTTCAGATACCTAGAAAATTATGGTACCCGAAATAGGCCCGAAAAGTTTCGGGGGTTTCGAGAAACGCACGCCAGGGGTCTAATAACTATAAATGTTGAAAGGCTTAGCAACTGGGGCAAATATTTCTATAACAGCAACAGTAAGTTGGAATTTTTTTTTAATTGTCTCTTTTTCTTTTCCTGAATAAAGTTTTCCAATTTGCTTTGACCTTTCTGTAAGTCTCCTCGAGGCTGGACATCAACAATTCAACGCAGAACCCCTTAAATTCCTCTCTATCATCTGCACCGAGTTTTCTCCCCACCTTGTTACGACTTTCCTTGAAGTGAGACTCGCAAATTTTAATGCGTGTTACGAAATCATCGCCAAACACTTTTTTCAGTCCATTCATATTGGTCCCAGCCATGTCAGTACACCAGCCCTTCGCGTTAAAGATTTCAGTTTCATTGCCTACAGCCTTCCTTAACGCTTGGTTTAATAAGGTGCAAAACAACCCTATGGTTTCGGAATTTTCACTCTCGGTTCCCATAACCGCCAATGGGATCTGTCTTAAAGAATACGATGATAAGTACTCGCAGTTAAAGTCACGAGATTCGTGCATCGTTTCACTTTTCCATCAAAGCAATAAAATTCCTCACTAAGGAAATGTTCGAAATGAAAGGTATTTTTGCATCTTATGGGAACTCGGAAAAAACCCGAGCCCCAGGAAATGTTCCCCGTCCTTATTCATCTGAAGAGCAATCCTCCTCTTGTTTGCACACTTTGTTAGCTTGTAAATTAATTTCCGATTCCTCGTCTGGCGCCTTTTTTTTGTTGGTTGTAAACTTCTTTAGAATATGTCTAAACTTTACCTCTTCTGTTTTGTCAGCACCATGCTCCCTCCAGCGGACAACGCTCGTCCCAGTTTGCCAGAGAAGGCCACAACCATTTGGTATGTACAGATGGCGTACGTCATCATCATCATCGTATTGGCGATTTTTGGAAATGGCCTCATATTTGTAGTAATCTGTGTCAACAAACGCCTTCACAGAATTGACAACATTTTCATCGCCAATCTGGCCGTCAGCGACTTTCTCTTTACCCTAATCGAGACTTGTTCGAACACAACTCGGGAAATCAAGCGCAACTGGCAACCCCCCAGCGTTGTGCTATGCTATGTGATAATAGCATCAAGCGTCCTCTGTGCTTCGGCCTCGGTTTTCACTCAAACAGCAGTCGCTGTAAATCGATATCTCGCCGTGACGCGGCCTCTGCAATACCCGACCATTGTAAATGAGAAAAGAGTGTTTGCAACCATTGCTGTGATATGGTGTTGCGCGATTGGTTTGGCTTCTCCTCCCTTGATATGGAGGCCGCTAACTGTTATTTGCGGAAGCGAAGAGTCTTACAAGAAACACGTGAATTATGAAATCGTTTATATGGCGGTTGAATGGATATTTATTTTTGTAGTTCCATTTGGAATTATGTCGTTGATTTATTATCGCATTTACAAAATCGCCCTTGGCCACGCTCAACGGGTACTACCGAGCATATACGAAGATCGCACGACGACTTCTAACATAATTTCCACGACCTCTACAAACACTACAAGCAGAACTGGCAATCACATCACGAACTTCAGACGGGAATTCAAGGCCGCAAAAATGCTTGTGACAATAGCTGGTGCTTTCCTAATAAGTTGGTTTCCTTTTTGTGTGACGCTAACGTTGTGGAAGTTTCAAAACGGCGAGTTCAGCATTAATCCGAAAGTGTTTACTTCATTTCTATACTTGGTGTATACAGTTCCAGCCATAAATCCTGCAATCTACGCATTCTGGAGTCGGGACATCAGACATGGGTTAAAACAGCTTTTGACCTGTTGGAAACAAGAACTTCCGGGCTAAGAGCAAAGAACGAGCTCGCTATAGGTCACATTCACCCTTGTTTTCGAAAAATTGTGTTGCAACACCAGGCAATGAGGTACCAAAACAGTGATGTACCAAAACGTTATCACTGGAAATGAAACAATTATCACAAGAATCAAGCGATTCGCTTAAGATTTCAGAAACAAGGCATGATCTTGGGAAAAGAAAGGTGGGATACATAATAGCTGTGATTCTCAAACAGCAGGGAGTTATGAAGTGAAATTCCCTTGGCGTGTAACTTTTGAATCCTGAAGTAACGTGAGCACCTTGTGCAGCAATAGTTTAAATCATCAACCTGCCATTTAATCGGCATAGTCCTGGTGCCCTGTGCATTCATGTGGACAGTTGGGTAGCGTAGTAGTTCACGGCTTGTTTAAACGGATGCTTTTTTTAAAACAGTTTATCCAATAAACTACTTTCGAAATATTTTTGGCTGGATAGTGAGGCCCAGAGAACCAAAACAAAGGAACATTAAAGATATGTTAATCATCTTCCACAATCCTTTTAATTCGTATTTATTGTTTTGTCCTCTGGGCCTCCTGTCAAGCTGAATTTGATATTTCGAAAGTAACTTTTTTTACGATCAAACTCATTATTACGACGTTTGTATTCGAGATTCTCACCACTGAGATGGAGCTCGGCAGAAGGGGATGAAATCGAACACAGCGTTTGCTAGAAGGTAGGAAGTTAAACAAAGTGAGACTGAAATGAGAACGCCACCTTAGTTCCAGAGAATTTTAAGAAACGTTATCTCCCGCGATTGTTGCTACATTGTCCTTCCCGGCATGCTTGACACCGAGAGGAGTCATGTGACCTCTGCGGCCTTCCATGCCTGACTCTTCCGTCGGTCTCTGTGCTGGGAAATTCATAAAAAGCCTGTAAAGGTATATAAGCAGGAATAAATATTAATGTCCTATATAGAACGCACCTGGCTCACACCTAAAGATAACGAAATACCATAACAATGATTTTTAAAAGCAGCGTCATGCTAATGCAGATAACATCAACTTTTTATTAGTTTGAGTTATCTGGTGGAGGACAATTGCCATAAACCTTACTTTCCAGGACATGCAAGTCTTAATACCCAAGCCCTCATGCGATCATGTGACAAATTACACCATACTTGTTCGATACAGAGTGGCTAAATTTGAAGAAAAAGATAATCAAAACTGATTTTAAAGAGGTCTTGTTATTAAAAGCAGAAAATTGCATGTGTCCAGCTTCCGCGTACACACGGTGAGGTTAATCAAACTTAGACCTTTCATTTTTCATTTCTTTACAAAAAGATTAAACTACACAAAGAGAGCTGCAAATTGGGAATCGGCATCGCTCATATTAGCACACCTTCCAACTTAAAGAAAAACAAATATCAAAGCCAAAATATTTTCGCTTTTGCTCTTTCGAACTGAAGTCTTTATAAAATACGCTTCGGGTACCAAACGCACTCTAGCGTGTTCCAGTAATTAGGACGGGCAAGCCAAAACAACACAAATAAGCATTTCCCAAGGCATGCCCGCTTGGTTTTCTTCTTTGTTTCTTGTTTGCTCATTACTAATATATACGAGAGCTTGCGAAGAGGCTATGCACACTCGTGGCCAGCCGATACATGATATGTCTGAGTTAAAAAGTGTTAATGTGGATTACGAAACGTCAAGTTGTCGAGCAGACTAACCTCCCCGATTTTCTGGTGGACATTGTTCAGGACTTTATTCACTTCCTCCCTGTACCACCTTGGATTTTGGAATTCTTCATTATCGCAAGTCTGACACTGCTGACCATACAACTTGAACCTTAAGGAGTCTAGAAAAACACAAGGAATTCACAAATTGCACAAATTATTCTTGTTATGAACGAGCTAATTTAATTGGGACCCCCCCGTGGGCGTAGAGATTACTCCTTCGTAAGCCTCCTCGTTACTTTTTTTATCAGTCAGGAGGTTAGAGAAACACAGTTTCACTGGTTTGTCCTAAGATCGAGAATAACGGGGATGATTTTGCCATTAAATTAGGACACACGGTTAGAGTAAGGCATTATCTGTCAAGGAGCACTCTTATATTATCTTGGCTAGTAAACGATTACTAATAGGCCATTTCCGAATTACCTCAGGCCTCTTTTTCAAAGCGAGTCTTAGTGCTCATTCTTTGATATGCAAATCAATTTTCATTAACATGAAAATGAGTTTAATTTGCGTGTGGATGAAAATTAATTTGCATATGAAATGATGATAAGCACTAAAACTCTCTTTGAAAAAGAGGCCTGAGGTAATTCGAAAATGGCCTGTTGATGCACCCGATTTAAAAGGCCAAACGATTCTCTTTTTTAATTTTACGCGACTTTGAGGCTAGGTTTTACTTGAAACATTCTCATGTACAGCTAAAAAAGGAATTAAGGCTACAGTAAATATATCCTCTATTAATATTAAAATTCGTGCTTCAGGTTTCGAAAATCTGGGGTGGGGGGGAAGGGGTGGAGCGCAAACAGTTATACCCAGTTCTGATTAGTGCTACTTTCGCTTTGTCACGTACATTCTCCTCCTCCTGCTCCTTCTTCTTCTTCTTCTTCTTCTTCTTCTTCTCCTCTCCTCTCTCTTTCACCAATCTTCTTGAACCAAAATATAACTATTCCTCTCATTGAAGTCCAGGAATTTCCACAATCGCAGGCAAACCTCACTTTGGCACGGTCTTTGTACGTTCGCCATTCTTGTGGCATGGCATCTTTAGTTGGCTCCAGTTTCCACTCGTCCGGACTGAAGGGTTCTTTGAAAATTTGGTCAAAGGTCGTATGCCAGTATTCACGCATTTCTAAATGCGGAGTGACATCATCATCAGACAGTGCTGCCATTCTTCC
>OX419338.1:35096094-35121094 GCA_948470475.1 Galaxea fascicularis
ACTTATCTTATAATGAATAAAATATAAAATGCATATACATCTGTATGGATGACACTGATTAATGCATGCATTAAAATCAACTATTAGTTATTGCATAAAAAACAGTCTTTACAAGTATTGTCCAACAGGCTTGTGAAATTGATCATTTTGATGCGCTTTTTGAAGATGTCCAGTGATTCAGACGATCGAATAGATTTGTGTTAATTTAGAAATCCGAAAGATTTAGACATTTTAAGACCGAAATCCAGATTTCAAAGAATCTGTTATTGCCCCCCCCCCCCCCCCCCCGGAAATGCACCTAGGCCCCAGAGGCTATTTATTAAGTTATCACATTTATATACGGGCAAGAAGGATCTCGCGTGCTGAAGTTCAAAATCCTATTGTACTACAACAGCCTACGCTGACAATAGCAAATTTTTGACTGAGAGCAAGAGCAAAAAGTAGGTCACAATCCCAAGTATTTTCTTTTCACTTTTATTTGGTTTAGGAGACTCATACTCAGACTCATACGTGTAACTAATACAAGCACATGTCAGAGAGAATAAAATTCAACTGTCCTCTTAAACTTTGATACCAAAACTGCAAAACAGAGAGCCAACAATAAGATAAAAGACAAAGAGGCCGAAAATATGTGAACTGGAGTGAAAAGCTCTCCTGGTTAAATTTTCACGAGTTTAGTTCGTCTCTACTTAGAATGGCCGTTTTTATACCAGAGACGCATTATCGTTCCAGACGGATAATGCGTCTCTAGTATAAAAACGGCCAATGTCTACGCAAAATTCAGTCCACTGAGTCAGGAAGCCGAATGTTCAACAAACTACAAATAACTGCATTTCAAAAAATGATTCAACGTGAAAACAATCTTTACTAATTTCTGAGCGACAAGTTTTCAACTTGGCGTCTAATTAATATCGCACTGATAGGATAACGGGAAATTACTAATTATCGTGCTGGCAATGTAGGCAGTCAGTCAAGAATGACTCTTCTGACTAGTTACTCTTCTGACTAGTTCAACAAACTACAAATAACTGCATTTCAAAGAATGATTCAACGTGAAAACAATCTTTACTAATTTCTGAACGACAAGTTTTCAACTCGGCGTCTAATTAATATCGCACTGATAGGATAACGGGAAATTACGAATTATCGTGCTGGCAATGTAGGCAGTCAGTCAAGAATGACTCTTCTGACTAGTTACTCTTCTGACTAGTTCAACAAACTACAAATAACTGCATTTCAAAGAATGATTCAACGTGAAAACAATCTTTACTAATTTCTGAACGACAAGTTTTCAACTCGGCGTCTAATTAATATCGCACTGATAGGATAACGGGAAATTACGAATTATCGTGCTGGCAATGTAGGCAGTCAGTCAGAACGACTCTTCCCGCAGACTATGAAGTTTAGAGACTTACTTTCGCTTGTCCTGTTTAGCCTTATCAGCTTCAGAGAAAATCAAGTCTCCGTGGTGGTTGTGCGTGAACGTTATATCGACGAACCTCCCGCTTGGATTGAAATTAATTTGATAACCGCTGGTATCGATAGTTTCGATTTTCAAATCTTAAAAGTTTCGTTTCGGCAAGATTTCTGCATAGCCCTATACATTAATTATACAGGCAGTTTGTGACTCAAACTCTATTTGTTTTCGGAACAGGGTTAGTATGACAGTGATGCATGTATAATTAATGTATGGGGCTGTGTGGAAATCTTTCGCAGTTTCGAGCGTGTCATTGTCACCAAGAAACCGGTGAGTGCATACCTAATGCAGAGGGCGGATGGAAAATGAAGATGGAAAAATGAGGATACAAAAGTGCGAATGGAAGAAAATTATAACAAATAATTTAAAGAAGAACAATAAATAAATTATATTATAGTTTTAAGAAACCCTTACTAAAAAGACAGATGTAGATAGGAAATTTAGAAAACTCCACACGAAAACAACTCAGAAATTCTAAACTTTAACTACTCAGTGTTGCAAAGTATCATTCTCCTAGGAAGTACACGGTACTTCAAAAATCAGCAGAAATATTCGAATTATTTCGAGACTAAGACACTTTGTCCCTTTAAAAACACTTATAAGTACTTATAATTCTTTAATTTCTCCCTATATATTTTACGGCCTCATTGCCTGGGGCCAAGCTTCCAAAACTCATTTAGAAAAATTCTTATACTCCAGAAGAGGGCGGTTCGCTTGATCAACTTTCTGCCTTTCAGAACGCATGCGATTCCATATTTTGCTCAATCTAATATCCTACCAATCACAATGCTCTACTTCAAACTTTCATCAACCTTAATGCTTGATATAACCACTATGTCCGCACCTCACAATACCTGCAATCTTTTTACTTCTACACAAGACATACATCAGTATAATACCAGCTCAGCATCTTCTGGTAATACTATATTAATCATTCTTGGCTCAATCATCATAAAAACTCTTTTTCCATCGTTGGGGCTAAAATCTGGAACAGCATTCCCGAAAGCTATCGAAGACTACCAAAGCACATATTAAAAAAGAAAATTCAAGCATTACTATTTGTAACTTTAGAAACTCTGGTCAGTTATGCTGACACTAACACTCTTATTTCTGAAATAAAAAAGGCATCTTAATTATAATTCAATCATAACTTATAATATTTTTCTCCACTTATTATCACTTATTTCCTCTCTTAACAAATAATGTATTTAAACTCGCCTTTTTTAACGCCTTCAACTAGTAATTCGTGTTTGTAAGTCCTTAACAACCGTCTGCATAGATTAGCTCGCTATTTGCAGGCGGTGTTCATTGTAAGTAATTTTTTGGAAGACTTATACTTTTAATCGCTATGACAGATCGAAAATGTAACCCAAAAAATCCTACATCCTACAATCGATCACTCGTTCCATTCTCCTTCACGTTTCTAAAGAAGGGAAGCCTACACTGGACAAGTGCAAGTCGCCAGGCGTTATGAGTAAGAACTTATCCGGCATTTTTTAACTAGAGTAAACTGATTGTTATTACACGTTTGCTGTATCACTGAGTTACATTCTTGGTCAACATGGGTACGGAAATCCACCAACCTGTGTTTCAGTCTTGTGTTTTAATGTTCAGTCAAATTGTTATTAATCTTTCCGACTTTTCCAACTTCATCAGATCTATCCGTGTCTACTCTTTCTTTTATTACTAGATTGTGCAACTGCTCCATACAATGAGCTGTATTAGCTTTATGATAGGTGAAAACACCTCCATAATGGTCACAGTTCGCAGGATTAATGGAACTAAACAAGCGATTTGAAATAACTTTGACACCCCCTATTATTTCCAATAGCGAGCCTATGTACACATCCTCAAGGGGCATAGGCTTCTTGCTGACATCAAACAATTCCACTAGCTGGTGAACCAGGTCAGACGATAACACATACGCCGGTCCATTGCAAAATTTCGGATACCTGGTTTTGTTGTACTCCTCAAAAGATACTCCATACTTCCCTCGACGATGGGGAGTCCCGTTATATCGGCACCTTCCCGTATAAAATTTCGTTTCAGGTCTACCAGGCTGTCTTAAAAAGTCCACCAGCTTATAGGTATTAACAAAGACGTCATCGTCTGCCTTAAGAAGAAACTGAAAATCACAGTACTTTGATGCCCACTCTAGTCCCATCTGAGTCTTATAGGTTAGATTCCGATAAGCGTCCTTGAACGTTCCTCTTATCAAATCTCCATGCTTCTTTTCTTCATCGTCTAGGTATTTATTCTGAACGTCGTCTCCCAGGACCTGACCGATAAGGAACACGGTCTTCCACTTTGACATCAAAGAGTGATCAATGGCCCAGGTTTTCCGAATCCCTGATCTTCTATTAAAGTTGATAGGAGTTGAAGGCACCATAATCAAAAGAAACACTTCACTGCTGCATCGCTTTCTAGACGTTAAGTACGTTTTGTGTGGAAGGGAATCTTGTTTGATTGGCCAGGGCTGTGTTAGAGCAGTCATTTTCGTCTCGGTTGGGAACGTCATCTGCCTCTGTCTGTTTGCTATAATATTGGACTTCGGATACAGCATCGTGTAAAGCCAAACAACATTTAAACTCGAGATGACGATGACATTTAAAACCATAAAATAGCGTAATGGCTTTTTCTGCATTATAGCTTTCATAACTGTGGTCATCTGGATCCCGAAGCACGGCGTTAGGGGTTTCCCTGCAGAGCAAGAATAGGTGGATGCTATTTCAGTGATCACGAAGTAAAGCTGGAATGAAATGGAAACTCAGATTTGTGCCCAACATTTCGTGTCTAAAAATTTCAGTAGAGTTTTAATTATAATAAAAATAAATACTGTGTTTATAGTGGAAGTGCACTTAGCTATCCAAGCTAGTTTACAGGCACCCCACTTAAATCCCAAGAAACAAATAATTCAAATAAACTTAACATGATAAGAATCCCAACCGGCAACCATTTAGGCATTTACCAATTACAATCAATATGAGCGTATCAGTAAGTAATAAATACTTTTGAAAAAATCCTTTATATAAATACAAAATAATGACATCTTAAAAGCTAATCGACCGATCCTAATTACTATTCATGATTAATGTTCGTCTATAAAGCGGTAAACTTAACAAAATCAAGAATCAGTAGAAAACAAAGGTAAAATGGGGGCGAAATCAAGAAATCAGAAACATTATTAGATGTTGTGATGAGTATTTCTTCATCATTGAGTTTATCACCTTACTGCCAAAATAATTATCATTACTTAGTAGAATATTTAAGAGGATACAATGAATCTTTTTCTTGAACACTTGTGTTAGTGATTTCCTTCTGCAAATTATAGCTTGTTCCACCATTTACGGCCAACTCGCTCAAGGGAAGGATTTTCGAATTCTCTCCATTTGTAGATTGATTTTTTTTAATACAAAAATTTACTTTACGAGGACGACCGCGTATTATAAGAATGAACGTTCGAAGAATGCTGCGTAGGGGTCACAGGCACTCTACCAGGTGCAAGTCTGTTATAATGTCATGCATCAACATTATCACATTTTTGTAATACAATAAATGTGTTGGTAAAATACTGTTATTATTTAACAAAAAGCGGTATAGCATGGACTTGTCTGTCACAGAGATGGATAAAACGAACAGCTCGCTTTTGCAGGGTTAAAATCAGTATCATTACGTTATAATTCGCCTCGCACAAACGAACGTAAATTATTTTCCATTTTCATGCTGTAAAATTCCTGACAACAAACTCAATGATGGATTGGATGCTAAGGCAATAGGCCTTCCATCCTGTTCGGTTAGGCAAGCGTGATGCAAATTTTTTTAATTTTTTCTTCAATCAAGAAGTTTTAATCTCACATCGGACTCCAAAAACCCCATGCAAACATTGTTATTTCCGACACCCTACCCTAGTCTACCCGAACAATTCCCCCCCCCGGAAATGCACCTAGGCCCCAGAGGCTATTTATTAAGTTTTCACATTTATATACGGGCAAGAAGGATCTCGCGTGCTCAGTGAAGTTCAAAATCCTATTGTACTACAACAGCCTACGCTGACAATAGCAAATTTTTGACTGAGAGCAAGAGCAAAAAATAGGTCACAATCCCAAGTATTTTCTTTTCACTTTTATTTGGTTTAGGAGACTCAAACTAAGACTCATACGTGTCACTAATACAAGCACATGTCAGAGAGAATAAATAAATTCAACCGTCCTCTTAAACTTTGATACCAAAATTGCAAAACAGAGAGAGCCAAAAGTGAAAGAGTGAAAAGCTCTCCTGGTTAAATTTTCACGAGTTTAGTTCGTCTCTACTTAGAATGGCCGTTTTTATACCAGAGACGCATTATCGTTCCAGATGGATAATGCGTCTCTAGTATAAAAACGGCCAATATCTACGCAAAATTCAGTCCACTGAGTCAGGAAGCCGAATGTTCAACAAACTACAAATAACTGCATTTCAAAAATTGATTCAACGTGAACGGCAATCTTTACTGTTGCAATTCCTGAGCGACAAGTTTTCAACTTGGCGTCTAATTAATATCGCACTGATAGGATAACGGGAAATTACGAATTATCGTGCTGACAATGTAGGCAGTAAGTCAAGAATGACTCTTCCCACAGACTATGAAATTTAGAGACTTACTTTCGCTTGTCCTGTTCAGCCTTATCAGCTTCAGAGAAAATCAAGTCTCCGTGGTAGTTGTGCGTGAACGTTATATCGACGAACCTCCCGCTTGGATTGAAATTAATTTCATAACCGCTGGTATCCATAGTTTCGATTTCCAAATCTTAAAAGTTTCGTTTCGGCAAGATTTCTGCATAGCCCCATACCTTAATTATACATGCAATTTGTGACTCAAATTTTCGGAACAGGGTTAGTATGACAGTGATGCATGTATAATGTATGGGGCTGTGTGAATCTTTCGTAGTTTCGAGCGTGTCATTGTCACTAAGAAACCGGTGGCTCATCCTCGGTGTAAAAACCTGTGAAGCTCACGAGTGACGTAAAACACAGACAACAAAACAGTATAAACAATAGCGTGCAGCAAAACAAAACCTCATAAAACAAAGAAAACCTCGTCAGGTTTTTACACCGAGGCTGACCCAAACCGGTGAGTGCATACCTAATGCAGACGGCGGATGGAAAATGAGGATACAAAAGTGCGGATGGAAGAGAATTATAACAAATAATTTAAAGAAGAACAATAAATAAATTATAACAGCACAGTAATAATTAGAATGTTAAAGACAGATGTGGATAGGAAATTTAGAAAACTCCACGCGAAAACAACTCAGAAATTCTAAACTTTAACTACTGCTGCAAAGTATCATTGCATTAGGAAGTACACGGTACAAGTGCAAGTTGCCAGATGTCATGAGTAAGAAGAAACTGATTGTTATTAAGGACCGTGCAAACGGATGCAACATTGCCGTGTAACAACTCTCAACATTGTTGGGTGTTACATGTTGCGTCCGTTTGCATACCCTGTTACATGTTTTTGCGTGTTGTTGGGAGTTGTTGCACGACGTTTGAAACTGGTCTTTTGAGCCAACAACTCCCAACATTTCTTTTTTTCCGTGATCACTGAGGCGTGGCACAACAATGTTGCACTCGTTTGCACAACTCTTCTCAAACTCATTAATTATTCGTGCAGCTCTTACCCAACCAGAGCACCTTATTCTGGTCAGGTGGATCGATTTAGAAACGCAACGAAAAACGAGTTGAAAACCACGGCGTGTTTGGAAATAATTTCAAACACGGATGTAAATTTTCTTTATCTGCATATTCATAAAACAAGGAAAACACATGACGATAAACAACTTTATAGACAACAAATGATAATTACAGATAATTTTCTCTATTGATAGATTTTAAAGCAAGTTTAAAATGACAAGAAAGATAGACACCATAGAAAACATAGAAAAATAACCCTAAATAAAACTAGACTATTTAGATATAAGAATAAATAATGACAAATGCTACATAACAGCAACAAACTGCACCTTTTATCCGAAGCTTCGAGAGCATTAAAACTGGTCTAACTTCTAATTGTTCTCCTCCATGAAACAACGTGTTCAAAAATAGGAGTCGCTCATTTGTTTTTGCATCGCGTCAAGTTTGAAATAGCCCATTTCCGAATTCATGTCTGCCTCCTCTTCAAAGCGAGTCTAAGTGCGAAGTCTTTGTGATGGTAATTAGTTCTACTTTACATATGAATGAAAACTAATTTTCATAACAAAAACTTTGCACTTAGACTCGCTTTGAAGAGGAGGCAGACATGAACTCGGAAATGGCCTATTGCGTTTACGACACACCTTCCCTCATCGTTCACGGTTTTCGGCTTGGAGAGAAACGCGCTCTGAAATCACAATGCGACCGGTAGGTGACAACGTGGAATGCAAAAACAAATGACTGAATTATTATCAGAAACCAGCAAGCAGCAAGTAGGGTGACAGATTCATATTCCGCGTGCCAAAAACAATACAATTCAGAAAATGTATTCAAATGATAATTTAAAGTAATTGTCTTTGTTGGAGAAGTAACAACAACACCAGCTTTATTACTAAATAAAAGTTAAACTTAATTCACAACATAATCTGTTAATACAAGAAAGGTAACATTTACTCAGAATAACTGAAAAGCTAATCGAAAATCGAGCTGAGTAAAACTAAGTAATGTTTAAGTATAGAAGGTAGGTTGGCACTAAAGCTAGAGCAAAGCAGATGATACGTCAATCATGTAAAAGAAAAACAGACAAAAAGAATAAATCAATCAATAAATGATAGAATAAATCAATAAATGAATAAATATGTAGCAGTTGAAAACTCATGAACAGTAAGACTGTAACATGTTAAACTTGACTTTGTTTTTAAAAAGCGTTGGAGTCGCCGTGATACATGTATCTTTTTAGCATCGCATATAGAGCTACGGTTGTCGTTTATAGTTTACAGTGTTTCGTTATATCAAAAGAACTTGTCTGATTGCCTTGAATGATTGCCCTTACAAAGAGTGTCTTCCTTTTTTGACTACAGAAAATGGCAACCGCACCCATAGATACGTGAAGGAAAAAACACTTGAATTGTAATTTTGTCGAAACGTGCTACGTACACGCGGGACATAGTTTGCTGGGTCTCCGTTACCGCCATGTCCCTTGTCAACCATAAAGTTTCGTTAGTAACAACTTTAAGTGCCCAGATGTTATAAGTTAGAACAGTGGTGTTTTGAGTCAGCAGTGTTGTAATGAGAGCATGCGCATTTAAGTGAGGTGGTTCCTACTATGGCCGCCAAGTTCATAACGTGTTGATATGGTGTGTATTTTTCATCAGTTTAAATACGTCCCAAGGTGAACCCTCCTTCGCCTTTTCATTATTTGACATACAAAAACTCATAAACTAAAAGAAACGGATTGTTATTACACATGTTTGCAATATCAGTTACTTTCTTGGTCAACATGGGAAATACCTATGTGCTCATGGGCACAGAAATAGGCCAACCTGTGTCTGAGTGTTCTGTGTTTTAATGTTAAGCCAAATTGTTGTTTATCTTTCCAACTTTCCCACGTTCATCAGACCCGTATCTTCCCTTTCTTTCATCGCTAGATTGTACAACTGTTCCATACAATGAGCCGTCGGAGTACTATGTTTGGTGAAAACACCTGCATAATGGCTGCAATTCCCATGTAAAGAAAACAAACGATTTGAGGCAATTTTGACTCCCCCGATTTTTTCCACTAACGATCCTATGTACACATCTTCAAGAGGAAAAGGTTTTTTGCCGACATCAAACGTTTCCACTAGCTGGTGAACCAGGTCAGACGATAACACATACGCCGGTCCATTGCAAAAGTTTGGATACCTAGTTTTATTGTATACCTCCCACGATATTCCATATTTCCCTCTACGCATGGGAACCCTATTACAGCAGCAACGCCCCGTGTAAAATTTGGTTTTAGGTGTGCCAACCTTTTCCAAATACTCGATCAGTTTATTGGTATTAACAAAGACATCATCGTCTGCCTTAAGAAGAAACTGAAATTCACAGTACTTTGATGCCCACTCTAGTCCCATCTGAGTCTTATAGGTTAGATTCCGATAAGCGTCCTTGAACGTTCCTCTTATCAAATCTCCATGCTTCTTTTCTTCATCGTCTAGGTATTTATTCTGAACGTCGTCTCCCAGGACCTGACCGATAAGGAACACGGTCTTCCACTTTGACATCAAAGAGTGATCAATGGCCCAGGTTTTCCGAATCCCTGATCTTCTATTAAAGTTGATAGGAGTTGAAGGCACCATAATCAAAAGAAACACTTCACTGCTGCATCGCTTTCTAGACGTTAAGTACGTTTTGTGTGGAAGGGAATCTTGTTTTATTGGCCAGGACTGTGTTAGAGGAGTCACTTTCAACGACAGCGTTTCTTTCATCTCGCTTGACAACGTCATCTCCTTCTGTCTGTTGTTTACATGATCTTTACCTACAATATTGGTCTTCCGATACAGGATCGCGTAAAGCCAAACAACATTTAAACTCGAGAAGATGATGACATTTAAAACCATAAAACAGCGCATCTTTTTCTGCATTATAGCTTTCATAACTGTGGTCATCTGGGTCACAGAATCCCGAAGCACGACGTTAGGGGTTTCTCTGCAGACCAAGAATAGGTGGATGCTATTTTAGTGATCATGAAGTAAGGCTAGAATGAAATGGACTCAGACCCAGACTCAGGGTCCCAAAGGAGTTCAGGGCTTCAGGGCTCTGGGCCTAAAAGGGTAGGGCTTCAGGGCTACTAGATTACGTTTTCGGAGCTCTCGGGCTCCATAACATTTGCTCCGGGCCCCATGGCAAAACCGTCACGGTTCTGAGGCCATAGGGGGCTCCAGCTGTCTCCAGGAACCCCCCGCCCCCCTCCCTTTGGAACCCTGACTTCCCAAAGTTTTGTGTCGCACATTTTTTAAACCTCTTATCAGTAGTATCGTTATCCGGCCTAAGAGGTGATGAAATTGTATTTTGTTCATACTGCTAAAAATAGTTCGTTGGCAAATATAATGATATGAAGATTATATGATCATTGTAATGCGGATAGGAAAATGCGGAGCGAAACTGATCGTCTCTCAGTTTGGCAGGCCGCTAGAGTATTAGCGAAAAGAAAGCCTAAAAAAAATAAGGCTTAAGTGGGATTAGAACCCAGGTCCTGTATGATACAGTGCAGTGCTCTACCTACTGGGCTACCAAGCCATCTTATAGAGCCGCTTAATTTGCTGGTTCGTACGATACCCCCAGCGTTATTTTTGTGTGTTTTTCAGATGAGTCGCGTCAGTGACTCGCACTTGTCTCCACTAGCAGAAAGGAACGGCTGCTCTGTAGGCTACAGTCTGCGCTAAAAAGCCGGTTGAGACACATCTCGCTCTCCTGCCCTCCTACAATGTTGGTTCACAGGTTTGTGAAGGAAATTGCGAGAAACAACATTGAGAGGGAAAGGAGCGCAGCCCAGGGTACCACATCTGTGTACTGTATGCTGTCTCAAGGAGTTTGTCGCAGACTGTAGATACCACTCAGTGAAAGATGAAATAGATGAAGCCAGACAACTGATTTTTTGATCCTGTCAATCGGCCCTAAACAACCACACAACACGTTGACAGTATATAGAAAATCAACCCAGGCCCCGAAGGTTATTTATCAGTCAAGTTTCATATTAACACATAGTTTCGACTGTTTCCAAATCTCCACAGCAATTTTTCGAGCACGTTGTCGTCACCAAGAAACCCCAGGAAAAGTGTAGTAAGCATGAAACGTTATTACGTTAATGTAATATAAATAATCCATGCCTTATTTTAACTCTTTAAGGTCCAAATTTTCTTAGCTCTGTTTTGACTATAGGCGACGAAGACAGTCTCGTCATTCCATATAAGGCGTTTCCTTAACAAGTTTTGCTGGTCTACAACACCGAAGGTTTCGTCCTTCTTCTCGCGCTCCTTACGCTAGCCGTTTGGTGTTTGTCAAGCGAGCACTCGAGGTTGAATTTGATATTTGATTTACAAGTGTTTTACGATCCATTTGCCAAATCAGAAGACTCCAGCCTGGTGCTTAACACTTTAACTTCTAGAAATGAGTAGTATGTGACTTCTCCTCATAGACTATGAAATTTAGAGACTTACTTTCGCTTGTCCTGTTCAGCCTTCAGCTTCAGAGAAAATCAAGACTCCGTGGTGGCTATGCATGAACGTTATATCGACGAACCTCCTGCTTGGATTGAAATTCATCACCTCTGACGTATCCATAGTTTCGATTTCTAAATCTTAAAAGTAATTTCGAGCGTGTCATTGTCACCAAGAAACCGGTGTGTGCATGCCTAATGCAGAGGGCGGATGGAATTTAAAATGAAGATGGAAAAATGAGGGTAGAAAAGTGCGGATGGAAGAAACCTATAACAAATAATTTAAAGAAGAACAAAAAATAAATTATAACAGTACAGTAATAATTTGAATAATAAAGACAAATGTGGAAAGGAAATTTAGAAAACTCCAGGTAAAAACGACTCAGAAATTCTAAACTTTAACTACTGCTGCAAAGTATCGACAGGAGTGCTACTGCTTTTCAAGAAACCCGAGTCCAGTTTATTTCAAACGAATGCAGGATTTAGAAGAGAAAACAACAAGTGGAACATTTTATTGTGACACCACATCATTAAGTTATTCTTACAACGTGAAAGAAAGTTAAAAGCAAACCAGTTTCTTGCGATGAAAATAACAGGTGATAGCTATTATGTGAGAGTGCCGCTCATTTGTAAACCATCCAGAAAAACCAGAGGAAAGCACTAATTAGTATGCAGGAAGGCAGAGGAACGCAAAGTTCTTGTTAGAGGAACGTAGGGAAAGGCAGAAACGAGAATTAATTTTGCTGACCTATCACTACCACTTTAACCCTTAAGACCCTAAGAGTGATCAGCATCAAATTTCTCCTTGTAATATCACCGCTATATGAAACAGAGTGGTCATGAGAATTAAGGATATCATCACACGAGATGAATACAAGAAGTCGAAGTTTCAAAAAACACTTGCGCGCGTCAGGATAAAATCACACATACCTGAAGAATACAAAGGTTTTTGAATGCAAATTGTACAACTATTTTGGATGACAAAAGAATAAAATTATATGCTTTTTTTTATCCCGACGCGCGCTCGTGTTTTTTGAAACTCTGACTTCTCGTATTTACTTGATATTTTAACTATTTCTCCCTACTACTTCTAAAGGAAATGTGTAGGCGCAACAAATGAGAATATAAATTTTGATCTTAGGGTTTAAAGGATGAAACAGCTTATACATTCTGCTTTGAAGGAAAGGAATAACTGAAAAGCTAATCGAGCTGAGCAAAACTAAGTAATGTTTAAGTATAGAAGGTAGGTTGGCACTAAAGCTAGAGCAAAGCAGATGATAAGTCAATAAAAGAAAAAAAGACCAAAAATAAATCAATCAATCAATAAATAATAGGAAAAAATCAATAAATGAATAAATATGTACCAGTTGAAAACTCATGAACAGTAAGACTGTAACATGTTAAACTTGACTTTGTTTTTAAAAAGCGTTGGAGTCGCCGTGATACATGTATCTTTTTAGCATCGCATATAGAGCTATGGTTGTCGTTTATAGTTTACAGTGTTTCTAATATGTTTCACATTCTTAGGAAATGCTCTAGCAAATTTGATTGCCTTCTGTACGAAATGTCCTTTATTCGCGAGCACAAACCATGTCTAAATATTCAAAGTGACTCGATAAAAGCAAAACGTTTGACCTAGCCTCTAGGGACTAAGAACTTGAACTTGAACATTAATATTCTTGTCATCTGTTGAATATCATATTTTGACCTGATGATGGTGTCATGAGGACACCGAAACGTTGTCTAATATAAATATAATTCTACCCGTAATTTTCATTATCAAATACATTTAAGTTGTTTGTAAATTTCTAAAGTAATTTCAAAAACTCGTGCTTCGGCTTTCATCAGATTTCCAAACGCTCAAAATGTTTTCTCGCGTTTGGAAACCTGATGAAACTCTCGCATTCGTTTTTGAAATATTACATCCGACATTGTTGCAGCCACGCACGCGCATTACATATGGTCTCCCTGGACATGGCAGCCCAATTGAAGTTTGCAAAGTCTTATGGGTCGTACCCTTCCCATTATACATTGCGTGTCTTCACATTGCTGCAAGTTGTTGCATCCGTTTGCACACCACTACCAACAGCATCCAACATTTGCCGGGCCAACAATTCCCAACAACGTTGCGTTCATTTGCACGTAGCTTTACATTCTTGGTCAACAAAGGCATGTGCGCCAACCGCGGTGTCTCAGTCTTGTGTTTTAATTCAGCCAAATTGTTATTTATTTATCTTTCCGACTTTTCCAAGGTCATCAAACCCGCCTCTACTCTTTCCTTCATCGCTAGATTGTACAACTGTTCCATACAATGAGCCGTCTTAGCTCTATGGTAGCTGAAAACACCTCCATAATGTCCACATTTCCTAGGATCAATGGAACTAAACAAGGGATTTGAGATAACTTTCACTCCTCCCATTATCTCCAATAGCGAGCCAATGTACACATCTTCAAGAGGCATAGGCTTTTTCGTGACATCAAACATTTCTACTAGTTTGTGAACCAGGTCAGACGATAACACATACGCCGGCCCATTACAAAAGTCCGGATACTTGGTTTTGTTGTATTCCTCAAAAGATATTGCATACTTTCCTTTACGAGCGGGAACTGAGTTATGCTGGCACCTTCCCGTATAAAACTTCGTTTTAGAAGTACCAGGCTCTCTTAAAAAGTCCATCAGCTTATAGGTACTAACAAAGACGTCATCGTCTGTCTTAAGAAGAAACTGAAATTCACAGTATTTTGATGCCCACTCTAGTCCCATCTGAGTCTTATAGGTTAGATTCCGATAAGCGTCCACGAACGTTCCTCTTATCAAATCTCCATGCTTCTTTTCTTCATCGTCTAGGTATTTATTCTGAACATCGTCTCCCAGGACCTGACCGATAAGGAACACGGTCGTCCACCTTAATATCAAGGAGCTATCAATGGCCCAGGTTTTCCGAATCCCTATTCTTCTATCAAAGTTGCTTGGACTTGAAAATACCATGATCAACAGAAACACTTCACTGCTGCATCGCTTTCGAGACGCCAAATACGTTTTGTGTGGAAGGGAATCCTGTTTTATTGGCAAGGACTGTGGTAGAAAGGTCGCGTTTAATGACAGCGCTGCTTTCGTCTTACTTGGCAACGTCATCTGCCTCTGTCTGTCTCCTATAATATTGGACTTCCGATACAGGATCTTGTAAAGCCAAACAAGATTTAAACTTGAGAAGATTATAACACTTAAAACCATAACATAGCGTAATGGCCTTCTCTGTAGCGTTATAGCTTTCATAACTGTGGTCATCTGGATCACAGAATCCCGAAGTACGTTAGGGTTTCTCTGCAGAGCAAGCGTAAGATGAATGTTATTTCAGTGATCATGAAGTAAAGTTGGAATGAAATGGGAATAACAGATTGTAGTGTACTGCCTAAAATTCTGTGTCGCAGATTTTTTAAAGCGCTTATCTAGCCTGGATAATCTTACTATCATTATCCGGCCTAACAGGGGAAGTAACTGTTTTTTGTTTATAATGCTAAAATAGGTCGCTGGTAAATATAGAGATATGAAGATTACACGTTCATTGTAACGCGGATAGGTGAATGAAGATGGGGAACTGAACGTCTCAGTTTGCAAGGCCGCGAGTACCTAAAAATAGAATCAGGCTTAAGCGACTACGACTACGACTTATAAGAAGAACTTGTGGAACCCAGGCTAACACTGATGTTATCAAAAAGCTTTATATTCATCTTGTTACAGGGGCACAAAACGACCCGTTTGTTGAAAAATGTATTATCATACCCCAGTTAATAAAACTAAATGTTATTAAGGCATTTTCAGCTGTTTTTCAATGTTGCTGGGAAAAAATTATCTTTCCTTTTTGCCAGCAAGACACACAAGAAATTTCCCAGCCAGCTAGATAAAATTGGTTGATTTCCCAGCCAGCTGATCAAATTTATTAATCAGCCAGGAATTAAATTAATTAGTTAATTAATTTAAATAAATGAAAGGAATAATAATAACAATACTTACATTAATGATGATAATGCTAATAATGATAATGATATTTCGAGAACGGCTTAACACTGATTCTTGGGTTAGTATGATATTGTATTTGTACTGCTGTCTCGAGCGGTTTGAATTTTGGGAAACTATTGTCAGCCCGCAAAGTGAGCACAAAATTCATAATAACTAGCGGCATTGCACACAAAAGCAATCATTTAAAATACTTGCTTGGATAAACCTGCATTCTCTACAATGATATCTATTCATTTTACATATTTTGGATGATTTGAGTTACATGAATGTTTACATGTTTACATCCAGTACATCATTGCTTAAAGGGCTGCCAAAACCTAAAATTTTATTTTTAAAAACAAAAGTTGAAATTAAAAATGATTGAATTATTAGCAGCAACTTGATTTGGCCAAACAAAAACGACTTTTTCGAAATGTAAGAAATGTTAACAAGGAGCTGAAGGAGTAACAGGGGACTTGAATGTTATGTCATACAAACTAAGACTGAAGATTACCAAGACAATTTGACAAGCTGATGAACATTCAGAATAGTAGATATATTTTCAAGACAACATACAACATACAGCTGAACATAAACCTTTTCGGTATTAACACGTTGTCTCCTACAAAGTTCAGTGCTTGTTATGTATATGTGCATTTTGCATTATCAAGGTATTAACACCTTCTAAAAATCAAAAACAAAGATCGACAATTCTCTATAATTGCTTGACTTTGAGGAAGGAGACATCGCCAAGCATACTGTTCTGTTGACCTACATGTAAATTCACAGCATTTCAGGCATTTGCAGCATCTGCCACTTGCCAAATTGCACAACTGGCTTATAACTCTCTTGTCACGCCCCATCGGTATGTTAACAAATAAATGATATGTAAAAAGTTACAGTTCTACTGATGTTTCTCAGCTCTCATCATCCGTACAACATGGCACAATCTCAAAAGCAATAAAACAGTAACATTAATAGCCTTAAGGTTAAAATGCTTGACTTTATTTGGCATGAACAACGATTTAAATAAACCCACCATATGAAATGAAAAACAAAACACCAGTTTAAAGTGCTTTAGAGAAGGTGGTTCAGAAAAGCAACATCAGTATTGCAATGCACTTGATTGTTTTGAGGTTCAATATAACATCTTAAAAAAATACATTAAACTATTGTCAACTGTATTATCAATTGCACAAAAGGAAATGAGCAAAAAGGAGCAAGTCACAGCACAAAGAAAATTAAAATTAATTTTGAATTGTAAGACTGGTTGTGTTAGGAAACTGAAGATTTTGGCTGAGCTGTTACACAGCGACAAACCTTTTGGTATTAATTTAAATGGTTGACTGCTGCTGTCCATCTTGAATAAGCTCCAAAAGGAATTTCCTCCTAAAATAGGATGTTTCTTTGTATGTCCAAGTTAATGGTTCTCCATGGAAGAAGTTTCTGGCAGCCATTAGTGTCGCCACGCCACAACTTGATGTTACCATGGCTGACCAAACTGTTGAGCATCTTCCTCCCAATGACATGGATGTGCGCCCATTCACATTAAGGGAGAATGGAAACTTAATAGACAACTAAATACAGGGCCACATAGAAGACAAAGTTCTCAGCTAGTACAAACAATGAATGCCCTAACCCAACTGGTTGGAAGAGAGAGGGTCGTAAGAATGAACAACCAACGAATGCCCATCGTCAAAAGCCTAACTCAACCTGATGGAAGAGAGAGGGTCGTAAGAATGAACAACCAATGAATGCCCATCGTCACAAGCCTAACCCAACCTGATGGAAGAGAGAGGGTCGTAAGAATGAACAAACAATGAATGCCCATCGTCACAAGCCTAACTCAACCCGATGGAAGAGAGAGGGTCATAAGAATAAACAAACAATGAATGCCCATCGTCAAAAGCCTAACTCAACCTGATGGAAGAGAGAGGGTCGTAAGATGAACAACCAATGAATGCCCATCGTCACAAGCTTAACCCAACCGGTTGGAGGAGAGAGGGTCGTAAGAATGAACAAACAATGAATGCCCATCGTCACAAGCCTAACTCAACCCGATGGAAGAGAGAGGGTCATAAGAATGAACAAACAATGAATGCCTATCGTCACAAGCTTAACTCAACCCGATGGAAGAGAGAGGGTCATAAGAATGAACAACCAATGAATGCCCATCGTCACAAGCTTAACCCAACCGGTTGGAGGAGAGAGGGTCGTAAGAATGAACAAACAATGAATGCCCATCGTCACAAGCCTAACTCAGTTTGGTTTTGTACAGAGACAGAGTATAACTAAAGATAATTTGTGAGTTTTGAAAAGGAGCAGTGAACAATCTGCCAAATAAAAAAAATTAGTGCTGTTGATCGCAATAACAATTTTACTGTAAATGTTGCATTGCTGACAGGTACATTGTATGAACAATAGTATAAATGTCTTAATGAACCACCCAACCCAACACAAAACAGCTCATCATCAGATGCATTCTGACCAGCAAAACCACAGTCTGGCCAGAACCAACAAATGTTTCTTACTCAGAGAAAAAAAAAACAGCCTAAGAAACACCTGCAAATACGAACCTACATTTTTTAGGTCTGACAAAATAGGGATACTTCTTGGCAATTTAGGTTAAGAAGGTTTTTTATAAGGTCCTTAATTTCTATGAAGGTGAAAGTTAATGATTGCCAGTTTAAATAATCCTGGATTAGTAGCGGAGCTCCGCGCGCGTCGAAAGCTCGCTAGCGCGGAGCACCATTGCTAAGAAAATATGGTAACCCATCCATCTGAGAAATTTTGGTTTTGACGTTATCGTACGACAGACCGACCGACCGTCCGACCGTACGTACGTCCACCCCATCATGTAAGCCAAAGTCAAATGTGATACTCCAGTTAACCCTTTCGTGTGCAAGCTCGCATATAGGCGCGCTTCCATATGGACTGTTTTTGGAAAGATCATTTGCCCCTACACGCAACTCTCAACCCGCGTTTTTGTGGCGGGAAATTGCATGGCCAAATTTTGAAGACAGTTTTGTCTATTCGTTGGCGGAGTATCAGTGACAAACAGCGGGAGAAAGATCACGAGCAAACCGGCTGAATTGTATTGTCGAGCAACGGGAGAAAGAACAACAAAAAGCTCGAGAAAAGAGACGAAATTATAGAAGTGAGGAAAAGCAAAAAAGAGAGCGTCTCTTATCAAGCTGTAAAAACATTACCAAGTGTCCAGGAGTTTTAGCTTTTCCTCGTGTTTGCCTGCAGAAGCTTGCATGAAGAGAAAAGATCGTGTGGTCTGGCAAGGTTTCAGTAATTAGCCGCTGTCTTCGGGCCTTGCTGTGGCGGTATTAAAGTGGACGGTTTTGCCGCTAAAATCCTTAATTGAACAAGCTTCCTTGATAGGCATGAGACGTAATAAGACTTACTTTTGTGTGAAATGGCCGCTTCTGCTTAAGCTCTGCGTTCGGAGTGATTGTTGACTGACTAGTACTCCTGTTTTGTCTTTTATATGGCCATTTATGCCAAGACAATTGAATAGCGATTTGTCTCGGTTTGTTACTTGCCTTATTTTTTCCGATTTCTACGACAAACGTCGCATCGGTTTCTTTTTTTCTTCCGTTTTATTGTTTTCACGCTTCCATCTCAAATTGGTTTGGACTCTTGTTTTTTCCAAATGTTTTCTATCCAGTATTTCATCTTGGATCCTAAAACGTTTCGTTTTTTCCTGCTGTCGCTCATTTTAGGGCACAAAATTTGTTGAAGAAAAGCCAAGCGAAGTCCGGACGGTTTATAACCTCGGCCCCGCTTAGTAAGTTTGACATTTGGAAAACTCTCGCAAAGAACAACGTCTTGCCAAAAGTAAACGCGATTTTTAACAGCTGCAGCATTGGAAATGCCAGCAATATGTTGCCCCTCGCAGCAATTCTTAGCAAAGCAATGATTTTGTGTGAAATGACGGCTATTATGTCAGCTCTGCGTTCGGAGTGATTATTGACTGACCTAAAGCTGTCCGCATCCGCAGGTTAGTATTCCTGTTTTGTCTTTTATACGGATACTTATGTCAACAACACTCGGACTAGTGATTTGCTGAGGTTGCTCACGAGTTATGTTTGTTACTTGTCTGATCTTTCTAATTTCTACGAGAAACGCCGAAGAAACATTCGTATCGTTTTTTTGTTTTCTTACGTTTTGTTGTTTTCACGCTTTTATCTCAAATTGGTTTGGACTAAGGGACCGTTCATTTTTTGAGGGATAGGGGGGGCTGGTGGGATTTGGGGGAATGCCATGTAGCAATTGTATGACCCCCCCTCAAAAGGAATTTTTTTGCGTTGACCCCCCCCCACCCTCCCTCCTCCAAAAATTAAACTTTAATAGTTTTTCGATATAAACGTTGTTATAAAGGAGTTTGTTACTTTGGAACTGTTTTAGAGTGATTTTACTTAACCTGTGAAACAGTATCTAACTATCAGTGCGAAAAAGTTATAATTAAACAAAAGAAAACAACAGAATTAATGTGTATTATTATATGGCTGGTGGTTGTACACGATATAACGCGCGCTCTGATTGGCTAAGCGAAGCGAAGCGCTAGGGCATTATTCTCCCGTAATGCCCACGGGCCGATTACGGATGATGCAAATTAGGAACAAAAACAACAAAAAGTCATCCAAAGGCCACATTTGTTTTATTTACATTGAAAATTGGTGCCTCTAGAGCAAAAAACTGAAAAGACGATCAGGAAAACTGTTAGCGAAACGTTTGACCGAGTTTGGAAAAAATTAATGAATAGATTACCGTGAAGCGACGACTTGTGCTTGAACTATTTTTTTTTCCCTTAGAACCGTTATGTTAGCCATATAATAAACAACTTAATAACCTCGACCGTTCGGTCGTTACGGGAAAATCTCAAACCTCGGCCTAGCTGTATTGACCTCGCTATCGCTCGGTCAATATGGCAAGGCCTCAGTTTGAGATTTTCCCGTAACGACCTCACTCTCGGTTATTAAGTAGTTATTATTAATTGTAATTGTATAGTATCTATTTCACGGGTTATGTAAAATCACTCTAGCATAGAACAGATGTTCATATTTCGTGAATAAAGCAGAATTTCTTATCAATTTGTGAAAACTTCATTCCACTTTTTTTTATCTCAGAATTTCGCCTGACCCCCCCTTTCCTTCTTTTTTTTGGGGGCAGCCCCCCCTTTAAAGCCATATTTTTTCGCGTGCCCCCCCCAAATCCCACCAGCCCCCCCCTATCCCTTAAAAAATGAACGGTCCCTAAAAAATGCTCGTGTTTTTTCCAAATGTTTTCTATCCAATATTTCATTAGTGGATCTTAAAACTCGTCGTTTTCTCAGCTGTCGCTCATTTTTGGGCACAAAATTCGTTGAAGAAAAGCCAAACAAAAGTTCGGACGGTTTAAATCCTCGGCTCCGCTTTGTTAGGAACAAGAGCCGGATTGACATTTGGAAAACTCTCGCAAAGAGCGACAACTCCTTGCCAAAGTAAACACGATTTTTAACAGCTTTAGCATTCGAAATGCCAGCAATATGTTGTCCCTCACAGCAATTCTCGTTGTTAGTTAAAAAATCGTAGACTTGACGGGCTAATTGCAGTAAAAACTTCGTCTTTAATTCAACGTTTATGGACAAATGTTTTTCTGAAACCGATTTGTTTGTCTGTTGTCATTGCCAATCAGATGTTATCATTAACAGTGATGTAAAAAAATAATACCGCCCACGACTTGTAGTCAACGTTTGTAGTTTGCAATATTTGTAGTTGATCGAAGTCAAGAATAAAACCACTCTCAACCATTTGCAGTTGATCACCTGAGTTGATTCATGACCTATCGTGACGCAGCCACTTTTCACAACGAAAAGTTAAAGTCATTTTCGCTTAATGTTTTTTGGTGCTATTGTACAAAGGACACAGACAACAGTTTTCTATCGTCTTTACTCTTATAGATCACAAAAATGACGCCATAAAATAGTCAAAACAAGGCGAGCAAACTACTTTTCTTCTTTTTTGGGTGGTGTCGAAGAGTACCCACTTTTTGTTTTGTTGTTAGAAAATTTGTGACTCAGCCAAAGCACATAACCGGTTGTGATGTTGGATTTAAAAGTGAGACACTGGAACTGTTAATCTATAGTTCAGAAATTTACACCATTTGTATTGAAATGTAATCGGATGTAATTAAACTGTGATGAAGGAAAATCGTTTATGCTCTGGTCATGTAGTCCCTTGATCCAACGTGGCAAAGGCCGATGATAAATTGTATATATATTACATGTTATCTGCCCCCTGCACTGCCCATTTGTATGTTAACGCAAAAACAGAGGCTTCGCAGGAGTTGTCGAGAGAGATGAACGAAATAAATTGAGACTTAAGCATGCATTAAAGTAAGTAAACATTTGTCTTGATTTTTACCACTTATGTTTCACCTGATGTTTGATGAGGTCCCCGTGGCACCATTAAAGCTGTGGACAAAAATACTGCTGTCAAGTTTTTAATTCGTTGGCTCAATTCGCTTCAACTGTAAAAGATCATCGCTCACTTCACTAATACAGGTAACCGAAAAAAAAAGCATTAAAACAACTACAATAAGAAGTCAGTTACCTTCGCGCGAGACGAACGCATCCAGAACAATCTGTGAATGAAAAAACAAGTGTTTGCTGTTAAATTCACTCGATTTGTCTCAATTCAGTGTAGAAGAAAATCAGGAGAATGGCAGCATACAGATACCAAAACATCGGAAATCAATTTTACATGTAAATGAGGAAAATAACAGAATCTGTACCTGCATATGCTAACTCTCGCTCCGCAGGGTGAACGTCGACCGAACAAAACCGGTTTTGTTATGAAAACGCGACAAAACTGACGCGATCACTCTTGCCAGCCGTTTTTTGTTTGTCACTACTCTCGGGGACAAGGGAGGGGTTCTTTTTTTCAGTCGTCCTCAGTCTCTGGTCTTCAGGTGAGTCTTCAGAGTTTCTCCAGCCAGTTCGGCTTTCAATACTAGAAAAAGTCGGAAATTCCCAGCCGAAGCCCCTAGAAATAAGAAATTTCCCAGCCAGCTCATCGGAACACCTGATATTTTGCCAGCCAGCAAGATTCCTCTGGGGAACAGATCAAGTGAGGAACAGATTCGTTTTGTGCCCCTGTTGTTAGACCGCATCTTGACTATGCTTCACAAGTCTGGTCTCCACACCAGGCCTATTTAAGCAATATAATTGAAGGTGTACAACGTCGTCAGTGCTACGAAACTTATGATTGGAAGCAAGTTATCATATTCTGATCGTTTACTGAAAACTGGCCTGATGTCACTTTCCTCGAGAATCAATATGACCTTGATGTGTCCGGTTATCTACAATTTTATGAACTTGAATATGAATCTTATAATTTAAGAAATACTGAACTAATGTTTAAAAGTATTTATGCTAGAACGAACACATTCAAGTATTCTTTTTTTCCTAGAACTGCACGTTAATGGAATAAGTTACCTTTATCTGTTAAAAAAAGCGACTCCGTTTTTAAGTTCAAACAAGAGTTAAAGTTGATTCAGGGTCCGAAATTAACTTTTTTATGTGGGCGCCAACTGGCGATCAAATATAAATTTTTGGTCACCAGAGGGGTAATTGTAGTCACCAAAAATTCTCCCTCCCTTTTTTAAATAAAAGTTTGAACACAAAAAAAATCCATGGTGGACATTCCCGATGCAAGAAAGCATCCATGGGTGTATGAGTGAAGTATTCATTTTTTTCACCAAATTGCTTTTCTGGCCCCGGTTGTTCAAAGGCTGGATAGCGCTATCCACCGGATAAATATCTATCCAGTGGATAGTACAATTAGCTTTCCCATTACTTATCCGCTGGATAGGGATTTATCCGGTGGATAGCGCTATCCAACGTTTGAACAACCGGGGCCTGATCTAGAACGCAGGTAATGAAAGCCATCTGCCCGTGACTGCACTGATCATTTCAAAACTCTATTTCTTCCGTAACTGCCACGAAACATAAATGCGAGTCAAGCCACCATGTTGCTTTTACCAGGCCACAACCGTGCCACATTACTCGTGCCAGTTCACCAAAATAATGTTTACCTGGCCCCGGTTGTTCAAAGGCTGGATAGCGCTATCCACTGGATAAATATCTATCCAGCGGATAGTGCAATTAGCTTTCCCATTACTTATCCGCTGGATAGTGATTTATCCGGTGGATAGCACTATCCACCGGATAAATCACTACCCAGCGGATAAGTAATGGGAAAGCTAATTGCACTATCCACTGGATAGAAATTTACCCGGTGGATAGCGCTATCCAGCCTTTGAACAACCGGGGCCAGGTGTATAAAGAAAGGGGAAGGAGGTACTGCATTGCACCTTTCTATCGTAGAGGATAACATTACAGCATGTGGCTTTGTGCACCTGCAATACGTTTTTAAGTGCGTTATATGTGGGAAATTTAGTGTTGTACAGCTATGCATAGTTAATAGTTCAGTACAGATATATGGGTACACTATAATTCCCTATATTCAACGTACTTACTGTACTTCAGTGGAAACCGCTGAAAAAAACACCTGCTTGGAAACATTCAACTCGTACTGATCGTAGCGGATCGTACTGTTGTGGAGGTAGATTAACCGGAAAATTTGTTGCACTTTTAATTCAACAACATCAACAGGACAAAAAGTGAGACATCTGTTGGCAAATAGCTTCGAGATTTATTCTTATAAATCACTTTCTCTGAACGTTGAAAGTCCACAATAACAACTAGCTTTATAAGTCGCCAGCTGGCGACCAGCTATGAAATCTCGGTAGCCAGCACTCAATTTTTAGTCGCATTGGCGACCAGGAAGGCGCAATTTCGAACCCTGTGTAGATTTTGTCTTCAGGTCGATTGCCATGATTGTTTTTACACTTATTTGATTATCTGGTAGCCTACACTTCTTAGGGAAGTTTATTCCTGTTCCGTGGGTTTCCAACAGCATACTCGTTTTAGTGTATTTTTAAGTACATGTAATATTTGTAATTTGCTTATTTTCTGTGAAACAAATAAAGTAAAGTAAAGCCTCGTCTCGAAATTTTTGGAAACGACTGGGACGATCCAGACGATCATATGGAAACCAGGCTTAAGCGGGATTCGAACCCATGAGTGCAGTGCTCTACCTACTGGGCTTCCAAGCCAACCGCTCAAAGCTGCTTATTTTGCTGGTTCGTAAGATACCCGCAGCGTTATGTTTGTGTGTTTTTCAGGTAAGTCACGCGAAAACCGTTATTCCTTTCCTCCGTCTAGTTTTCAGGGTAAATCGCTTTTTCACGAACTTTTTAGCCGCCAAAAGTCATTATTTGTACTATTAGCTAAAGAAAAAAATGCTTGTCGATCAGCATA
>OX419338.1:35126094-35138594 GCA_948470475.1 Galaxea fascicularis
GGGGACAACAGAAGTGTTCAAATGCCGCATCTTTGCCCGTACCCCCCCCCCTCTCCGTCTAAACATTGATAGGTGCATTACACCACCACATGAAAGATAACATTGACATTGGTCGTTTGACCAAATTCGATTTTTACTCGGGCTTCCTGTGGAAGGCCCGAGTCTAAATCTGTCATCCATTCTTCGTTTTTTTTTTTTTCGTTGTTTTCCACAAACCTCATTTCTGGCGTAATTGCGCGGGCGCTAACGATGAACCTGTAAGACCCGGTAAAAACCTGTTTACGTTTTGTTTACGCTTGTCTTGTCTGTTGAAAAGCAAGGTACAAAACAACTGTGGATTCCTCGACGGATTTTCAAAGGAAAAAGTTGACATGTCTACAGCTATGGCAAACGGTGTCGTATCCAATACGCTCAAACCAATTACAAACGAACACGCCGTTTGCGGTAGACCCACACTAAATGATGATGGTGAGCGTACATTTCGAAACGGGTCGTTCCGCGAACTCGAAGCAAATGTGAGAAATATTATGAGATCAAATGAGCTGAATGAGCTATCGATGAGTACAAAAAGTGCACAAACTTTGACTACCAATGACAAATGTTCCTTGACGAACTTGAGCGGAAACTTTGACACGAACAGTTTAGGGGCTGGCGAATACAAGATACCCGTTGATGATGAGATTAGAGGTACAAAGACGAACAGCAGTAGTAACAACAACAACAACAACAGGAAAGCGGCCATGTTGGGTGATGAAGAACCCACGCATCGAAGCGAAGATGCAAGTAACGTTTCTTTTGTATACTTTAGATTGTGGATTATCAGCTGTATCAAGTCTGTGGAGTGTGTTAGTTTTATGTGTAATCTTGTACCTTCGCGCCTTCTACATGAATGTGTTAAGTTTATCAGTTTTATCGGGTAACCCGAAAACACTGACCCCTGGTCCACGGACCCCCACTACGGACCGGGTCCGCGGACTACCTACGGACCGGTCCACGGACTACCCTTACGGACCCCTCTACGAACCACTCCCAAAATAGAATAAAAAACAAAATAACAAGATTTCACTTACTGCTTCTCCAATAGAGCACTCGTGTTGGCGAAATTTCATGCGTTATGCCGGGAAAATGTAGCAAACGTGGGCTCCGTTCAGTCTCGGACGCAAGTTAAATCATTGCACATTGCCATTTCCTTTGCTCTGGCTGTAAGTATAAATGCAAGACCGGGAAATCTCCGGGAAGCCTCGGTATTTGTGATGCTTTGAGTGCATTTTCTTCGCCATTTTGTTCAGCCCATTCTCCCGCGGGTTAGTGAACTCGTCCCAGGCTTCACAATTAGCTTAGCGGAATAAGCTACGACGACTTAACAACACAACTTTTGCAGCCCGATTAAGCCACAAGCAGAAGGTAAGAAAGCACAAATTTCTGAGGCTTCCGGTCTTTCGTGTAAAGCCGCAGCAACAGAAATGGCAACTTTGTATTGATCAGTAATGATATAACTTGCGCCCGAGACTGAGCCTAGGTCTGTTACACTTTCCCGGCATAATGCTTGAAATTTCGCCGACACAAGTGATCTTTTGGAGAAGCAGTAAGTGAAATCTTTGTTTTTTTTTTTGTTTTTTATTCCACTTTGGGAGTGGGCCGTAGAGGGGTCCGTAAGAGTAGTCCGTGGATCGGTCCGTAGGTAGTCCGCGGGCCCGGTCCGTAGTGGGGGTCCGTGGATCGGGGGGGGGGGGGGTCAGTGTTTTCGGGTTACCCAGTTTTATCAACACAAATGTCGGATGTACTTGAAAAATGCGAGGTATTTGAGAAGGCAGTGCAGTTATCTGTACATGATCAACGTGATGCCTTAGTGAAAATAAAACATAGAAAGGAATAGACCCTTCCACGGTTTTTGACGCCATCTTGGCTGGGGGGCAAACACTGCTAAAATTACAGTAAATGTATGGGATTTTGGCCGACTTTGAACCGCTGTAACGCTGCAACAAAGAGGCGGATTTCCACAGTAAAAACGTCTTTTAAATGACCTTTGCACTGAGACTATTTTCATGAAGTCTAAATAACAGATTTAGGCTACAACGACTGTTAACTAATTTTTCAAGATTTCGCACAAACCCTTCTAAACACAATTATGCAAATTGCCGCGAAATAAGAAGGCACACGAGAAAATTTGTAACTCCAATTTACTGACGTCGTACCTTCTCTATAGTGACCTAACTTTCTGTTAGATGAAAGATATATATAAAACTATTTAAAATAGTGGCAAATGTTGGAAATCTGCCTCTTTGTTGCGGCGTTACAGCGGTTCAAAGTCGGCCAAAATCCCATACATTTACTGTAATGTTAGCAGTGTTTGCCCCCCAGCCAAGATGGCGTCAAAAACCGTGGAAGGGTCTATTCAGATCTCGTTATGCTACGTTTGTGTATTTTAACGACAACCGTGAATGCCATGTGCCATCAAGACGTTGTGATCGTGAGCCCAGTAGGATACCAGTGAAAGAGCTAAAAAGTCTGTCACAGAAAAGCAGAGAACTAAGATTGTTTGTGTTCCCACGGTCCTGTCGTGTTTATTTCCGCTGGCACACACTCACACAGGCAGTCCAATGCTTTAACGAATCGAGTTTGAGTCACAAAATACATACCCTTGGTACCAGAGGTTTTTCTCGCGTTGTTCGGCCGACGACACTTTGAAGACTCGAAACGGGAAACCGCGCATGAAAAGTCTCTGGCACCCAGGGTACAAAATACATGTATAATTTTATATATTAGGCTGTGCGGAAATCATCCACAACATCCATTTGCCGCTCGAAAAGCCCGAGTGAAGGCCAATACGGCCTCTAGTTTTAGGTTGAACAGATACCAAGTTATGGATCTTTAAACATAGCTAAAAATCCATTCAAACGGTCGCTAATTTTGAGGCTACGTTCCCAAAAACCATATAAACTCTTTAAAAATATTATTCATGCAGTTTTCTGACAACTGTTAAATCGCTTTTAATACAATCTGTCACTTCTTAAAATCTCAAAATGCCTCCAAAGGGACAAATTGTTGCTATTAGTTTTCAGGTTTTATATCCCAAATTTTGTAATAATTAGAGGACGATCGCTCAAGCGCTTACTCAGAAGAAATTTAGGACAACAAAAAGCGTTGGGTACGGACTCGCCGTGGTACATGTATCTTTTTAGCATCGTATATAGAGCTAAGGTTGTCGTTTATAGTTTACAGTGTTTCGTTATATTAAAAGAACTTGCCTGATTGCCTTTACAAAGTGTGCCTGCCTTTTTTGACTACAGAAAATGGCAACCGCACCCACAGATACTTGAAGGAAAAGACACTTGAACTGTAACTTTGTCGAAACGTCTTACGTACAAGCGGAACATAGTTTGCTGGGTCTTCTTGACCGCCCTGTCCTTTAACAACCATGAAGTTTAGTTAGTAACAAATTTAAGTGCCCAGATGTTATAAGTAAGAAAAGTGGTGTTTTGAGTCAGCAGTGTTGTAATGGGAGCATGCGCATTTAAGTGAGGTGGTTCCTACTATGGCCGCCAAGTTCATAACGTGTTGATATGGTGGGTATTTGTCATCAGTTTAAATAGGTCTCAAGGTGAACCCTCCCTCGGCTTTTCATTATTTAACATACAAAAACTCATCATTTTTTAACTAAAAGAAACGGATTGTTATTACACGTTTCCAACATCAATTACATTCTTGGTCAACATGGGAAATGCCTATGTGCTCATGGGCACAGAAATAGGCCAACCTGTGTCTCAGTCAGGTTCTGTGTTTTAATGTTAAGCCAAATTGTTACTTATCTTTCCAACTTTCCCAAGTTCGTCAGACCCGTGTCTTCTCTTTCTTTCATCGCTAGATTGTACAACTGTTCCATACAATCAGCCGTCGGAGCTCTATGATGGCTGAAACCACCTGCATAATGGCTGCAATTCACATAACGTTTAGAAATAAACAAACGATTCGTGGCAATTTTGACTCCCCCGATTTTTTCCACTAACGATCCTATGTACACATCTTCGAGAGGAAAAGGGTTTTTGCCGACATCAAACATTTCCACTAGCTGGTGAACCAGGTCAGACGATAACACATACGCCGGTCCGTTACAAAAGTCCGGATACTTGGTTTTGTTGTACTCCTCCCACGATATTCCGTATTTCCCTCCACGCATGGGAAGCTTGTTAGAGTGGCAATTCCCCGTGTAAAATTTCGTTTTAGGTGTGTCAACCTTTTCCAAATACTCGATCAGTTTATTAGTATTGACAAAGACGTCATCGTCTGTCTTAAGAAGAAACTGAAATTCACAGTATTTTGATGCCCACTCTAGTCCCATCTGAGTCTTATAGGTTAGATTCCGATAAGCGTCCACGAACGTTCCTCTTATCAAATCTCCATGCTTCTTTTCTTCATCGTCTAGGTATTTATTCTGAACGTCGTCTCCCAGGACCCCACCGGTAAGGAACACGGTCTTCCACCTTAACATCAAAGAGTGATCAATGGCCCAGGTTTTCCGAATCCCCGATCTTCTATTAAAGTTGCTAGGAGTTGAAAGCACCATAATCAAAAGAAACACTTCACTGCTGCATCGCTTTCTAGACGTTAAATACGTTTTGTGTGGAAGGGAATCTTGTTTGATTGGCCATGACTGTGTTAGAGGAGTCACTTTCAACGACAGCGTTTCTTTCATCTCGCTTGAGAACGTCATCTGCCTCTGTCTGTTTGCTATAATATTGGACTTCCGATACAGGATCGCGTAAAGCCAAACAACATTTAAACTCGAGAAGATGATGACATTTAAAACCACAAAATAGCGCAGCTTTCTCTGCATTATAGCTTTCATAACTGTGGTCATCTGGATTCCGAAGCACGGCGTTAGGGTTTTTCTGCAGAGCAAGAATAGGTGGATGCTATTTCAGTGATCATGAAGTAAAGCTGGAATGAAATGGAGACAACAGACTGACGCAGGGTCCCAAAGGAGTTTAGGGCTTCAGGGCTCTGGGCCTAAAAGGGTGGGGCTTCAGGGCTACTAGATTACGTTTTTGGGGCTCTCGGGCTCCATAACATTTGCTCCAGGCTCCATGGCAAAAACGTCACGGCTCTGAGGCCATAGGGGGCTCCAGCTGGCTCCAGGAACTTCCCCCCCCCCACCTCCTTTTGGAACCCTGACTTCCCAAAGTTTTGTGTCGCACATTTTTTTAACCCCTTATCAGTAGTATCGTTATCCGGCCTAAGAGGTGATGAAATTGTATTTTGTTTATACTGCTAAAAATAGTTCGTTGGCAAATATAGTGATATGAAGATTATATGATCATTGTAATGCGGATAGGAAAATGCGGAGCGAAACTGATCGTCTCAGTTTGGCAAGCCGCTAGAGCATTAGCGAAAAGAAAGCCTAAAAAAAATAGGGTTTAAGCGGGATTAGAACCCATGTCCTGTATGCCGATACAGTGCAGTGCTCTACCTACTGGGCTACCAAGCCATCTTAGAGCCGCTTAATTTGCTGGTTCGTAAGGTACCCGCAGCGTTATTTTTGGGTGTTTTTCAGATGAGTCGCGTCAGTGACTCGCACTTGTCTCCACTAGTAGAAAGGAACGGCTGCTCTGTAGGCTACAGTCTGCGCTAAAAAGCCGGTTGAGACACATCTCGCTCTTCTGCCCTCCCACAATGTTGGTTCACAGGTTTGTGAAGGAAATTGCGAGAAACAACATTGAGAGGGAAAGGAGAGCAGCCCAAGGTACCACATCTGTGTACTGTATGCTGTCTCAAGGAGTTTGTCGCAGACTGTAGATACCACTCAGTGAAAGATGAAATAGATGAAGCCAGACAACTGATTTTATGATCCTGTCGGCCCTAAACAACCACACAACACGTTCACAGTATATAGAAAAAAAACCGAGGCCCCGAAGGCTATTTATCAGTCAAGTTTCATATTATTTAAATGCAAACTAGAGGGATCTTGCGTGCTAAAGTTTAGTCAACAATAAGTTAGAAGACAATGAGGACGAAAAAACTATAACTGGAGTAAAAAGCTGCCCTGGTTAAATTTGCACAAATTTGGTCCAGTCCTTTCTACTTATAGAATATCTACGTAAAATTTCTACTGTGTTGGGAGGCCGTTTGGAAATTATTCAGTTCATAAGAATGTTAAACAAATTACAAATAACTACATTTCAAAGCATGTTTCAACGTGAAAAGAATCTTTACTGTTGCAATTTATAACCAACAATTTTGCAACACGACGTAATATGACGCAGCTCATTGAATTCACTTTATAGCATAACAGGAAAATATCGCGCTGATAATGTGGGAATCAGAGGGACTCTACGCATAAACTGAAATTTAAAGACTTACTTTCGCTCTTCCTGCTCAGTATTATCAGCTTCAGAGAAAGTCAAGACTTTTGTGGTTGTGCGTGAACGTTGGATCGATAAACCTTGCTTGGATTGAATAAATTTTATAACCGCTAGTATCCATAGTTTCGACTGTTTCCAAATCTCCACAGCAATTTTTCGAGCGCGTTGTCGTCACCAAGAAACCCCAGGAAAAGCGTAATAAGCATGAAACGTTATTACGTTAATGTAATATAAATAATCCATGCCTTATTTTAACTCTTTAAGGTCCAAATCTTCTTAGCTCTGTTTTGAGTGTAGGCGATAAAGACAGTCTCGTCATTCCATATAAGGCGTTACCATGGCAAGTTTTGCTGGTCTACAACACCGAAGGTTTCGTCGTTCTTCTCGCGCCCCTCACGCTAGCCGTTTGGTGTTTGTCAAGCGAGCACTCGAGGTTGAATTTGGTATTTGATTTACAAGTGTTTTTTGATCCATTTGCCACATCAGAAGACCCCAGCCTGGTGCTTAACCCTTTAACTTCCAAAACTGATGAGCATTTAACTTCTCCTTATAATATTAATACAATGTCCAGCAGAGAGGTGCTGACAATAGACAAACTGATCAGCCAAAGGGTGTTACCTTGATATAACCTCATATTCTCTTAACTAATGTACGAGGAACTGATATAGCAGCTAGAAAAGAGAATTAATAATCAAATCTTGGGAGTTAGGCCCGGTTTAAACGTCGAACTTCACATGTACCTAATCTAATGCAAATGAGGGAAAACAATAGATTTTTCTGATTTGCATTAGATTCGGCACATGTGAAGTTCGACGTTTGAACCGGGCCTCGAAGGGTTATCATTAAAGACCCATTGTCACTTCCCATCATGCTCTGCGCATTTTTTATTTTCAAAACAAATGAAGAACGATCCTCGCAGTTGCGATCGATATTACGTAAGGAAGCCCGTGACCTCGCGATACCGGTGCGATTCTCTAACCAACTAAGCTATGAAACCACTGACGTTGGGAGCCGGTCAATTGATTTTGGGTTCATATGTTCCCGTTAAAGTGTTGAGTGTGAGTTATAGGTATGAAATAAATCATATATGAACGCGGAAATGAATTCAAACGAAGAATGACCCTCGCAGTTGTGAGCGCAAGGCCACGGGTTCAAACCCCGTTAATGTCCCGATTTTTTTTTTCCGGCTTCTTTACGCAATTGCGATCACAACTGCGAGGATCATCCAATACGTGTAGATGTTTTCTTCAAGAAGCAATATATCTATATATATGGGCGAAACGTCCACGCTTCTTTTTATGTTTATTCGACCTGAGATTATTTAACAAAGAAGCGTCCTGTATCCTGTATAGAGTAGAAGAGCAACAGCGAACTTCTTACGTGTCCAAAAAAAAAACCTTTACTAAACGTTTCGCCCTGCGGGCTTCTTTTTTTAATTTTTTTTATTTTTTATTTACATATTTTATTTTACTGTAATAGGCTACTCTATAAGAATACTTGAAATAAAAAATTTACAATCTAGGTCTTAAATAGGAAAAATTTACAAAGCAAAATAATATTCAAGTAAAAGAATATACAATGGGATAAAAAGTATATTAAAAGTATTTTTTAAAAAGGTGCTAATTTGAAGACGGAACTGTCCCTTGAGCGTTACGCAATATAGCAGGAGAGAACAAAATGTAACACAACAAGATCCAAATCAGGGCCCTTGAATAAGGCGTTTTCCAGCGCACAAAAGAAAAGGTAACAGGATACAAAAATAGGGCCTTTGAATAAAAATAAAAATCCCTAAATGAGGCCCCTGAACGCACGTATTTGAAAAGCGATAAATATGCACTATCACAGTATTACGTAACAGGAACACTTATGAGAAAAATGAAAAATAAAAACGTCATCAGTTGTTAATTATACCTTATTCTATTCCTGGAATTGAATTCTTATCTTTTATTTAAACCAAATGGCTGGAGGGTGCAGAGTTACGCATGCGCACTCCAATAAGCTTCTCTCGTTAGCAGGCGTTCATCAATGCTATTAGGGAGCTTAAGCAACTACGACGACAACGGCAACAAGAACGTCACAAATTTGCATATTTGACAATGAAAAACAGTATTTTTGCACGCTTTGCACGTGCATATTTCATCTTTTGACATTTTGAAGACGTTCTCGTTCTTTCTACGACGTGAAATGACCTGTTTTGCAGTTGTGTGGACGACGTGAGCATATGATAACAAATGTTCAATTTTGTCTTCTTATGTCCCAAGCGCTGGTTCCAATTTAATTCCAGGATAGTTAGAAAACATTTCGCAAGCCTTATGACTTAAATAATTGCGAAATGATTGCAGAAACCCGAAGTTACATTTTCAGATGACGTTCTCGCTGTCGTCGACGTCGTGTTTGCTTAAGCTCCCTATTATTGTCTCTAAGGTTAGAAATTCGTTCAGTGATGATAAAACCGAAATCAGAGAGAACGTGAGAACTTTTGTTGAAATGTATAGCAGCTTCACGAGTGTTCTTGTTTGTATTCATAGCTGATTTATGATTACGAAATCTCACTTTGAATTCATTACTTGTTGAACCCACTATTGCACAATGCATTTACTACAAGTGATAAGGTATATAACATTCTTGGATTTACGGTGGAGGCGTTGTGTAATAGAATAAGTTCTTTTCGAGCTAGCGCTGGTGAAATGGTCCAATTTAACCAAGAAATTACGGCAAAGATCGCATTTACCTTTGCATTTAAAGCAACCACGCTTGTCAGAGCTACTATCATTAATTTTATGGGGGCGTGAAAGAATGTCTTGAATGTTTTTAGCTGGTCTCCTAAACGATGGAATTATAGACCCTTTGGGGAATATTTTTGCAAGGGAGGGAGAATCATAAATGAGATGTTTATATGAATGCAAGATTTTGCCAGTGTTGGGTAAATTGGGGCTACTGATCCAAAACTAGTGGAAAGTTTTGTTGGACTCCTTAGTTTTAGGGGTAAGTAGGTCCTTTCTGGGAATTGATCTAACTTTATCAAATTGTTGTCTAACCTGGTTAGGGTTATAAACCCCTATTAATTAAATAATTCTGATATTCAATGCTTCGTTTTTCAAAAGATTCTGGGGTGGAACAATTTCTTTTAACCCTAGTGGCAACACCAAATGGGATGGCTTTTGTGCAGTGAGCTGGATGGGCGCTGTTGCGCAGCAAATAAATATGATTGTCTGTAGGCTTGGAGTAGATATCCATTTGGATGTATCCCTCGACAAGGTTAAGTGTAAGATCCAAGACGTTAAGTGATGTAGGAGAATAGACGAGAGAAATTGATGGTGGGATCTGATAGGGAATTTATAAACTCAGTGAACTCAATCAATTTAGATTGCCCCTGGGTCCACAGATCGAAAATATCGTCCCTATACGTCCACCATAAGTTGGGTTTAATAGACCCTGATTTGGCAATATCTGCATAGCTATATGCATTTTTTGGCCCTATGGCCGTTCCGTGAATTTGGAGGAAATTTTCATCTTGGAATCGGGAATTGTTATGTTCGAGACAAATTCTAACAGCTTCCAGAATACATTCAGTCGATGGAAAATTTGTTGCCCGAGAATTTAGAGCCTCCTTGATAGCATTAAGTCCTAAATCGTTGTCTATATTAGGAAACATGGCTACAACATCCCACGATACTAGAAGGCTTTCTTTTAGAAAAGGACCCGTTCGGTTTAGATCTTCAATTTTTTGCAACAAATGGGTGGTGGTGTCTTTAAGAGGCAAGAGGCTTGAGATAAAATTATGTGAATGCTGAAAGGTTTTCTATGGCTGTGCCACAGCAGGATGTAATAAGCCTAAGGAGATTCCCTTCTTTATGGGTCTTAATAGTTCCAAAAGCTTTTTCCGGCTTGGCGTTGTCATGTCTTCATTGATTTGTGCCTTGTCAAGCCATTTCTTACCCCATTGAGAAATAACATTAACAAAATCCGTGCTTGAATAAGAATCCAATTTCGTAATGAAGCGGGTTTCTCAACTGTTCTTTTTTGCTTCGTAATCGTTGGTATCAATAACTACAAATTTGGAACCCTTCTCACGGCATATAAATATATATAGATGTGTGAACGTTGTTGGTTAGCCAACGACGATTCCTTGGAGAAAAGGATCCGGCAGTGGATACAGGACGCTTCTTCGTTAAATAATCACATGCATTGTTTATTTTGTTTGCAGTCGACAAAAATAACGGCCGGCGATCTGCAAATTATAATCACTTTCACTTTGTTGTTACAAAATAAACCTGATAAACTAATAAATGCAAAAACTTCCACTAGGAACACCCCTGACTTGCTACTTGTATTGGCGATAAAACGAAACTTTCACCGTCGCTTCTTCGAACTTGGTTCACCACAGCCCACCTTTGAAGACAGGCTAGTACGATCGTAGGATGCAGCAGAAATTCAGCAAATTACCGTTGGTGCTTCTGCCAAACCCTGTATAGCCTTTCTTCTCCTTACAAAAGCTGTAGACTGAATCTTGTAGCCCAACAATGGCGACCAAACTTTGTTTCCATGGAAAGTGACCATGGGACTTTATTTATTTATTTATTTCTATACTTTTGTGATTTGAGTCTGAAAACGTTCTTGCAATGTATTTCAGTAAATGAATGCGGAAGTGACCAAGAAACCTATCAAAGTGCATTGTTCGCTGTGATGTGCTTTCAAGTTGCTTATCACATGCCTGTGCGGCTTAGCTTGCTAGGATTCCGCGAACAAGATGTCGTGCCAACCCTGCAACTCTTGGTAGATTTTCAATCGTTCTAAATGATAGGAAAGAAGTACAGCCTAAGTTCGACGACAAACAAAGATGTTCTTTGGAGCATCATGAAATTAGAAAACCCATTCGTAGTGTTAAAGCATGTCCTAGGTATTTGGGTTCATTGTATTTTACATTTATTTAACCTTCATTTTTATACTACAAATTTAAAAAAGCAAATGAGCAAAATAGAGACGTTCTTTGACTCTAAGCCTGGGTAGGTTCAAAAGTATGTTTTTAAAATTTTGGAAAATCTCAGCCGGTTCAACGTTCTAGTGTACTAGTAAGTTACCGAGCCGTTCAAGAAATAGTCAATCCCTCTGAAGAAACGTTTAATTCTATTACTTTAGCTTAAGCTTTCTGCAATACATCCATTATCACTATGTAGTAGATAAAGTATGAGCGGGAGACCTGTATGGGCGTTTACAATGGCGAGCCGATAGGCGAGCCATTGTAAACGTCCATACAGATCGGACGCGAATATTTCACCCTGCTTGTGAAATGAATACATTAAATTGAATGTAATATTTCATCGCATTTTTTTTTGTATGTTCTGTTTTAACCTGTAAAATTAAATTCTATGATGAAAATATGTCCATTTTGATATTCATTTTAATCAGTAGAGATCTGTATCAAAAGTTAATTCTACTGTTGATTTGTATTGGGGTTTACAGTTGTGTACATGTGATCTGAATACTGTGCTGGGATTGGTTTGCACCCTCATGAATAATTAATGAATTTTACAACTAAAATATTAAAATAGTTATCCAGTCTATTCAAATATCACAAATGGAGGAATTGTCAGGAACATCAGTACCCAGCATACACTAGTTCGTTTTAAAAGTGTGAAATAGGTACCGCAGAATGTCTCCATATTATACCTCCGAGATGGAAGGAAGGTCGCGTATGCTTCGACTGTTTTATCTTACTCTCCTCTTTCTTTCATCATTAAGTTAAACAGCTGCTCCATACAGTGAGGCGAGTTGGCCATGTGATAAGTAAAAACACCTCCATAATGGCCACAGTTCGAAGGATTAATGGTGCTAAACAAACCATTTGAGATAACTTTGACTCCTCCCATTATTTCCAATAGGGAGCCTATGTACACATCTTCAAGAGGCATAGGCTTCTTGCTGACATCAAACATTTCCACTAGCTTAGGAACCAGTTCAGACGATAACACATACGCCGGTCCATTGCA
Source organism: Galaxea fascicularis (assembly GCA_948470475.1). NCBI lineage: Eukaryota > Metazoa > Cnidaria > Anthozoa > Scleractinia > Euphylliidae > Galaxea > Galaxea fascicularis. The sequence continues at coordinate 35,138,444 of OX419338.1, forward strand.
AAAGTCCGGATACTTGGTTTTATTGTATTCCTCCCAAGATACTGCATACTTCCCGCCACGTAGGGGAGTCGCGCTAAACTGGCAATTTCCCGTATAAAATTTCGTTTTAGGGGTAGCAGGCTGTTCTAAAAAGTCAATCAACTTATAGGGA